>JBBBDQ010001107.1:770000-880000 GCA_037127315.1 Ascarosepion bandense | reverse complement strand
GTCTTTGCACTCGAACAACGGATTTCCAAACTTTGTAATGTGACGCTAACTGGGCACGTTCCTGCTGGATAAGACGTTCAGCCATGTTTGTAGGGCTTCCAAATTTCAAATAAAATAATCAATCTGAAAAGACAGATACAAACAGAGTAAATTCTCATACATTAAGATCAAGTACCAAAACATTTGAGACATAAATTACAATAAATAAATAATTTTTAACTATTCTAAAATAGGGAGTCACTTTTCACACACACACACACACACACACACACACACTATATATATATATATATATTCAGTAATAAATTTGAACACTCTTGGCTACTGGTGTGTGTTTACTTTGTATATAACACCCTAAAGTTCTACCTCTGATAGAAATCGAGCGCCCAAAGCTCAGAGGTAGAATCGCCGACTGATGTCAATTCGTTCGGGTTTCAATCCTAGTTAGAAGCAATCGGTTATCTAACCATACTGATGAGCTGTGAAACAGAACTGCCTGCGGATGACTATATTGGGTATTTACACAGCATTCTCTCTTTTATGCAAGTTTAATAAAAAATGACAGCGTGACAGCGCTTAGTGAAATAAAATATTGAACAATTTTTATACAATGTATGTTCTGAAATGAAATGAAAAAAATTATAAGGTCAAATTACATAAAAATTTTAATCATAACACGCTGTCTGCCATTTTTAGTGGAATGTGCTTTTTAGACATTTGATGCTTTTTATTACCTTAATGGCAAAAATCTCTTGCAAACAACAAAAAGATATGGGTTTTGTATTGGATGTGCGTCGTGGTGCAGTGGATATCGGCTCAGAACGAGAAATCGGGAAGCCCAGTTCGAACTCCAGCTGAATTCATTGCATTCACTTACGCGCAAATACCCTTGGGAAAGGTATTAATCCGTCTCTTCCCTCCAGTTATGGGTTAAATAATAGGACAGATTGGGTTATGTAGCCTTGGTCAGCAACCAGTCTACCGCAGAAAGCAATGGCAACCTACTGCGGGATAATCTTCTGCCCAGTCAGTCATGTCTCTTTCGAGACATGATCAGCCAAAGCGTCTATCAGGTATGGCACTTAACTGAGAGACGGTGAAGGTGCTTTAGCTGACTGATCTGCACGAAAGTGGTTCGCTAAGTTTTGATTTGATGATTTTAGCCTTATTAATCATGAATATTCAGGCAGACCCTTCAATACAGATAACGACTTAGTCAAGGAATTGATTGAGGATAACCCGCACTACACAACGTGGGAAGAGGCAAAAAAAGACTAAATTTATCACCATCCACAAATCGCTACAATGTTTGGGTACCACATGATCTGAGTAAAAAAAATCTTTTGGATCATATTTTTGTCTTTGATTTACTGTATAGACGCAATGAAAATGCACTCTTTTTGAAGTGAATTGTGACGAGTGAGGAGAAATGGATAGTTTATAATAATGTTTAATGAAAAAATCCTGAGCCAACTTTAGCCACCCACAAAGCAGGTCTAACAAAGTCATGTGCATCTGGTGTGATTGGAAAGGAATCCTCTCCATGAGTAACCATGAGTTACCATTGAATTGAGTCTGGAAATTACTGCTCGTAACTGGTCAGATTAAAGGCAGCAATTCAAGAGAAACACCCAGAATTGACGAGCAGGAAAGGTATTGTTTTCCATCAGGATAGTGCAAGATCACAGTTTTTTTTTTTTTTTGGAAATCCGGTAAAAATTGTTGCAGCTTGGCTGGTATGTGCTACCCCTAATCGCCATATTCACCAGACATTGCGCCTTCGGTTTTTCATTTATGTCCTTGCAAAATTAGGTCCTTGCTAAATAATCTCAGTGGGGAAAAAATTAATTCTTTGAGTAACAAAAAAATACCTTAATGAGTTCTTTGCCGAGAAACCAACGAAATTCTGGGAAGACAGAATTTTTAAGTCGAAGGAAAAATGGAGAAAGGTTGTGCAACAGAATGGTTCATATTTAGTTGAATAAATGTTTAATAGAATAATCTTGCTTCGTGTTTTAATATCCCTTAAAAATCGACATGGACTTTTTGGATAACCCAATAGACTGCGTTTAAACAAAAATTTATTTTTAAGACTTTGTTTGATCAGCAAAACATGCCAAAATAAAAAAAATCCAACATGTCTTATATTTTTATCAAACGACTAGCAGCATAGCCCGGCGTTGCTTCGGTGTAATGAAAGCATTAAAACTAATCCATAATCCTGGAGCTCATACTCTTTGGACGTTGGCACGAAAGACTAAAAAGCAATAGTTGCTTCCAGTTAAAGCGAAACCGTAGACTGAAAGAAAAATGAATGGATGTAAGTCAAATTTTGATTTCCTGGCATCGATATCAAATTTTCTGCACTATTGTAAGAACTGCAACCTTGAAATTTCTGAATATCGTTTCTTATATCTTTGTCTATGAGTGTATCAAATTTGATTAAAATCGGACTACTCCATCTATAACCCGATATTTATCGGGGGTACCTCGACACAAAACCTAGCTAAGAACACTCGCAGACGCTTATAGTACAACTGTGTAAATTTTCAAGAAAATTCAGCTGTTTTGGAGTCTATAGGTAACGGACACACACACAGACACACATACTCAGACAAAGTTCCATTTATAAATAAGTTTAGATATGTTGTGTATATTCCAAGCGTCTTCTGCTAAGTATATGATTATCAGCAGGAATTTTACAGGCGGGTCAAAAATTGTACTTACCACCTCCCCACTAAAGCGGATGCCCAAGGCGGATGCAACACGAGGTCAATTAAAGTGGGGACAGCATGGTCAAGATCTTCTCTTATTATTTTCTTAGTGTTCATTTAAATGGTAGAACTGGTTTGATTTGGAAAGAGCGACTATTTGTGACAGTCTCTGTAAAGTATGGAAGCACCGAGAATATTTATTATATTCCTTCAAATTGAATATCAAATGACAGAGACTGCTCATTATATCTGCCACATATTTGCGTTGAAACAAATATTTGGTGTATATTTTATAAACACACACACACACACACACACACACACACACACACACACACACACACACACACACACACACACACACCATTTTTTTTTTCAACGGTTTGAATAAGGCAGTTGTAATATTTTACTCTAACGAAATAAATTCGGGATTTATAACCATTTAATTATGTGTTGAGTTTTGCTCTGGATAATATCCATTATATATATATCAGAAAAATTAAGGCAGACACGTTATTTCATGGTAAATCGGAAGTATAGGCCTATTTCAGGCGAACCATCATCAGCTTCCGTCTTTATTTTACAAAGGATTTTACACGAATATATATATATATATATATATAGTTTTCAGGTTTATATTTATGGTTCAAAGTGCTCAATATCAAATAGAATTATGCAAATATAGAAGTAGAAATTGAGGTCAGTGGCGAAAGTCTATTTCATGCTTAGATAAAACCTTCATGGACATTTGTTATTTGTTATTTTATTTTGTGTTTTCGGTGTACTGTTGATTTATTTTGATCAAGGCTGCATTTTTAAGTAAAAGTTCTATTGTATAATTTTAACGGTTATTGTGTAGCCGGCCATGTTTCAAATTAGTTAACAAACTTAAAAAGGTTAACAAGCAACACTAAAATAGCTACAAATAACTGCATTCAGATCTATAATAATTTTCTACTCAAGAAAAATAGATTGAACAGAAGCTGATGTTTCAAACTGATGCAGCCATAAAGTATAACATTCGCGCATCTAAGCTTTCAGCGCCTAAGCGGTCACCCATGTAGGTACTGATCAGGCTCGACTTCATTTAACTTCGGTGAACGTAAGAGAACCGGTGCATCATCGTAATGTGGCCGTACGCTAATTTAGGTGAACAATAGGCTTTGAAATATCTTCCTCTGATATATTATCCATTGTTTGTTAACTAGCAGTATAGCCCGGCGTTGCTCGAGTGTAATGAAAGCTTTAAAACTAATCCATGGTTCTGGAGCTCAGACTCTTTGGGCGTTGGCACGAAAGACTAAAAAGCGATAGTTGTTTCCAGTTAAAGCGAAACCGTAGACGGAAAGAAAAATGAATGGATGTAAGTCAAATTTTGATTTCCTGGTATCGATATCAAATTTTCTGCACTATTGTAACAACTGCAACCTTGAAACTTCTGAATATCGTTTCTTATGTTTTTGAGTGTGTCAAATTTGATTAAAATCGGACCACTCCTTCTATAACCTGATTTTTTCGATTATCGATTTTCGATATATATCGGGGGTACCTCGACACAAAACGTAGTTAAGAACACTCGCAGACGCTTATAGTACAACTGTGTAAATTTTCAAGACAATCGGTTCAGCTGTTTCGGAGTCTATAGGTAACGGACACACACGCACACACACACACACATACACACATACAGACAAAGTTCCATTTATAAATAAGTTTAGATGAAACATTACAACGCAATATATTTGTAAAATCACAAGGCAACGTATTTATTTCTAACGTTACAAGGTAACGTATTTGTAACACCACAAGGAAACGTATGTCTAACGTTACAAAGCAATATATTTGTAACGTCATAAGGCGACGTATTTGTCGCATTACGTTGTAAACATGCGGGCAGGTTGTAGAAAAATCATATCGTTGTGGTGCAGTGGATATCGACTCGGAACGAGGAGCCGAATTCGAATTCCAGTAGAATTCCTTGCATTCACTTACGCACAAATACCCTTGGTAAAGGTATTAATCCGTCTCTTCCCTCCAGTTATGGGTTAAATAACAGGACAGATTGAGTTCTGTAGCCTTGCAACCAGTCTATCGCAGAAAGTAATCGCAGCCTACTGCGGGATAATAATCTACCCAGTCAGTCATGTCTTTTTCGAGACATGATCGCCAAAGCGTGTATCCCGTATGGCACTTAACTGACTGTTAGACTAAGAACTTTTCAGTACTTCATTGTGCATTTGTGTGCGGTTGGGATGTACTAGGTATTTGGGTACACACCTTTAACCGGCCAAAAATAAAAGACCTAACGTCATGTTACGCAGCATCGTATTCTCATTTTTACTGTCAGACGGATCGAGCAGCTAAAATTGAAAAGGCATTCCTTTTACGCAATATTCAATTCGAAGATGACTTTTGAAAGTAGCTTGGTGAACAGGAGGAATGGTGGATGGCTCTGTGCGTATACGGAGTTACCTACAGTGATTCACGTTGTCTGTAATGATTGTGTGGGTCATGAGTAATGAGAGCTATATCATGCTACTCCTCTTCTCTCTAGGTCAATGCTGCCGCCTGCATATAAGGTACTAGACAATGTTAAAAATTTTGAATTGAGGGCGTGTCTATACGTGTTAAGCGGGACTCTGTTCCCTCCTGTATGACTCACTTGACCCAGGAGTAACTGACTGAGAATTTTCTTGATCATGTCATTCTCAACCTGTGGCCTCTTATGTTTCTCATTGAAAATTTACTGAAATGCAGCACGTCATCAAGAGTGAGACCAACGAGTAACCCCAAGTACTGATTCAAGGCCACTGTTGTAAAATTGAGGATCAAGACGAGCGGGGACCACGTGAACCGGACCTGGAATTGCTTCCGAGGCTATAGTAAAGCCGTCCTCGAAATTAAGGAAGATTTTATTTAATAATATTTTTTTAATATATTTTTGTAAAATAGCTTCTATTTTTTTTTTTTGATAATGCATGTATGTATGTATGTATGTATGTATCTATCTCATTCTGTTCATATCTATCTATCTATCTATCTATCTATCTATCTATCTATCTATCTATTCTGTTCATATTCTATCTATCTATCTATCTATCTATCTATCTATCTATCTCATTCTGTTCATATCTATCTATCTATCTATCTATCTATCTATCTATCTATCTATCTATGAGTGTGTGTGTGTGTAAAGAATTACTAAAAATTACAGCATCCACCGAATTTATTTGCCGAATAAAACTGTTGTCATGGACGGAATGAATATATACAATGTTTCGGAATCTTGATTTTTCTAGTCATACTCCTGGAAATTAACCCAATACTTCAAAACCAATTTGTAATTAACAATAGGGCCGTAGGCATAGAAATAACACAAGCAACATTAGTTCATTGTTTTACGGTGACTTCTTGATTCTGAAGGTATGAACATGCCTTTTTAATGCTTTTGTTTCCGGATCCACCCTGATCCTGTGTAGCAGCACCTGTTAAGATCCCAGCTGTGGGTAAATAGTAAGCCCACAAACAAAAATCAACAGTAATTTTCTTTTTACAATAAAATGAGTAATATTTAAAAAAATATAAATTACATTTTTATAATAAAATTAGCAACAATATACTTTTTGATCGACAAACTATTTATCTAAAAACCAAACACTCTAATTTTATGCATTTAGTGTAAAGTTATGTACAAAATATCTGTAGTTAAAATAAAATGAGTTGAAAATATTTAGATTTCAGCATTAAAAAAACCCAATAGCGGTTGATACGCCGCTAAACAAAATCAACCAACCAATCAGGTCTGTCACTCGACAAACGTTAGTAAGCAAGTCGAGTCCGAATAACCTCCAGCAAGGCCTTGTCCAAGGGAGTCTGGTAAGATTAGGCTACGTTTTTGTTTTAAGTACACTTATACGTAGCATTAGAAAGAGACGATTAAATTTGCATAGATGATAGAGGGCTCTGAAAAATTAACATTCTCAGGACATATTGAAAATATGGTGAAAAGCTGAAAAAGAGCTTGTATAAATAGATGGCAAAACAGGGTTTAGGAGAGATAAAAAATAAAATTTACTAAGAGCTACAAAAGACGGGAAATTGTGGAAAGTCATGATCTCTAACGTCCTGAAGGAACATGGCACATTGAAAAAGTAGAGTTAATATTATCTAAATCTGTAATTATCTTATTATTTAAATTTTGATTTTTTAATAATTTAAATCACTGAAAATTTATAATATTGCTTGTTTGTAACCAGTAAGTTACACTAAATAACATTACAGCCATATTACATTTTCAGCCGATCACCAAAGTTAAGTAGCGTCGATCCTGGTTATTACCCATCGAGTGACCGCTTGAGAATTCTAGGTGCTGTAAGCTTCGATGTGCGGGTGGCGTAATGGATAACGGCTCGGAATTGAAAATCGGAGTAGATGAATTTCAATTCCAGTTGGGTTCTTTGAGTTCACTTGGAAAGGTATGAATCCACCTTTCCTCCTCCCAGCTATGGGTTAATTAGTAGAACTATTATCAGTAAAGCATTATTATCTCCAAAACATTTTTACAGTCTAAAAATATATTTTAGCTTTAAATAATCTGCAGAAGATTGATAAGCCGTAAAAAACAAATCAATCACTGAGATAAAATAAAATATGAAGAATAAAAATAACTTCCTTCTGACTCCTCTTATTGCATTTGACGTTTTTGTGATAACAATCCTCATGCATGGCAGTGAATGTAGATGAAGTGGAAACGGGATGCAACAGAAAGGTGGTTCTACAGGAGGATACTGAGAAGTCTGTGGACTGGGCGAGAAAGTAATTAGGAACGCTTAAAGAAAATGACAACAAAAAGAACATTTACGCTTAGAATCAGAAAGAGACAACAGAAATTTATAGGACACATAATGAGGAAGGAAGGCTTAGAAAACTTAACTATCACAGGGCATATCAATGGCAAGAAAGATAGACGACAGCAGGCCACCTAACTGACGAGCTTGTGTGAATGAATGGCGGAACAGGAGTGGGCGTTGGCCTTAGCAAAGGGTGAAACGCTGCTAAGAGCCATGAAGGATAGGGAGCTGTAGCGAGCCATGATTACCGGCATCCTGAAGGAACATAACACAGAGAAGATTTTGATTTCTTCTTTTGTTCTATGGCCATTCAAGACGTAGACAGTCATGGCTCTCCACAACTTTCTTTTTCTAATTAGCTCTAAACATTGTTTGCCCCCTTACAAGTCCCTTTCATTATTTCACCATCTATTTACACAAATCTGTTAGGCAGTTCATTCGATGTTTCCATCTGCATTTCTTGCCTGCAGTGTCTTGTGAGTGTTAAACTCTCCAAGCCAACTTTCCACATTATGCGACTCATAAATTTCAGTTGTCTCTTTTTAATTTTAAATATAAACGTCCTTTTGCTTCCGTTTTCCTTAAAACTTTGAATTTAAGTGCAGTACTAATTGAGGTCCCACCAATTTACAGTTTAAATAACTAGATGTAATGGTAAATTATATGCTAAAAGCTAATGTTCTCGTACTTCTCGCTAATGGAACTTCCTTCCGGCTCCATGTTTTCCATCCAATTTTAACCTACAAAAATTTAAATGCAATGTCAGTGACTAGCTGGTGTCTTCATGACTACTCTTTCTCTGTTCTCGTTCCTTAGCAACGTCCCTCTTTCTAACTCTTACTCACCCAATAACCCAATGTGTCTCTGAGGCTTTATTGCCTTGATTGGAGTGAACTCAATTTTAAAAAAATAGTACATATTGAAGGCATGAAAGACAGAAGAAAGCAAAGCATAAATTACCAAACGAGATTAAGTTGCTTTTCAGAACAGTCAGTCAGTTAAGTGCCATACGTGATACACGCTTTCGACGATCGTGTCTCTTTCGGAACATGACTGACTGGACAGAAGATTATCCCGCAATAGGTTGCCATTGCTTTCTGCGGTAGACTGGTTGCCAGCCAAGACTATAGAACCCAATCTGTTCTATTATTTTGACCCATAACTAGAGGAAAGAAATATATTAATGCCTTTTCCAAGGGTATTTGTGCGAAAGTAAATGCAAGGACATAGTGGATATAACAAAAAGATAAACTTTCTATGAGCCTTTGTAGCTCTTAGTAAAATTTGGGAGTTGTGGAGAATCATGATCATCTTTCTGACACGGCATATAGAAGAAGAAGAAGAAGAAGACATGTCATGTTTTTTGTCAATGTTTGTTATCTACACTTATTTATAAATGGAACTTTGTATGTGTGTGTGTGTGTGTGTGTGTGTGTCTGTGTGTGTCTGTGTGTGTCCGTTACCTATAAACGCCGAAACGGCTGAACCGATTTTCTTGAAAATTTACACAGTTGTACTATAAGCGTCTGTGAGTGTTCTTAGCTAGGTTTTGTGTCGAGGTACCCCCGATAAATATGGAAAATCGATAATCGAAAAAATCGGGTTATAGAAGGAGTGGTCCGATTTTAATCAAATTTGATACACTCATAGACAAAGACATAAGAAACGATATTCAGAAGTTTCAAGGTTGCAGTTCTTACAATAGTGCAGAAAATCGATACCATACATATATATATATATATATATATATATATATATATATATATATTAAAAAAGGATTAATTCAAAGATGTTGAATGGCCATTTCGATATGAAGATCCCCACGGGGAACGATACATCACCTCAGCAACAGAAAAAAACCTTATCGAAATGGCCATTCAACATCTTTGAATTAATCCTTTTTAAATATATATTTGCTCTGTAATATTTTATTATATGGAGCTCTCTTCCTGTATCATTTTTTAATATTAAAATAAACTTTTAATATTAATTAGGATCGGGTTTTTTGGAATTTACCTTCCTGCTTTTTTCCCTTGGATTGAAGTATCTGAATTAAAATATATATATATATATATATATATATATATATATATATATATATATATATAAGGCAAGATGTTTATGTGTGTGTCTGTTTATCTGCCTCTATGTCTGTATTTTTTTCAGACATTTTATTTTAGTTTTTGCTTCGGGTTTGGCTCTAAGTAGGTATAATTGTAGTTCTTAGTCTCAGCCATGATACCATTTACTTATTTAGCCTTCAAAATTCAGTTTACGACGAAAAAAACTTATTTGATATCGATACCAGGAAATCAAAATTTGACTTACATCCATTCATTTTTCTTTCAGTCTACGGTTTCGCTTTAACTGGAAACAACTATTGCTTTTTAGTTTTTCGTGCCAACGTCCAAAGAGTCTGAGCTCCAGGACCATGGATTAGTTTTAAAGCTTTCATTACACTCGAGCAATGCCGGGCTATACTGCCAGTTTACTTATATAAATAGCAAAAAATACGTGAAAGAGCAAAGAAATACTGACATTATCTATGACTGTTTTTGGCTGTTTGGGTATTGGTAACCAACAAATACGTTTTTCAGGGTTACTTTCGTTTTTTGCTTTTAAGCTAAAATATGCTCAGAACTTTTAGTCCCGTGCTTCTCTCTATCGAGCTAAAAATGGAAAAGAAATTACTTTGTTATGATTACATTTTTAGGAATGTGGTCGGTATCATTTAACTGGTAACTTGAGTGAAAATTACTTGCCTGCATGGCAGTTTGTGTCTACATGCACGTCTAGGGTTGTCGACTGACATGACATGCAATCCCTGACTGAAGTCTGTGTTTAATTGCAAGCGTTCCTCCCATTTTTCTCTATCTCCAGCAAAAAATTTAAACCACAAGAGAAGCAGTTAATGCGTTCAGTTCACCCGTTAAACACGGTTTTAAAATCCTTACCCGGTTGTATTCCAGTGCGCCCTGCCGCTTTCACACTTAGCTCTGACCTTACCTATTGTGTCCGACGTCTGTGCCCCTCCATATCCAACTTGCCAGCTGTCTCAGACTGTTTCTTCCAGATGGTTAGTAAATCCTTTATCACTAATCCTCTTTCTACTGTGAAGATTTCTCCGCTGTCAGCAAAACCTAGCACAAGTGACGGCTTATTTTTTCACAAATTCAAACACAAGTAAATTAACATGTAAAATTTGTCGTGAACCCAATCCATTTACTGTTTCTGCTTTTAGATTTGTTACTTTTAAGTAAAAATGTGCAATGCAATCAATCATCTCCTGCTCTTTTACTATATTTAGTTTAGACAGAAAGAGAGAGAATATAATTGAAAGAACGGAGAGTGGGCAAAAGTGTACGCAGAGTAGTGCTAACGGTTATAGGCAAGGAAAACGGACTCAGAAGATTAAGTTCGAATTCCAATCAAGTCTTTAGATTTTCATGTAAATGATTTTTCCATATCTAAACTTATTTATAAATGGAACTTTGTCTGTGTGTGTGTGTCTGTGTGTGTGTGTCTGTGTTCGTTACCTATAGACTCCGAAACGGCTGAACGGATTTTCTTGAAAATTTACACAGTTGTACTATAAGCGTCTGCGAATGTTCTTAGCTAGGTTTTGTGTTGAGGTACCCCCGATAAATATCGAAAACCGATAATCGAAAAAATCGGGTTATAGAAGGAGTGGTCCAATTTTAATCAAATTTGATACACTCATAGAGAAAGACATAAGAAACGATATTCAGAAGTTTCAAGGTTGCAGTTCTTACAATAGTGCAGAAAATTTGATATCGATACCAGGAAATGAAAATTTGACTTACATCCATTCATTTTTCTTTCAGTCTACGGTTTCAACTATTGCTTTTTAGTCTTTCGTGCCAACGTCCAAAGAGTCTGCGCTCCAGGACCATGGATTAGTTTTAAAGCTTTCATTACACCTGAGTAACGCCGGTCTATACTGTTAGTTTGTTTATATTTCTGAGATGAGGTATTGTAATTATTTACATCATCTTTATTGCCATATACACGACGTTTCGGCCGTTGTACGTTCCGACCTTCTTCAGGTGAATGGAATTTTGGACTTTGGTTTTTCATTGCAACTATACTGAGGGGAGCTTAGTTACATTTCCTGAAAAAGGGAGGGGTTCATCAACTGCTGCGGCCAGTAGTTGAACAAAGCCAGTATGCTCAAATCCTCGGTTACGATGACTTGTGACTTTGAACTAACGCTGCACTAGATGAGTTCCAACCAGGTTTGTCTATCCAGTTTCTCTCACATGGCTTAGGTCAACACGTGGCGAGTTTTTCAGGGCCTTCTCAATGCTGGAATCGACTTTTCAGAATATTATCAATAAATCAACTCTAGTGAGATTTAAACCAGAGCTTCATAATCGAAATTAACGTTCATAGGTATTAAGCAAGCAGAGTTTTTTTTAATTGCAATTCGTTTCAGATTCTGAAATGATACGTTTGTTCTTTGAAACCATTTCAGTGTTTTTTTTTTGTTTTTTTGTTTTGTTTTTTGTTTTGTATCTCGTTTCAATCATAATATGCCCGGATTAATATTTTTTTACGACTTGATTACATACAAAGTTCACAAAACAAACTACTTTCAGGTGAAATAACATTTGACACTTTGATATCGTTTTCAGGTCAGTGCTAGTTACTCGGGTGATACTGGCTAAACGCGAACAATAGAACCTGCTTTGCTGCAACACTTACATGATTTCTGTTCTTGATTTCATTTGATTTACAAGGAGAAATTATTGATCCACTCATTGACCTTTCCAGTCTGTTAATATTTAATGCCAGTAGCTGTCACACAAGAGGAAATAACGTCCGCAGCAATATAATGCTTAAATAGACCATACGTACTTATATTTTCTTCAGACATTACGATTTCCCCCCAGGCGAAAGGTGGGAATGCGGGTGTGATGTATCAGTTAACAACATTTTTTTTTTAATCATATCACCCCGAGCAAGGCGGTAACGCCATTGGTGTGCAGGGGGCTACGTAAGAGTGAATAGATTGGAAAAGAGAAAGCCGGAAACCACGTCCTAAATAAGGAACAAGGGATGAGCCTCTACACCTGTTCAATAGACGTGGGTGGAGTGTGAACCGGGCGATAGTTCAGTCTATCTACTCCAATTGAAAAAAATAAACAAAAAAGAAAAGTGGAAAGATTGAAAAGAGAAACCCGGAAACCACATCCTAAACAGGGAACAAGGAATGAGCCTCGACACCTGTTCAATAGACGTGGGTGGAGTGTGAACCGGGCGATAGTTTAGTCTATCTACTCCAATTGAAAAAAAAATAAACAAAAAAGAACAGTGAAAATAAAAGAAAATACATTGAGGTTGGATGTGCGTTGTGGCGCAGTGGATATCGACTCGGAACGAGAAATCTGGGAGCCGAGTTCGAATTCCAGTTGAATTCCTTGCATTCACTTACGCACAAATACCCTTGGGAAAGGTATTAATCCGTCTATTCCTTCCAGTTATGGATTAAATAACAGGACAGATTGGGTTCTATAGCCTTGGTCGGCAACCAGTCTACCGCAGAAAGCAATGGCAACCTACTGCGGGATAATCTTCTGCCCAGTCAGTCATATCTCTTTCGAGACATGATCACCCAAGCGTGTATCACGTATGGCACTTAACTGACTGACATTGAGGTTGTTCATATTCATAAGGTATTAATGCCGTTGGGAATGTGAAAAATACACTTTTCTTTGTACTCACTCCTATTGACCTATTGAGAAAAAGATCTTGTCACTGACATGCCAGTGAATAGTTTGGTAAACAATTCTTCAATAAAAACTTTACCTGCTCAGGTAATATTAACAAACAGATAATACCCCTCATATATATACATTCACAATTTGAATACGCCAATCAAATACGTATGTATGTACACAACGGCACACACATACATATATATGCCAAGCCCCATACTATTCACATATAGTTATGTTTGTGTGAGCCCCTGTAGGCGAGCACGCGTGTGTGTGTGTCTGCGCACATCAGTGGGTGTACAAATGTGTATGTATGTTTGCGTTTGTATGACAGACGTCACGACAACAAATTTTCCTCTCACTTCCACAAAACACCAATATGCGCAACCCGACATATATCCAAATTTTAAGAAAATTAATAAGTTTCACTGACGATCGCAAAAACGTGAAATCCAGAGTCACAAACTCACACCAATCTAACTGAATATATATATATATATTAGAAGAGAGAGAATTAATGTGGAAGGTTTTTTCACTTAACTGACCAGTGTTAGGATGTGCGTTGTGGCGCAGTGGATATCGACTCGGAGCGAGAAATCGGGGAACCGAGTTCGAATTCCAGTTGAATTCCTTGCATTCACTTACGCGCAAATACCCTTGGGAAAGGTATTAATCCGTCTCTTCCCTCTAGTTATGGGTTAAATAATAGGACAGATTGGGTTCTATAGCCTTGGTCGGCAACCAGTCTACTGCAGAGAGCAATGGCAACCTACTGCGGGATAATCTTCTGCCCAGTCAGTCATGTCTCTTTCGAGACATGATCGCCCAAGCGTGTATCGCACATGGCATTTAACTGACTGACCAGTGTTATTTCAGTCATGTTCACTTCGATGTTTCGTGACGCTAGTATTGTGATGTCTTATGATTTTTTGCTGTTGTTTCCCAATGTTTTCCGTATTTATATGAAATTTGGTGTAATTTGATATTTCTGTGTGTGGGAGATTCTTTTTGCTTGATGAATTTTGTTTCTTAAGTGGTGTAGGTTATTGTTTTTAATTGCTTTTTATTGTGCTGACCTCTTTTTAGCCTGCGTGATTGATGTAGGATTTATTTTTGAAATCGTGTAGGTTTACAGGTTGTTAATTGCTTTTTATTGCTACTTAAGTGGTGAAGGATTTGTAGGTGCTTTTTTAAAATTTTTTATTGCTTCACTTTTTAGCGTGTATGTCCACTTAATTGCTTTATATTAAGTTGACTGTTTTACCATTTTGGGTTTGGTTCGTCCTTTTTTTACTACAAAACCCCTCCACATGAATTCTATTAACGTTCTATCTCTCTCTTTATATCGAACACTTTATGACAAAAAACTGCTTGCCTAAAATAGCTTTCTACCAGTAACCTACTGAAAAACAGCAATTTTGGCCTGCGCTAAGCAACATTAGAAAAATATATATAACTGTTACGGAAATTAACGAAGATTAACGAAACTTGGTTATAAACAACTGACAATTTGAAATGATGTTTTGAACATTATTATTATCAAGCCAGTAGATATAAATACATAATACTGTTTAACTAAAAACAGAATATCTACTTAAATACGAGTATCGATAAAAAATAATGTTCAAACAAATCATATATATATATATATATATATATATATATATATATATATATATATATATGTGTGTGTGTGTGTGTGTGTGTGAATGTTGAAGGTAACAAAACAGTGCACGATATAAAAGAACTGCTAAGATTTATACTACTAAGAA
Organism: Ascarosepion bandense; assembly: GCA_037127315.1. NCBI lineage: Eukaryota > Metazoa > Mollusca > Cephalopoda > Sepiida > Sepiidae > Ascarosepion > Ascarosepion bandense. Next base: position 864,926 of record JBBBDQ010001107.1, on the reverse strand, counting down.
ATATGCATATTTCCTCACTGGTAGCACAGCTCTAAATTTAAATATTGAAAGTTATAACATACTGTTATGATAGATAATTAATAGAGCAGTATATTTATTTATGAAGAGGAAATGTCTATATATTCAGGAAAGTTGAGGGAGAAATATATATTCTTTCTAGAAAGGTGATATTGGAAAGAAACCGGTGAGTAGATTTATATTTTGACAAGATCCGATAGTAGCACTCTCAAGAATTTTCCTTCTGAGTAAATTACAATCTCTTTTGATAAGTGTGGGATTTTTTTTAGATCAAAAGTATGGATGAATTTATTTCAGTGTATGCCTTACGTGTAAGAATATAAATCTACGCTTCTTCTCACTCTCACCCTTCCTGAAACAACTATAACTTTCCCAAGCCAACATGAACGACCACAAAAATATTAAAAATAAAAAAAAAAGAAAAAAAAAGAACAACAAAAAACAAAAACAAAAAAAAGCAGTGTCTAATGTTGATTAAAAAGGGGTTTAAAAATACTACTAGTGATAGTGACGTTATACCCTCTGTTCATCTTCCTACAGCACATTCGACTCAACACAGAGGCCCACATCAAGTGTCTTGAGGAGGTAATGCTACCGTGGGTCAAGGGGATGGCTACTGGAAGACCCTATGTCTAGCGACGAGACTCTGCACCATGAAACACTACCAGGAGAGCCCAGTCATGGCTGTCAGACAATTTCTGCGATCACATTACCCTCTTACAACTGAAAACCTAACTCTCAAAACCGCAAAATCCTTGATTATTAAGTGTGGGGTGCAGTTAAGCGAGAGACCAACAAAACTCCTTGTAACACCAAATATGAACTAAAAGCAAGAATTATGGCAGCATTTACTGACTTAAACAAGGAGACTGTCTAGAAGAGTTGCAAGAGACTCCGAAGTCGTCTGGAGGTAATGGTTGAAACAAAATGGCGATTTTATTGAATAAATTTATCTTTAGTATTTCAAGATGGATGTGTGTTGTAGTGCAGTGGATATCGACTCGGAACGAGAAATCGGTGAGGTGAGTTCGATTTCCAGTTGAATTCCTTGCATTCGCTTACGCGCAAATACACTTAGGAAAAATAATAATCTGTCTTTTCCCTCCAGTTATGGGTTAAATAACAGAACAGATTGGGTTCTATTGCCTCGACTGGTAACCAGTCTACTGCAGAAACTAATGGTAATCTACTGTGGATAATCTTCTGCACAGTCAGTCATGTCTCTTTCGAGACATGATCGGCCAAGCGTGTATCACGTATGGCACTTAACTGACTGATTTAAAGATATCTTATGTAATTTTGGAAAATATATTTGTTAATTTTGCTAAATATATCAGTGTTATTTTCATTTTTTCGTCATTCAGATAATTCATGCCTCGCACTCTACGCATACAAACACACAAACATACATATGTAAACTCATACATGTATTCATATATATATATATATATATATGAATTTTTATTTGTTCAACGTTATTATTGTTAATGGATACTCGTATTTGAGTGGAAACATATATTTAGTTAAACAGTACATTAATTTCCACTAACCTTAATTATTTGGAAAATACCTATCTTTCGGCAGGAATCAAACCTGCAAACTCCTACACCGGGGAGAAGCCCGTCTTTAGACCAGGCGTGTCTTTACCAATCGACCCACAGATGATATCGTGGAAGGCAAAGATCAGTTTGAGCTTTATGTAGGTATTCTCCTGATTTTCATCGAACGATTAAGATCTGCTCACATTGTATCTGATTGTATACAAACTCAACCGAATAAAACATTACGAAATTTAACGGAAATCTACGAAACTATCATTAGCCGACATATTTGAATTTTTATTTAACATTATATATATATATTTTTCTACCTCACTTTCGTTTCATAATTCTATAAACTACAAATATCAAACAAAGCTTTCTTTATTAAATTATATAAAATTAATGGTTCAATGAGTTTTTTTCATAAATTAATTTTAATTTATCCCCCAAAAGTCAATTCCTAAAATTTACAAAAATCAAATTACTTTTTGGAATCCATAATCTGGAGTTGCTTCATCAATAGTAATATATGAAAATAAAACACTAGATTACGAATTTAAATTTTTTTTATATTTTAAGAAATCAGATGGTATGAGTATATTTTGAGATTTTACAGTACCCGTCTATAGGTTCAGATGAAGGAGTGAAAGCCCCACACCAGTCACTGTCAGTCTAGCTAGAATGAGTTTGAAAAATAGCAGCCTAAGTCGCTTGTTATTACACTTCTATATAGTATTTTTGGTTCCCTAAAGAAACCAAAGCGATCTATTATATATAAATTTCATTATCGAGAAAGAATGTATTCAAGGTTGGACGGAGATGTTTAAGATTGCATTCTTGAAAATACACTACAAGGTCTAAATGGTGCAACCACTCGTATTCATCTACTAAGGCAGCTAGCTAATCCTTACTGCAAAATTCTGCTCAGGCACATTTGTGTTTGCTCAACTCCCACAGAGCCCACCTGTGGTTTATACTGCAATTATGCTGAGCGAATCTTAATTACAGTTCCTAGTTAGAGAGCACATTATCTACCTTGATCAACAGCCTGAACAATTGCACGTTCAAATCCTCGGTCACGATGACTTGTAACTTCGTGCTAGCACAACCATCGACGGCTTCCAAAGTGTTTCGTCTATTCAATTTCACTCACAAGGCTTGGGTCAACCCGTGGTATGGTTTTTCAGGCCTTTGCCAAAGGTGCTGCATGCTGTGATCGCCTCCTCCAGACCAATAACATCAAGATGTCACCTTCTTGACAAATCTATCTTGGTGAGATTTGAACCCGGGTCTTGTGGTCAGTAAGTGTACGTTCTGACCACTCGGCCACATGAGGTAGAACGTGAAAAATTTATCATTGTCAAATGACACTTAGAACTAAAAACGAAATTGCAATTTAAAGCTAAAAAAACTTCTATTAAAAAGATATGCACAAGTATTGACTCACACTAAATATACCTGCATTAAGAATAGATTTACAATCATGTGTACAATGGCTACTCAATGGATTTTTTATGCCATTTCTACAATAGACATTTGCAGAGGAAACAGATCAATATTCCTTGTTCTAATAAACAAGTTACCTATGTTGGCAAAAACCAAAAATAAAACCATGTAAAAGTCTCAGTTTGATTGCAGTAAAATTTGTGCTACATGGTTATTGTAGATTTTATGAGAGAAAACAATATAAATTTCTATATATCAGGACAACGTTAGGCAATTGATTGGTACAGTAGGAAAAATTCTATGTAATGCATTTCCTCCACTAGAAGATCTTTAAAACTTTTAAAACTAAAAAAAAAAATTCGACTCAGAATATTTCAAAACTTAAAAATTTAAATTTTGAATTTGAAAATATGAATTTAATTTTAAAATCTTTCAAAATTAAAACACAAATGTTTTAAAATATAAAAGCTGCCATTTCACATCTTTAACTTTTCTTCTCAGTACATAATTATTATAACAAACTCTCATGTTTGCATCTCACCATCTTCATCCTGCATATATAATGACATCAATAAAAACTTACTTCAGTCTGATAAAGTCCTTTTAGAGGACGAAACTCGTTACACAGAATTTTTCCACTTTGTTAGTCAACTGCCTAAAATATTTTTTTATGCCCACACGAAACATATCAAAATGTCGTAGTTTCTCTTTGTATCAGAGGATGTTATAAGTTGGTTTTTAAAGTCAAAGACAAAGAACGGATTTTTATTTATTTGTAAAAGAACGTCTTATGGCCAGCAATCAATCTTAGGTAATAAGAAAAGAAAAATCTGTTTATGTGGAACAGGTGCAACTTGTCAGCTGCCACCTTGCTAACTCGTTAAGGCCAAGTTAGTTTATACGTAGGAACAAAAAAAGAAGAAGAGATAAAAGATAAAGATATAAACAAGGAAAGAAAGTGGAAAGTAAAAAAAAAAACTACGACAAAAGAGTGTATTGTAAATATCAGTATTATTTAGATGTTCTTGTGGGTGACGTAAAAATGGCAACGAACCAGGTCAGGAAGCATTTTAGACACAAATGTAAAATTCAATTTATGGTCATGGTAATATAACCGTTTCCCTATAAGGAAATATTTGGCATTCATTGACGAGCAGTCATTACTACTTTCGGTTGAAATTTATGAAAACTTTGTCTTGAAATAATCTTTTTTAAGAAAACTGGTTTCTCAAGTCGAGTAGCTGTTATCACTCTTTCCAGTATTGATGGCGTTGGGGTTCCTTCCTAAGAAGTGATATGGAATGTTAACATCTTGATTGTGTTATTATTTTCTCTTCTAGTTACATGTGCTATTCGTTTTAGTTGTTGCTGCTAGTGATAGTCCTTAAGCTATACGGTTTCTGTTATTTTTGGTGCAGTTCTTTGTGACTCTGTAGCGCTAGTTCTCAATGGCCAAAGAAGTATGATCCTTGTCGAGGCCCTCAACTTTTATTCACTCAAAGCCTTTTTTGGAAAGTAACCTCCATTAAATCATAAGACATATTTGTGCGTTGTGGTGCAGTGGATATCGACTCAGAACGACAAATCGGGGTGCTGAGATCGGATTCTAGTTGAATTTCTTGCATTCACTTACACACAAATACCTTTGGGAAAGGTATTAATCCGTCTCTTTCCTCCAGTTATGGGTTAAATAACAGAACAAATTGGGTCCTATTGCATTGGCTGGCAACCAGTCTACCGCAGAAAGCAATGGCAACCTGCTGCGAAATAATCTTCTGTCCAGTCAGTCATGATCGCCTAAAGCGTGTATCACATATGGCACTTAACTATAGACAGACGCTACAGAACCCTCAAATAAAAACCTTTACCGAATAACAAAAAACACATCATTTGAAGACTTAACAGCAGCAACAACGCAACTCCGTAGCACATGCAAATAGAAGTGAAACTAATGAAAGAATTAGGCTAATAACTTTTCATTCGACCAAAGACAAAATGTTCAGAAGGAAACTCCTATTCGTACTAGAAAAAGTGAACCCAAAAAATCTAATCTCATGAAAAACTGTTTTAAGAAAAAGATTTTGTAAATTCCAATCGAGAAGAATATTGAATGTTTGGTCGACGAATGTTTCCTAATTTGACCATTACTGTTGTAACTAATTTATATAATAATATAACTACGTATTTGTGGTAACTTCTGGAAGAATGTCCGAGGATTGGTGTTGCTACAGCAATGGTCATTTTCTCATACGTTATGTTTACAAGAACTTTAGGCGTGTCCACTTATCTGTGTCTGTACTCAGGAACAATCAGATAACTAATTTTTATACATAATATATAACCATATTAGATATTACAATGAGTAAAGACATGATGAAGTAATACCTAGAGGTGCAGTGGAGTAATAGATAGAGACTCAGATAGAGGATTCGGAGAGCCAAGTTCGAACCTCAGTCGAATTCGTTACAAGCACTTATGTGCTAATACCCTAGAGAAAGATATGAATCCGTCTCTTCTCACCCTGGCTATGGGTAAATAGTATGACAGATTTGATACCATAGCCTTGTGTGGCAACCAGTCTAGAAGAAAGACAACTCTGAATTCAAATCTCCAACTATGGATCTAATAAACCCACTAAACTGTAATTAGCCAAGCGTGAAGTATACGACTACACCTCTGAAGACAGTCAATCTAATAAGTATCAATAAAATCTACAATAACCACGTGAAATAAATAGAATTTTTTTTTATTTTTTTATCTCAGACAGACCTGGAAAAAATTTTTTTTTCTTGTCTTAATTAGGTCTAATGAAAAATGCCTGACCTTACTGACCAAGCAAGTTGAGCAAGAGTAATTTTAGTTCATCGTAGATGAATTTAGATTGAGAAACTGTGAGAAAATATATTCACTTTGATCGTTCAGTGGTAGAGCATTGGACATCTGGTTGTAAGGTCTAAAATTTAAGCAGTTTTGTTATGACTAAGGAGAGAGAAAGAAAACACTTGATTGAAAAGTTCAACACTTCTTTTTCGGCAATGTTCTAATGTAGTAATCCCCAATCAGGAAAAAAATCCTCACACCCCCAGGAGAAAATTTAGGGTTGCAGCAAGGAACCATGATCATAGATCAGTAAGTATAAACTTTTGGAATATTGACCTTACTAAAATTTTGAAAAAAAAATGATGAATAGGGTCAGTCAGTCTGCTAAGTGCCATACGTGATACACGCTTTGGGTAATCATGTCTCGAAAGAAAGTCTGGGCAGAAGATTATCCCGCAGTAGGTTGCCATTACTTTCTGCAGTAGACTGGTTGCAAGCCAAGGCTATATTATTTAACCCATAACTGGAGGGAAGAGACGGATAAATACCATTTCCCAAGGGTATTTGCGCGTCGTAAGTGAATGCTAGGATTTCAACTGGAATTCGAACTCAGCTCCCTGATTTCTAGTTCCGAGCCGATATCTACTGCGCCACAACGCACATGCAAATGAGTAGGAAACACTTTTCGAGTGCCTGGGGTCTGCAGATACAAAATGCTGTGGTGTTTCAATCACCTAGTTAACAGCTAAAAATTGAATTCCCTTTTCGAGTCCTGACTTGTTCCATTTTTTGGTTGATTAACAATATATCCTTCCCATCACTCCAACAATTTGGTATACCTGTAGTAAGAATCATTGTGAAGTTATTTTTGAAGTCACTCTTCTTGCATATGCCCCATTCTTTATTAAAAGGATGAAGTTTTTAATCCAGTAAAAGTAACCGAAATTTGGATCTCCAGAAGGATGCCGAGAATACCATGGACCGAACATCTGAGCAACGACAAGGTTTTGAAGAGGATGAAAACGGAAAGGAAACTTATAATTAATATCAGAAAAAGATAGTTGAAGTTTTTGGGACATGCAATGAAGAAGGAGAGCTTGTAGAATCTGATACTCACAGGACCGATGGAAAGAAAGAGAGACAGGGGAGAGCAATGCATAGCATACTTGATAGGCTTGAACAAATGGATGACAGAGCAGGTTTTGGAAAGGTAACAAGAGAAAGGGTGTTAAGAGCTACAAGACATAGGAAGATGTGGAAGGCTATGATCGCTTACGTCTTAAGGGACACGGCACACAGAAGAGCTATCAATAAATACAGGAAAAAGTACCTGTCAAAGTGTGTGTATCTTTGTCTTTGAATCGCTGTTCTACATCTATTGTTGACATTTCAAACAAACAATGCTTTGAATTAATCCTCACACAATCACGTTTTTTAAGTGACCTACAAATATTTCAAATAAAATTCTTGATTAGACATTGATATTTGATAAGGTTGTATTCAAAACACAATGTAAAACTTTTATAGCAGACTTTATCAACAAATCTCCCAGACACACTGAATCGGTTTGGAAAATTGCAAGAAAGAATTTTAGTTCTCTTGCCCCTTAGTCATAGTAAACATGTCTACTATTCACCATTGTGTGACATTCAGACATTACAGTCAGTTATGAAGTGTTCTACCATTCTTCTTCTTCTATGTGCCCTGTCTCTTCAGGACGTAGGCGATCGTGGCTTTCCACGTTTCCCTGACTGACCCACTTGCAATGAAATAGAAAATTAAGGGACAAATAAAAACTGAACTCCATCATTGTTGATAATGAGTCTTCTTTGTAAATTTACAGAAAGTGTTAAGCAGATGTTTTTAGTGAAATCATTAGCATTTCCTGTAAATTTTTACTACTTTGCAATTGTTAAAAAGGTGATGCATTTTTTCTTAAAAGTGAGTTCACTCCAACCAAACTACTAAGACACAAGGTGTTACCGAATGTGAAAGAACTAAAAACAGAAACATTAGTAAAGAGCAAGAATAATATAAGACATTAAAAAGCGATTGATATTGCATTAAATATTTTGAAAATTGGAACTTTGACATTATACCCCCGAACAATTTGAGGAATAAAGGCAGAACATAGGAAGTGAGGAGTGAAAAAATATCTTCAAAAAAGAAACCCGCCTCCAAAATCATGGTTAGGGTAAATCAGACCATCTATTCCTGTGTAATGAGATTGAAGTCTGGTCACATAGTCATATAAATTATAATTATTTTTATCAAGGGAGACAATATGATTTGTTTGTACTGCTTAGCTTCCAAAACCTTTTGTGAAAAATATTCTTCATTTGTTTAGCTTATTGAAAATGAAGGTTTCTCCATTCTTTTACTATATTTAAATATAATTTGATAACAATTTAAAAACACTAAAACTAATCAAATAGTAAATAGCTTGCGGTAGAACATATAGAAGTATTAAGCATTTATTAGAAGTACTAAACATTTATTTATTCACCTATTTTACAGTTTGCGTTGTTACTAAATCGTTTTGTAACTGGGGTGAGATTATTTGATTTGAATAAATTAGTTTTATTTACCGATTTTTCGCATATATTTTATATTCATTATTTAAAACAAGATTTTATTCAGTGGGTAGACAAAGCCTGTTTTATTTCAGAACACAAAAGAAAATTCTTTTTTTATGTTTTAATTCGTGTCGGAAGTTGTTCAATAACTGAATAAAAGTTTGACTCACTGCTGCTGTGATGTCCTGCCACTTAAGACTTGCTAATGTGCAACGTTTACAAATGGTTGGCTGTTGAATGTTAGTGGTGCTGGATTTAGTGCGTCAAGTAGATTTACCAGAGGGTTTTGTATTGGAGGTCCACCTTTAAATCAGTGCCCGCCTCCTGGCCGCAACTAGAATTATTTTGTTAAGGCATTTATCTAAATTTATTTATAAATGGAACTTTGTCTGTGTTTGTGTGTGTATGTGTGTGTGTGTCCGTTACCTATAGACTCCGAAACGGCTGAACCGATTTTCTTGAAATTTACACAGTTGTACTATAAACGTTTGCGAGTGTCCTTAGCTAGGTTTTGTGTCGAGGTACTCCCGATCAATATCGAAAATCGATAATCGAAAAAAATCGGGTTATAGAAGGAGTGGTCCGATTTTAATCAAATTTGATACACTCACAGACAAAGACATAAGAAACGATATTCAGAAGTTTCAGGGTCGCAGTTCTTACAATAGTGCAGAAAATCGAGAATACATATATATATAAAAGGCAAGATGTTTATGTGTGTGTGTGTGTGTGTGTGTGTGTGTGTGTGTGTGTGTGTGTGTGTTTGTTTATCTGCCAGTATGTCTGTATTTTTTCAGCCCTTTTATTTTAGTTTTTGCTTCGGGTTTGGCTCTAAGTAGGTATAATTGTAGTTCTTAGTCTCAGCCATGAAACCATTTACTCAGATGACTTATTTAGCCTTCAACATTCAGTTTACGACGAAAAAAACTTATTTGATATCGATACCAGGAAATGAAAATTTGACTTACATTCATTCATTTTTCTTTCAGTCTACGGTTTCGCTTTAACTGGAAACAACTATTGCTTTTTTGTCTTTCGTGCCAACGTCCAAAGAGTCTGAGCTCCAGGACCATGGATTAGTTTTAAAGTTCTCATTACACCCGAGCAACGCCGGGCTATATTGCTAGTTTGTAATAAAAAGATTTTTTGGCCAATATATACAATAGAAAATTAACTAATCACTTTTTCACTGTCTTTTCTACAAATATTTTCATGGCAACTGCTCTGAAAAGCTTTTTCTTGGTACTCCGACTGCATGAATTTAAGCGTGCTGTAAGACTGGTATTTAGGTCACACAGGTTTACTGTTGAAATAACTAAATGCAGTCACCATTTCTACTCCAATAGTTTCTTTTCTTGATAATTACAATCTTCAAAAATTGAAATGCAACATTAATCACTATCTTCTGTCTTCTTGAATCCCATTCATATTTGTCCTTTCCTCAATTTTTCTTGGTCCTGGGCATGACGGTAAACTGCAGCCGGCAGCAAGGCCTCTGATTGGGAGGTTGTGAGAAGCATGGAACCACCTCTTAAAATAGACTATTCTAATAAATATACATTTTTGAAGGAAAAATATTACCAACAATACATTTTTGAAGAAAAAGTTATTACCATAACATATTTTTGAAGGAAAAAATAAATTATTCTCAGAAAAACATTTTTGAATACAAAACTAGAAGACATTATCAGTTTTCTAAAATAAAAAAAATAAAAACAAAACATTTTCATTAAAATCTAACTAAATCAACCTTCTCACTATACCCGAACATTTAAAAAAATTACCTTAAAATCCCACCTTTTTGGCATTAAATAACCCACAGAGGTGTTGATATGCCATTAAACAAAACTCAAACTCAATTTTTCTTATACTCTGGCTTTTCCTTTACTTCCAATCCCTGTAGACTCCTGAGTAATTGTGACATCCCTGCCTTGTTTGGGATGAAATGACTAAAATAAAAATCGCCTCAGTTTGTCAGGAGGTGGGTTCGTTGATAAAATGATTTTCTGTTTTTGGAGTAAGACGTTTCAACTCAAAGATTTGGTGAGTGACATGTAATAAATAACAGGTGTTCATGTGCTCAAACTTTTTATCTTATTTCTTGGTGCATTATATGCCAGTTATGGGCGTGTGGCTAGAACGTGGTTACAACGTTCGCTTATCTGACTACAAAAACCTGGGTTTGAATCTCTCCATGGCCGATTTGTCAGGAAGGTGACTTCTCGATGTTATCGGTCTGGAGTAGGCGATACGGTGCTTTTGGAAAATGCCGGAAAACTCTACCACAGGTTGACCCAAGCCTTGTGAGTGGAATTAAGGTTTTGTTAGATCGAATAACAAGTCATCGTGACCGAGGGTTTGAGCGTCTTAGCCTTGTTCAGATTGTTGTTCACGCGAGATTACGCGCTTTCTCCCAGAAACTGTAACTAAGGTCCGCTCAGCATAATTGCAATACAAACCACAAGTGGGTTCTGTGGACGTTGACCAAACACAAGTGTGCCTGAGCAAGCGTCTGTAATGGGGATTAGCTAGCCGCCCTGGTAGACGGGTATCCTCGAATACGAGTGGCCAGCCATTATTTTATTCCAGTGTCTATGACGTACTCTTATTTAGAAGACAAACTAAAAGGTATATTTTTATTTGACATTTTTATGGAATAAAAAATTTAAAAATATTTAAATTTGCATGTGTTAATGGAAAAACAAAAGAGTTGAAAACGTTAAAAGAACAATTACTGTAAACCTCCAAAACTTTTTACTGATATTTAGTTTATAATCAACAAAATCCTCATTGATTTCCCTAACACTTGCAAAGGTATCAGACATTTAAGCATTGGATCCAATATTGGTACCAAATAGAAATTCTTCCCCATTGCTTTCAATTTGGAAAGGAATCGAAATTTTCATCACTCGATTCAATATTACGACCAAAGAGAATGTCATCCTTCGTTTCATAAATTGTGTTACTGATAATATATTTTTAAATGACTCAATTACCTATTTCTATGAATTATTCCCCCATATGTATAAACCTGAGTTAATGTCATTTTTTTTTCTTTCATCGCGCAGAGGTCATCGTAAAATTTTCCTGCTGTATCCAGTTATTCAGTTCCTCCGCCTTTAAAATTTTAAGTAGTGTGTTAAGAGAAACATCAAGCGGCTGCAGTTGACATGTTAAACTGCTGAGTATAACAGTCAGTTGTGTTCTTAGCTCATTAGTCTTTACATATATTTTTTAATGTATTTTCTGTTTATATATTATTCATGATTGATTCATTTTCTACGGCTGATCAAGCCTTTGCAAGTTATTTAAAGCCAGAAAATATTTTTAGATTGAAAGAATACGTTTTGGAAATATTACTGATTTAGAGATAGAATTAACCCACAACTGGAGGAGGTGACGCGGATTCATACCTTTTTGATGGGTATTTAGACATAAGTGAATATAAAGAACCCAATTGAATTCGAACCCGGCACTCAGAGTAACATGTCCGTTCTGCTATTCAACCCATTGCTGCAGGAAGAAGAGATGGATTCATAACTTTTCAAGTGATATTTGCGTATAAGTGAATGCAATGAATACAACTTGAATTCGAACTCATCTCTCCGATTCCTCATTCTGAGATGCATGTCAATATCATAGTCGTGGTGACTCAAATGGCTGAAAAAGCAAATTTGTTATAGATCAATTAGATGTTCATATTTGACTAGTGTATACTTCATCTTGATTCTGCTGGCTTATGTCACAACTTTTCGCCTATCATTTTACCTGTAAGAAGTTAGTTAATGACAGGTTAATCTAAAAAAACTATTCATGTTGAAACACCTGTTCTCCTACGATCTCATGAACGTCAAATCTGGTCAGTACCTAGACGCGTATCGATATCGATTACACCACAACAACTCAGCAAATGAAATTAATTATTAAAAATAATAAATATAGTATGTCACAATATCAGCTGGATTCAGATATGTCCAGTGGTGACATGAAGAGAACGATTTCTTTCAACCTTCTCCGCATCCCTTGTTTCCTGCTTAGGATGTGGTTTCCGGCTTTCTCTTTTCCAATCTTTTCACTCTTACGTATCCCCCTGCACTTCAGTGGTGTTACCGCCTTGCTCGGGGTGATATGATTATATATATATATATAACGGCTGGCAATGAATAGAACTAATACGTATATAGCAGAATTGAAAAGTCATATTTGAGAACTCGGTAAATGAAATTAATAAACTGAATTTATATTCTGCTCGACGGCTTCCATTATTTCTATACACGTGGGACTAAAAATTTCAGCATTCTTTCTGATCACGAGTCAGCATGTTAAAGTCCAGAGGCCAAACCCTGCCTGCTATGACATTTCATTCAACTTAGTAACCATATAAAAATGCTATTATTCTTAAATAATAAATTTTACCCTATTTTTATTTCTTATTATGATGTACTATCAGTATAGCCCGGCGTTGTTCGGGTGTAATGAAAGCTTTTATATATATATTATCGGTTTTCTGCACTATTGTAAGAATTGCAACCTTGGAACTTCTGAATATCATTTCTTATGTCTTTGTCTATGAGTGTATCAAATTTGATTAAAATTGGACCACTCCTTCTATAACCTGATTTTTTCGATTATTGATTTTCGATATTTATCGGGGGTACCTCGACCCAAAACCTAGCTAAAAACACTCTCAGTACAACTGTGTCAATTTTCAAGAAAATCGGTTCAGCCGTTTCAGAGTCTATAGGTATTAGTATATTATGAAAGTGGAATGGTGTGATGGTTAGTGGCTCGAAACGAGAAATCGGTGAACCAAGGTTAAATTCTGGTTGAATTCGTTACATTTGCTTTCATACAAACACTCTTGAGAAAGATATGAAATTTATGGTTTAAATACTGAGAGACTGAGCTTTCTAAACATGGTTGGTAGCCAGTCTATGAGAAAGATAACGGAATTAAAATCTCGGCCACTTGAATATGTACATAGTTAGACATGTGGTCCAGATACTATGTCTGGTAGATGTCTATGATAGATTACAAGAATAGCAGATAATCACAGTCTTGGGTGATTACCTAGAATGTCGTTAATACCACTGGTAAATGGACGAAACTAGATTTTAAACTAATCTAATTAACAGTAAATCTTTTTTTTCATCTAGGGTATTTTCTTTTGATATTTTGAGCTCTTTTATATTTAGACAACTATATATTAATTTTTAGTGCCTCACATTGAAATTTTAGGTTAGAAATATCTTTCAAATATGATTGTAGTTTTTTTTTCTTACCCTTAACCTTGTCTTCAAATTGAAACTCCGCACTGGTGTTTCAGACGCTTATCATTAGTCTATAAATTTGGTATTTGGTCTTTACAAATAAGTTAGCAGTCAGAGTCAAACATAGATATGAACTTTTTTTTTCACTAGAGAGCCAGTTCAAGCATTTTGACATTATTTTATTCAATAAAGCATACGTTTAGGAGTACGACAAAATACGCCACAAAGAATTGATGGAGATGCTCAGCAGCCTTGACATATTTGAGAAAGATATAAGCGTAATCAAGAATCTCTACTGGCAGCAAACCGCCTGCATACGGACAGGAAGCGAATTCAGCAGATATACAAAGATAGAAAGGGGCGTAAGACAAGGATGTGTCTTTTCACCGGATCTATTCAACTTGTACAGCAAGACTATTCTGAGGAGCCTAGATGTTATACCAAGACTTGTCATCGGAGACCACAATTTTAACAACATGAGGTACACAGATGATACAGTGCTGATAGCAGATACGGAAAGGAAACTACAAGACCTCCTACAGAATATAGCTGAAGAGAGTGACAAAAAAAAAAGGACTACAAATAAACTGCAAGAAAACCGAATGCATGGTCATCAGCAAAAAGTGTAGCCAGAAATGACAAATACAGGTCGGGGATTCTAAAATCAAGCAGGTCAGTCAGTCAGTTAAGTGCCATACGTGATACACGCTTGGGCGATCATGTCTCGAAAGAAACATGACTGACTGGGCAGAAGATTATCCCGCAGTAGGTTGCCATTGCTTTCTGCGGTAGACTGGTTGCCGACCAAGGCTATAGAACCCAATCTGTCCTGCTATTTAACCCATAACTGGAGGGAAGAGACGGATTAATACCTTTCCCAAGGGTATTTGCGCGTAGGTACAAAAATGTAAGTACCTGGGAAGTATTGTAACAGAAGAGAGAAAGTGCGACTCAGAGATCCGAAGGCGAATTGGTATGGCGAAAGGAACATTCCAGAAACTGAGTAGAGTATTAAGAGATAGGAAACTTTCACTAGAAACAAAGAAGAGAGTACTGGATTGTTATGTGATGTCAGTTTTTCAATATGGCAGTGAATGGTGGACAATATCCTCAAAGATTAAGGAAAAACTTGAAGCAACTGAAATGTGGTTCTACAGAAGGATGCTGCGGATATCATGGACCGAGCATGTGAGCAATGATGAGGTTTTGAATGGAAAGGATGGAAACGAAAAGGAAATTAATATTGAGCATAAGGAAGAGACAACTAAAGTTCCTGATACATGCAATGAGGAAGGAGGGATTGGAGAACCTGATACTAACAGGCCAGATAGAGGGGGAAAAAGACAGAGGAAATCAGCGGATAACATAGGGCCTGAGCAGATGGATGACAGAACGGGTGTTGCGTGGTGTAACAGAAGAAAGCATGCTAAGAGCCACCAGGGATAGGAAGACATGGAAAACCATGATCGCCTACGCCCTGAAAGGACAAGCTACATAGAAGAAGATATATATTTATACGTTTATATATTTATAAACAATGTTTTATGTTTCTTCAGAAAAAAAATCAGTTATATTTCTATAATAAAAAAATCAGTTATATTTCTATAATAAAAATGTTTCAATGCTTTTTCATTGCAAATTATTCATTTTCTATTTCGAGTAAATTATTAGACATTTGTAAAAGTTTCCGTTGTTTATCTGCTGTGTATTTAGGCCCTAGTTTTGAAAAATGTGTTATAAACTTTTGCACACAGCCCAATACAACGCAATTTTCTATTCATCACTTTTCAGCTGTTCGTGTAATTAATTAGTTTATCAATTTCCAACTTATTGTTTATCGATTTCTAGTCGATTTACTTTGTTTATATAATTTCTAAATAAATCTATGATAAATTAATTTCTTTCCTTTGATGTACTTATCTGGCATTAACATTCCTGTCAGCGAAAAGAAGAGGCTAACATGCAAATTCCAAATCAGAGAAGCTAAAATGAAACAAGTACAAAAATGTAGATATCTCGTAAATATTTTAACAGAGGCCGGAAGGTGCAACAATGAAATCCGAAGGCGTATCGGGATAGTGAAAGATGCCTTCCAAAAGCTAAGTAATACAAAAGAGGAAAGTTTCGTTGGAAAAAAAAGAAGAGTATTTATCTGTTATGTAATATCGGTGTTTCTATATAGCAATGAATGCTGGCCGATCAGGTGGTTCTACATAAGGATACTGAAAATACTATGGTTCAAATATGGGAACAATAACAACATTTGTGAGGAAATGGAAACTAGGAGAACATTTACATTCAAAATCAGAAAGAAATAGCGGAAATTTCTAAGAAACATAATGAGAAAAGAGAGCTTAGAAAATTTGATACTCACAAGACATATTGAGGGTAAGAGGGGCCGTGGAAAAGAGCGCATAAGCTGCCTAACACGCTTGTACTAATGGTTGGCAGAACAGGGATTAGGGGAGACAGTGAAAAAACAAAATTTA
Organism: Ascarosepion bandense; assembly: GCA_037127315.1. NCBI lineage: Eukaryota > Metazoa > Mollusca > Cephalopoda > Sepiida > Sepiidae > Ascarosepion > Ascarosepion bandense. The sequence goes on along the minus strand of JBBBDQ010001107.1, from coordinate 848,766 downwards.
CAAAGAATTACAAAGAACAAAGAATTGTGGAGAGCCATGATCGCACGGGTTAATACACAAAGAAGAAGATGCTTTAGTGACAAATAAAAAGTTTTGAATTTGATCAAAAAACAAAAGAAAACCATCGTCTTTAAAACAGGCTTAGGCTTGATCACTTTGAAACACCGGTTTCGTTTATGATCACCGAAGTTAAGCAACGTCGAGACTAGTCAGTACCTAGATGGGTGACAATTTGGAAATATCAGATGTTGCAAGCTTGGATGTGTGGGTGGTGTCATAGATAATGGCTAGGAATAGTTCATCAGAGTGCCGAATTCCAATAACCGTTGAGTTCATTATATTCACGTACGCACCAATACGCACCTTGGAAAAGGTATGAATTCACCTCTTTTCCTTTCACCAGTTATCCGTTAATCTTTGTTGAATAAACTCCCAAGTGGATGCTTTACTGAAAACGAAAATCTTAATCTCAAGTTAGGGGTTAGTCATTATCTGTAATTTATCGTCGTAATCTTCCCTTCCTACCACCTCGTCTTTCATTCATATCGCACACTTCACTAATCATAGGCATTTTAATACTAACCCTCGACCAAGATTATCTCTCAAGCATTGAATTGAGTGAAATTTAGTATAACCTGAGAAGAAATAAAAAGCACTAGGCTCATCAATAGGGTAGCGTCTAATGTTAGCACTCTTGTCTCACTAGAATCATTACAATTGAGTAATGAGTTCAATCCTCACTGGGTGTCTCAGACATTCGGCCTTGTGCCACATCTAAGCTGCGCTTAAAAATCACCTTTGGGCACCTCGATGTGGTGTAATGGTTAGCAAGATTTTCTCACTAAAATCGTTACAATTGAGTAGTGAGTTCTATCCTCACTGGGTGTCCCATACTTTTGGCCTTGTGTCACATCTAAGCTGCGCTTGGAAAATTACCAATAGGGTAGCGTTTAAATTATTTATTCAAACAACGTTTAAAGGGATCTCATTGGTTGGTTCCGAGTTCAATGCTTTTAACTTGGAAATGTCAACTGGCATTTTACAAGTTATAATGGCCGACCACTCATGACAGCAGCGGACGAGCGTCATTAGATTGCAATGCTTTTTCGCAGTTTATTTTTTGCTTTTAATTTGGCTGTCAGCCAAGCTCTACCTTTTTTCACATGTTTGACTTTTACTGCATATCTCTCTAATCTAATCTATCTAAACTTATTTATAAATGGAACTTTGTCTGTGTGTGTGTGTGTGTGTGTGTGTGTGTGTGTGTGTGTGTGTCCGTTACCTATAGACTCCGAAACGGCTGAACCGATTTTCTTGAAAAATTACACAGTTGTACTATAAGAGTCTGCGAGTGTTCTTAGCTAGGTTTCGTGTCGAGGTACCCCCGATAAATATCGAAAAACGAAAATCGAAAAAATCGGGTTATAAAATGAGTGGTCCGATTTTAATCAAATTTGATACACTCATAGACAAGGACATAAAAAAAACGATATTCAGAAGTTTCAAGGTTGCAGTTCTTACAATAGTGCAGTAAAATCGATAATATCCCCGATATCGGAAATCGATACCCCGATATCCTACCGGGTCTGATTAAAATCAGTTTTTCAGCCATTTTATTTTAGTTTTTGCTTTGGATTTGGTTCTAAGTAGGTATAATTGTAGTTCTTAGTCTCAGCCATGATACCATTTACTCAGAGGACTTATTTAGCCTTCAACATTCAATTTACGACGAAACAACTTATTTGATATCGATAGCAGGAAATCAAAATTTGACTTACATCCATTCATTTTTCTTTCAGTCTATGGTTTCGTTTTAACTGGAAACAACTATTGCTTTTTAGTCTTTCGTGCCAACGTCCAACGGACACACCCACACAGACACACATACACAGACAAAGTTCCATTTATAAATAAACTAGCAGTATAGCCCGGCGTTGCTCGGGTGTAATGAAAGCTTTAAAACTAATCCATGTTCCTGGAGCTCAGACCCAGCCTAGAGAATATTTGTGTGAAGTTTGATGAGAATCGGATAAAAATTGTGGATTTTTATAAAGGACATACAGAGAAACAGACACACATACAAACATCTCGCATTTATATATATATATATATATATATATATATATTATCAATTTTCTGCACTATTGTAAGAACTTCAACCTTGAAACTTCTGAATATCGTTTCTTATGTCTTTGACTGTGAGTGTATCAAATTTGATTAAAATCGGACCACTCCTTCTATAACCCGATTTTTTCGATTATCGATTTTCCATACTTATCGGCGGTACCTCGACACAAAACCTACCTTAGAACACTTGCAGATGCTTATAGTACATAGTACAACTGTGTAAATTTTCAAGAAAATCGGTTCAGTTGTTTCGGAATCTATAGGTAACGGACACACACACACACACACACACACACACACACACACACACACACACACACACACACACACACAGAGTTCCATTTATAAATAAGTTTAGATTAATTCCGTTTGCTAAGTTGTTGTGGTGTAATGAATATCGGTGCCCATTTAGGTACCGACGTTCATTACCTGCGGTGATCGTACAAGAACAAGTGTTTAACAATAGTAAAACGGTTCTCAAATATTTTGTGACAATGTATCCTGTTTAGTTTACCATATTTGAAAATACCATTTCTCCTTTCCAAAACCGCCTGACTCAAATGTTATCTCGTAGAATTGCAGTTTGTAGAAAGGTCAATATTCCAAGAATTTAAATGTATCATTTTGACTTTTTTCTAAAACGCTATCATTCCCCCTGGGGTGAGAGGGATTCTTGTCTGGTTGTGAATCATTGCATCAGAATATTGAAGGAAAAAAAAGTATGTTTTTTTAAGTGTTTCAATCAAAAGTTTTCTTTCACTCGCCTTAGTCATAACAAACATGTTTGAAATTTAGACCTTACAACCAGATGTCCAATCCTCTACCACTGAACGATCAAAGTGAATATCATTTCCCACAGTTTCTCAATCTAAATTCATCTATGATGAACTAAAGTTACTCTTGCTCAACTTGTCTGGTCAGTAAGGTCAGGCATTTTCACATTAGACCTAATTAAGACAAGAAAAAAAAAACTTTCCAAGTCTGTCCAAGATAATTAATCTCTATTTATGTCACATGGTTATTGTACATTTTATGTAGGTACCCTCACTAAATCGCTGAAAAAACAGCATAGTATGAAGAAAAAAGGTCCCTAACTAAATAAAAACGAACTTTCTCCATCAAAATGTTTATGTTATTATTGAAAGGAAAGATCAAAGTATTTTTTAATTTAAAAAATTTTTTTTTTAATCCTTTCTAACAGGTTCGAAATTTTTTTTTTTTTTTTCGTTAGCGGGGAGCGAAATCGTTGCAAGAGTTTACAATGGAAAGCATATTACATAAGTCACTTTTTTTTCCGGTGACAAACACATTAATTTGGAAATTCTTGCAAAAAATTAAATAATTGTTGGGTTTTAATGAAACTTCCAGGACTTATTCACAAATGAATGAAATTATTTTTAAAATCATTATTTAAAAAAAATATTGGTAAAAATATGTTTTTTACATCTGTTACCCGGCTCCATGTAAATTCGTGAAATTTCAAGAAATTAAATTCTGTAGGCAAAAATGGTTTTATTAGTTAAACGCAGGAGTCATTTGGGAATGTAAATCATGTATTATTTTTTTAAGCCATTTAGTCCCTTTTACCCTTTTTTTTTACATAAAATCTGCTTCGAATAGTAAAATATAATATGCAATAAAACTATGAATTTTTAATTAGATAAGCTTTTAATTGCTTTATAGTCTCAAGAAAATATTTGTTAATAATGAAATTTTAAAAGAATTGTTTTCAGTTTTGTTTCTTTAATTATAATAATTTATAATGTTTCAAAACTATTTGAGAAATATTTCTAAGACTTGTAGACGTTATCCTGGTAGGTTATAAAGTGAAGACTATATTTGCTAATCGAAAATTGAAAAGTTTAATACAAATCATCTAGCTATCGTATTTTTAAAATAATTTTCATTTTTTTGTGTATTGGAACTTTTTTGTATGGTAATTTCTATGTGTACATTAAAAGGTCATGTGTTTCAGGGTTTCTTTACCTTACCGGAAGAAACTGTACAATTATGTTACTTATGATCGACATACACTTATCTTTCATCTGGCAAGCTGTCAACACATTTTAAATAGTGCGGACAGATAAAAAAGTTCAACTCTGTGATTAAGAAATAGTTTTATTTTAAATTTCATGCTATAAATACATAATACTTGTGTAAATCTGATTAATTTAACATAAAATTTGCTAAATTTTCAAAAAAATAAGGTGTCATAGATGTATATTTTATTTTTGCAAAATGTTTAAAGCCGAGAATTAACTTTTGTTTACAAATGAGTCGATCGCTCAAAAATAGCCGAAAAATTGAAAAATCAAAAAATATCTCAAAATGTTGGATTCTAATCAATAAAATTTCTGTTTGAAATATACTAGAGTATATTAGTGGAAATAGTAAATTTAATCATTTAGTTTTCAATTAAAACTAAAATAAGAATTTCAAGAAAACTTTTTTTTATTTTTGAAAATTCTATTTAAAAGTGAGTTATCGAAAGTGAGTGGAGGTACCTAATTTTATACATAATTATTTTTTCTTCATGCTTAAATTCATGTATTTCCTTTTGATAGATATATTTTAACAAGTTTTACTTGGCTCTGCTAACCCATATGACATTAATTGTAAAAATGAAAATAAGGTATAAATTATAGGTTTCTAAATCATCTGGTATTTATAGGTTCATGAAAAAAAATCTGCTATTAATTATAGGTTTCTAAATCATCTGGTATTAAGTATAGATTTCTAAAACATCTTGTATTAATTATAGGTTTCTAAAATATCTGGTATTAATTATAGGTTTATAAAAACATCTGATATGAATTATAGGTTTCTAAATCATCTGGTATTAAGTATAGATTTCTAAAACATCTTGTATTAATTATAGGTTTCTAATATATCTGGTATTAATTATAGGTTTATAAAAACATCTGATATGAATTATAGGTTTCTAAATCATCTGGTATTAAGTATAGATTTCTAAAACATCTTGTATTAATTATGGGTTTCTAAAATATCTGGTATTAATTATAGGTTTATAAAAACATCTGATATGAATTATAGGTTTCTAAAACACATGGTATTTATAGGGTCATGTAAAAATTTTGTTATAGGTTCATAGGTTTTAAAAAATCTCGTATTAATTGTAAGTTCCTGAAAGTTCAGGTATCAATTATCGGTTAATGAAAAGATCCGCTATTGACTATAGGTTTCTTAAACATCTGGTATTAATTATAGGTTTATGAAAACATCCCATATTAAATAAAAGTTTCTAAAAGAGCTGACATCAATTATAGTTTCATGAAAAAAATGTCCCTTATTAATTGTAGATTTCTACCTATAACCCATTCATACCAAGTGGTAACGTCACATCAAATAACCTTAAGTCTAGTGCTCTGCTATAGAACTCTCAAGTCAGTGTGATATTTTGGTGATTTTTTCTTTGAGGTTATTATTTTTTCTAATTTATTCATGGTCAATCTCTGACGAGCTAGAATACACTTGCAAAATTTTTATGGGGAAACACACCTATTCTTCAGATAATGAACTCTCCCTCCTATATGAATAAGAGTTAACAGGAAGTTCTTGAGAAATTCTTTAGAGTTCTTTTGGAGTTCAGTAGAACTACTAGGCAGTTGATATTAGTCGGCAGTTAGTTGAATACTAAGGAATCAGCTTCAGTGGAGATTACCAAGTTCCTAACATTTTGGCTGCGTTAAGTCGATTAGCAACCGACATAGCACCTTCAGTGTGAAAACTACTCCACAACAAAAATAGAAGTTTAAGTAGCTTATATAAACATTTTTGATATCATATTCTTGTTTTCTGAATATGTTTTCTTTTATGTCGATTGATTTCATCTTCAATGAATATCTGTGAGGCTTGAAAGACGAGATGTTTGAGTTAATGTCTCAGGCTGTTAGACACAGCATTAGAGGTTTATCATCCGAAAAGGAAAAGGAAATTTAAAACTATTATATTTTTCTTCCATTAAAAATACACGTGGGAATGGATGCATATTAAATTTGCCTGCATTAAGCACAGATTTGACAGACATGTGTACTAAAAGTTAAAACACTTTTATTCTATCGATGACTATAAAAAGTATTTTGTGGTGTTTCAACAGGTTGAACGGACATGCCTCCTAATATTATCATACGAACGCGGGTGTCCCTCAAGGCTCTATTCTAGGTCCTACGCTTTTCCTGATCTTCATTAACGATCTCCCCAATATAATAAGATCCCAAGTAGGCATATACGGTGACGACACCACCGTTTACTCTCGCCTCGATCAAAAATCTACTGAGGTTGACAAAGCTACCCTCGCTGCCGAGCTTGAGAAGGGCCTCCAATCTGTGGTGGACTGGAGAAATAGCTCGTAAATTTTAATGCTTCCAAAACGAAGCTGCTATCTATTAACCATCATAGACAATCGCCCCTACTCTCCATTAGCATGGATCAGGCTAGCCTCCCTGAGAGCAAAACAATACGTCTCCTTGGCCTAACACTCTCAGCGGACCTGAAGTGGAATGAATATATCGAATCCATAGTTAAATCCGCTGCTATGAAGTTTGGTTCACTGTGCAGGGCCAGGAAGTGTTTTCCGTCTGAATCCATCCTGTACATATATAAATTTACCATTCGCCCATGTATTGAATACTGCTACCACATCTGGTTGGGTACCCCTGCTATTCACCTCGATTCTTGACAAAATCCAACGGAGAATCTGTAATATGATCGATACCGACTTGTCAGTTCGGCTGCAGTCGCTCTCTCATTGGTCGTGACGTGGCTTCCCTGTGCCTATTCTACAAATACTTTCACGGCTTCTGCTCCAATGAACTTAGCTCACTGGTGCTCCCTAGGTATGAATTTACACGAGCTACTAGATTAGCAACTAGGTTCCACCATTTTACAGTGAAACCGATAAAATGTAACCGCAATTTCTACTCTAATAGATTCTTTTCTCGCACTTCCTGCCTGTGAAATTCCTTTCCACATACTTGCTTCCCCGAGAGCTACAATATCCAGGAATTTAAATGTAAGGTCAATAGTCATCTCCTATCTCACTAACTCGCATCCTTTCTCTCAAACTCTTTTTTCCATCCACTCCACCCCCATTACACCGGTATTCTCATTCGTCTATTACCCTCTTCCTGACATCCACTATAACTAACTCCTCTTTCTAATCACTTTTCCCTATGTAACCCCCTGCGCAACAGTGGCAGTAAAACTGCCTTGCTTGGGGTGAAATGATTATAAAAAAAAGGTTTTATGAAATATTTGCAGGTGACACAACTATTTATTCAAGTAAATCCGATAAAAAGTAAAACTGGCAGTTAACCTCGAAAATGTGCTTCAATCAGTTGTTAATAGGGACAAGGAGAAGCTTGTAAATGTTAACTCCTCCAAAACAAAGATATTACTTTTTAATTATCAAAGATAACTTGTTTTTTTTTTGTTTTTTTTTTGCCTACCATCAGCGTGACTGATACTGAGCTCCAAAAAAGCACCTTATTGCTCCTTCTTGGTCTCACGTTTTCTGATGTGATCATATTGAATTAATTGCTAAGTCTGTTGCTAGGAAAGTTGGTTCAGCATGTTGAGCCAGACGACTTTTCTTGACAGAACCCATTTGCATGTTTATAAATCTTATCATTCGTCCTTGCATTAAATATTGCTGACATATCTGGTATAGTGCTCTGGTTATGTATCTCGAGATTGTCGACAAAATCAAACGAATGATCTGTAAAAATAACTGACCCTGAGCTAACTTCTCGACTACAGTCACTGCCTCACTACCGTGACCTTGCTTCCCTCTATCTTTGTTATATGTATATTTTCATTACATTTGTCCTACTGAGCTATCCTCCTTGATACTTCAACCACATGAGTTTAAGCGTATTACTAGATTGGCAAATAGGTTTCATCGTTTGCTGTTGAAATAGCTAGATATAACCGTAAATTCTATTTTAATAGTTTTTATTTCCCCACTTATCGACTGTGAAACGTTTTGCCGGTTTCTTGTCTCTCCTGTCACCTACAATCTTCCTCGGTCACCTGTCATCGATGCACCCACTTCAGGATATAGATGCGAAGGTTCTGAGTCGGGTTGGCAAAATATTGCAGTTTTCGCTTTCTGTTATTTCCAACCAACTGTCTCTCTGTTCCCATTTCCTCCAGAACCGACTCGTTTCTTCTGTGGTCCGTCCAGCTGAGGCGCAGTGCCTGCCTGTAGCACGTTGCCCCGAAAGACGTTAGTTTGGTGACATCGGCCACACAAGGGTATTCAGGAGTTTCAACTATTTTTTTTTTTTTGTGAATAGTGGGGTCTCCTCACAGTTTTTTTTTTTTTTTTGTTCAGAAAGTATTTTCATTCCCTTTCACTTCCAGTAGCCCTTTACGTCTTAGTGGCATTATCGCCTTGCTTGGGATGAATTGATTAAAAGAATAAATAATGCATTAATTCTTTTTTACGCTGTCTCACGCTTTTTAACCGTTACAAATGACGTCACTTTGAAATGATTCAAACTTTCCTCTCTCTATAAAATACCAAGATGAAGCCAACGGAATTTTGTCTACCACACTGACAACGCGTGGTTCTTGTTAATGACTGAGACGAACGAAAGTACTTGAAATATGAACAAAAAAATCAAAAACAACTGAACAAATATGAATTACTCGCAGTTTATCCACAATTTAAATCCTAATATAAAACATTGTGGCGCAGTGGATATCGGCTTGGAATGAGAAATCGGAGAGCCGAGTTCAAATTCCAGTTGAATTCCTTGCATTCACTTACGCGCAAATACCCTTGGGAAAGGTATTAATCCGTATCTTCCCCCCAGTTATAGGTTAAATAATAGGACAGATTGGGTTCTATAGCCTTGGTCGGCAACCAGTCTACCGCAGAAAGCAATGGCAACCTACTGCGTGATAATCTTCTGCCCAGTCAGTCATGTCTCTTTCGAGACATGATCGCCCAAGCGTGTATCACGTATGTCACTTAACTGACTGATTCGAAAATTGGAAAAATACATTAAAAATTAAACCGACAAACCATGTCTGTTATATTTTAAAAAATACTTGTTTGTATAGATATTTGTTGCATATATATATATATATATATATATATATATATATATATATATATATATATATATATATATATATATATATATTTTAATTCAGATACTTCAATCCAAGGGAAAAAAGCAGGAAGGTAAATTCCAAAAAACCGATCCTAATTAATATTAAAAATTTATTTTAATATTAAAAAATGATACAGGAAGAGAGCTCCATGTAATAAAATATTACAGAGCAAATATATATTTTATTATTATTTATTTTTTAATTTCTTTGCAATCTATTTAAAAAGGAAAAGTAGACTAATTTTTCTCCAGTTTCTGAAAGGTTTTTTCTGTTGCTGAGGTGATGTGTCGTCCCCCGTGGGGATCTTCATATCGAAATGGCCATTCAACATCTTTGAATTAATCCTTTTTTAATATATATATATATATATATATATATATATATATATATATATATATATATATATTTATGTTAGCAGCAGATCTTTTTTTATATTGCAGCCTTCTGTGTGCCTACCTTTTTCAGAGCTTATCCTCCACACTTTGATGGAAAAGTGGACAAGAGAAGTAATTGTGAGTTGTCTCACTATCCATATAATTGTTGGATTTATAGATAATATTTATTATTTATTGTCTCACTATCCATATAATTGTTGGATTTATAGACATGTCAATAAAAAAGGGGGGAAAATTAGAAAAATATGTTAAATATAAAAATCCGCACAGACATTGACCATCTGTACATCTGAGATAAGAATGTGATTCTGATATGTTTATTGCACTAAAAAAAAATATATTTCTGCATTTGTCTCCCGAAGCATTTTTTTTTTTATTTCATAGGCAGGTCACATTTATTTAGAAAAAAAAAAATTATAAATACCTATAGTAATGGTTATATTAGCTGTTTCCCTATAAGGAAATATTTTGGCTTTCATTGACTAAGCAGCCAATGCTGTTTTCAGTTGAAATCTATTTATAATCTAAACTTATTTATAAATGGAACTGTGTGTGTGTATGTGTGTGTGTGTCCGTTACCTATAGACTCCGAAATGGCTGAACCGATTTTCTTGAAAATTTACACAGTTGTACTATAAGCGTCTGCGAGTGTTCTTAGCTAGGTTTTGTGTCGAGGTACCCCCGATAAATATGGAAAATCGATAATCGAAAAAAATCGGGTTATAGAAGGAGTGGTCCGATTTTAATCAAATTTGATACACTCATAGACAAAGACATAAGAATCGATATTCAGAAGTTTCACGGTTGCAGTTCTTACATTAGTGCAGAAAATCGATAATATATACATATAAAGCAAGATATTTGTGTGTGTGTCTGTTTATCTGTCTGTATGTGCTTTATAAAAATTTTTATCCGATTCTCACCAAACTTTAAAAGTTGACTTACATCCATTCATTTTTTTTTTAGTCTACGTTTTCGCTTTAGCTGGAAACAACTATTGCTTTTTAGTATTTCGTGCCAACGTCCAAAGTGTCTGAGTTCCAGGACCATGGATTAGTTTTAAAGCTTTCATTACACCCGAGCAACGCTGGGCTATACTGCTAGTTTTAATGATAAATTAGGGAATCGGTTATAATAGGATGCAATTTCTCTAATAATTAGCATAAAATTAAAATAAATATCAATTAATAATAGTTTGAGTTTTGTTTAGCGGCATATCAATCTCTATGGGTTATTTGATGCTAAAAAGGTGGGGTTTTAAAGGTATTTTTTTAATGTTCAGTTATAGTGAGAAGGTTGATTTAGTCAAATGTTAATGAATTTTTTTGGTTTTTATTCTTTTTTATTTTAGAAAACTGAAAATGTCTTCTAGTTTTGTATTAAAAAATGTTTTGCTGGGAGTAATTTTTTCTTTCAAAAATGTATATTTTTCCATAAAAGTCTATTTTTATGTATATGTTTCTATAAAAGTGTATTTTTAAACTTTCATAATGTTTTGACTTCAGTTTGGGTGTTAACTATTTGCCCATAGCTGGGACCCTAACAGGTGCTACCACTCCGGGTCAGGGTGTACCTGAGAACAACAGCAATTAAGAAGTGGTTCCATACCCCTCATAACCTCCCAATCAGAGGCCTTGCTGCCGGAGGCAGTTTACCGTCATGCCCAGGACCAAATTATTAATAATAATAATAAATAAAATAATTGATTAAACCCTCCTAATATTTTTCAACACTTAGAGAAAAGCACGATTTCAGAAAAGAATAAGAAAAGACACGGTGTTTAACAATCTTCAACATTATTTCGACAGTATGTCTGTCTTCTTTAAGTTATTTTTCAAAACTGCATATAAGTATAAAATATTTTTAAAACTCTACAAAACATTACGAGTCTTTGTACAAACGTCGCTTGCCTTGAGAGAAACGGATGTAATCGTAATCAACATGTCAAAACAAATGAAAGGCAACCAGCATGAATGGAGGGCAACTGAAACGAGAATAACGTGATGGCGGCCATGCTAATCATAAACGTTTCTGTTAGTTGATTAGTTACTAAGAAGAATTAAGAGGAATTACTCAAACAGTTTAATATAAGTCTTATGGGCCTCTCCCGTCATTCTGTTCATTCCGCTGAGGTGGAATGTTAGCAATTCCTGGGACAAGCAATGAGGAAGGAGGGCTTGGAGAATCTGACACTAACAGGCCAGATAGAGGGGAAAAGAGACAGGGGAAAGCAACGGATAACATATTTGAAGAACCTAATCAGGTGGGTGACAGAACGAGGATTGCACGGTGTAACAGGAGAAGGCGTGCTCAGAGCCACCAGGGATAGGGAAACATGGAAAGCCATGATCGCCTACATCCTGAAGGGACAGGGCACATAGAAGAAGAATTATCCTCATTCGTTTCAAAAGGTCGATGGATTTGGGATATTGTTTTCAAAGTACGCACCTGATATCCCTCGAAATTACAATCGTCTGTAATAAAATGTTCCTCAAGCTCTGTTGTAGTCACATTGTATCGGACATCATATATGTGACCATTAAATCTTTTCTTTAAATTTTAAGTGTTGTTAATAATAATAATAATAATAATAATAATAATATCAATTATGTGTATGTGGCGTAACGGATATTGGTACAGAAAATGGAATCAGTATTATGAGTTCAAATTCCGATTTAGTTTGTTTCGTTTACGTTGAACTGATTCTCTCGGAAAGGGCATAAATTAATCTTCTTCAAACTATGGGCTAAATAACTAGGAAAAATAGCCTCCCTCTCTTCTATTATTGTTTTGATTATTCTTGGATAATTAACTAAAAATTAACTTGAAGAAGGATGGGTGCCGTCAGGTTATATTGTCAAAAAAAGCCCACTCTTGTTATATATATACAGTTGCCCTAAAACTCTAATGCGTTATAAGGCCCGTGAACGTGTGATTGTGATAATGAATATCAAGTCCCGAAAACATTATTTTGATTCATTAAGTTGACATCAGGAGTTGTGGTTAGTGTAAGGGTTATTGGCACAGGAAGAGAATTCTGCAGTCTGGGTTCAGTTCCCGCTCGATTTTGTTTCATTCACATCTGGCTAATGTCTTTTAAAAAGTCGTGAATCCATTTTTCCCCAGCTATGCGTTAAAAATCAGAGCTGATTGAGTTCTCTTGCCTTGAAATTGCAACCAGTTTAGGAGAATAAAAACTCCTTAATTCAAGAACACTCTGAAGATGGATAGGCTTCTCTACGCTATCTTGCCTAAGACACATCACTGCTGTTATGGTTTCACTACACGTGTAGTGCGTTAACTCGAAGCGATAATAGAGATTTATATTCGTATTCAAATATCTAAAAGAAAGAGAGTTTTCGGCTTTATCCCGTATCCTATTCCCGGAAAGAAATTCTTTAGTGGTGGTTTTGTTTTAAAAACAGCAGCAGTAGCTTGCCTTCCGAAAAGAAAGTTTTAAATATTTATTTTTTTGTATGTAAGTTTCATGATATCTATTTTTTTTTTTCTGTTTATCCAACAACGTAGGTGCATGGTCTCTAGTGATTGCTAGTAAATTAGTCATAGCAGTCATTGCAAGCGAGTTTAATCATCACTGTGTACTCAACTATTTTGGACTTGTACCAGACAAGAATTGATCTAGTAAATTTTTAGCGAGCTAGTCATACATAACTAGATATAAATTATACGATGAAATATTCACGATATCTTTTCTTTCTTCTGCTACGTTCTTTTCATCTAAATCTAAACTTATTTATAAATAGAACATTGCCTCTGTGTGTGTGTGTGTGTGTCCGTTACCTATAGACTCCGAAACTGCTGAACCAATTTTCTTGAAAATTTACACAGTTGTACTATAAGCATCTGCAAGTGTTCTAAGGTAGGTTTTGTCTCGAGGTACCCCAAATAAATATGGAAAATCGATAATCGAAAAAATCGGGTTATAGAAGGAGTGGTCCGATTTTAATCAAATTTGATACACTCATAGACAAAGGCATAAGAAACGATATTCAGAAGTTTTAAGGTTGCAGTTCTTACAATAGTGCAGAAAATTTGATATCGATACCAGGAAATGAAAATTTGACTTACATCCATTCATTTTTCTTTCAGTCTACGGTTTCGCTTTAACTGGAAACAACTATTGCTTTTTAGTTTTTCGTGCCAACGTCCAAATAGTCTGAGCTCCAGGACCATGGATTAGTTTGAAAGCTTTCAATACACCCAAGCAACGCCGGACTATACTGCTAGTTAAAACATAAGTTTAGAATGTTTTTATAAGAATACTACAAGCCTCTTCATCTTCATCCTTATTGCATTTTAGAAGACAAGGTTGCGTCTTCTCGCTGGATTTTTAACCTCTACAGTCTAAGAGAACTAGAAATTCTACCAGGATATATTAATGGTAGATATCCTAAAAATAACTGTTTATATTTTAGAGATGAGGTATTGTAACTATTTATACTATTTGTATTGTTTGGACTATTGTCATCTTTATTGTCTTATTTCGGATAATTCGGAAATATATACACAGTTCACAAAAAAGAAAATTTTGATTTTTGTAGTTATATCAAATTGTGAGAACATTGTAGTATGATATTTTTTCGACAAATGGCATCACTCTCATGTGTGGAGAATGAGCAAGTTGATATGTATCGCAAAAAACTAACTAGATCGGGGGCCCTTGGACAAAAAATTGAAAATGTATGTGTAGCAATTCTGCTAGACATTTTGGCCAAAGTTGCCCAAGTAGTAGTTCACCGTACTAATAAATGTTTGGAAGCTAAAGGCCACCATTTTGAGCATCTGTTGTGATTGTAGAGTGCAAAGATAACTTGCATTAATCTCTTGATATCTGAATAAATTTGGTATTATAATATTTATATAAGCTTTTTCTTTTCATTAAGCGTGTATACATTTCTGACGGATTTTGTATATATATATATATATATATATGCAAAATATCAGTGTCTCATGTCTGCCAGCATTATGAGAGATGATTAAAAAGTTTTCAGGACAAAACTGCGTCTTATAAAATGTTTTGTGATAGTCATGCCAAACATTGTGGTGGTGGCTATCACACACACACACACACACACACACACACACACATATATATATATATATATATATATATATATATATATATATGAGAGGAGCTGAAAAAAAATCTGAAAATCTTTTGGTCATACCAAGATTGTAAAAGAAAAATGGATTGATATTTGGTCATGCACACATATTTGAAGAAGCCTGTTGAATTGAGAAGTTGTTGAATGTGTGTGTGTGTGTGTGTGTGTGTGTGTGTGTGTGTGTGTGTGTGTGTGTGTGTACATTTAGGCAAATATATCCTTTATTTACAAACGCTAATTCAACCAAATGGTTTCATTCCAATTCTGGATATCTAAAAATAATGAGTGAACATTCTTAAAAATGAATAAACTGAGTTATACTGTATACAAAAGTAAAAAGGAAAAACAAAAACAAAACAAAAAAGAACTTTAAATTCGGAAACAGCAATTAAACAACCACACACACACACACACACACACACACACACACACACACACAATTTGTCCTCTAACAATGAAAGCCTGAGAACTTTCCCACAGACAAATATAATATTCGTCCTATTACTTATTAACTTACTATTACGACGTTTATATATATATATATATATATATATATATATATATATATATATATATACTAGCAGTATAGCCCGGCGTTGCTCGGCGTAATGAAAGCTTTAAAACTAATCCATGGTCTTGGAACTCAGACTATTTGGACGTTGGCACGAAAAACTAAAAAGCAATAGTTGTTTCCAGTTAAAGCGAAGCCGTAGATTGAAAGAAAAATAAATGGATGTAAGTCAAATTTTCATTTCCTGGTATCGATATCAAATTTTCTGCACTATTGTAAGAACTGCAACCTTGAAACTTCTGAATATCGTTTCTTATGTCTTTGTCTATGAGTGTATCAAATTTGATTAAAATCGGACCACTCCTTCTATAACCCTATTTTTTCGATTATCGATTTTCGATATTTATCGGGAGTGCCTCGACACAAAACCTAGCTAAGAACACTCGCAGACGCTTATAGAGCAACTGTGTAAATTTTCAAGAAAATTGTTTCAGCAGTTTCGGAGTCTATAGGTAACGGACACACACACACACACATGCACACATACAGACAAAGTTCCATTTATAAATAAGTTTATATATATATATATGTGTGTGTGTGTGTGTGTGTGTGTGTGTGTGTGTGTGTGTGTGTGTGTGTGTGTGTGTGTTTGGGCAATTATTCCTCTTTGGTGCCGGTATAGTATGTTGCCTACCTCTTTGATTCGGGTATAGTATGTGGCCTACCCGGTTTGAGTGTATCCTACCTCAGTAGGAGTATATAGATATAAGTATTCTGCTCTTTGAAACTAATTGTTTTTTGCATTTATTTAATTTTACTTTATTTGTTACTAGTAGTTATTTAACTACTTGTTACTATACATACTAAAACACCAACTTTAACTACCTGTTACTAAACATACTAAAACAGCATCCTTTAATTGAAACAAGCAGTTCTGTAACTATCTGTTACCAGACAGCTATAATATAATACTTCCTTATAATACGCTTTTTAAAGTAGGTTTCATACTATACCAGTGACAGAATTTTGTAGGCCACATTCAAATGGTTGGCCACTTATTATACCATCACCAGCTCTTTTATAAAAGTTTCCTTAAAGACGAATGACAAAGTACTGCAATTAAGCTTTTTATTTAATTTTTCTTGTGTTCGTTTAAGTGCTTTCTTTTCTGGATTCAAAGTGTGTAAAATCTGTGCAAACGTTCTGCATATCCGTTCGCTTTTGTTTATTCTTTTAGACATTATCAAGGACGATATTTTTATTATTTTTAAATGAATGTGTGTGTTTTTTTACATATGTATCTGAAGTTATAAGAATGCTATTTTTCCAAACACGGCTAGCATCTTGTGTCCGTGATTACAGTTAATGTTATTGAGTGTTGGCCTTTTATTATTATTATTATTATTATTATTAATTATTATTATTATTATTATTATTATTATTATTATTATTATTATTATTATTGCTTTCGCTATTTTTAATCTTTTTATTATATTTGTATTTTCTACTAACATGAAGTGGATGGAGTTTTGTAGATTTCCGTGTGTGTTTAAATGAGTCCTTATTGAGTTATGATCAGATAGATGTAACATGATTGTACACACACACACACACACACACACACACACACACGCGTGTGTGTGTGTGTGTGTGTGTGTGTGTGTGTGTGTGTGTGTGTGTGTGTGTTTGTGAGAATGTAGGTATATACAGGGTGCGTGTGGTGTTTGAGGACACATTGAACATAGTAAGGAGAACAACCAGATCTTACAAACAACCAAATTAATTGATAGAAATTCGTTACTTAAATGCAGTAATGATTGATTTACATGTTTATTCGATTTAATCGCCGTCAGCCAGAATGATAGGATTCCATATGGGACCGTAATTGTTGACAAGCGCGCATCACATGATCTGTCTTGATATTAGACATTGCTCAGGTAATGGTAGTTTTTAGCAAATCAGTCGTACTGCGGGAACATTGATTAGTCTCCCGTTCACCAACGTCCCTCATGTAATAACCAAAGGTATCTAGAGCTAGCAAGTTAGGTGGCCACATGTTTCGTGTGGTGTGGTCGTGCAGATTGATCACCAGCCAATCTTGGGCCACCACTTCTCTGTGAGCCGGCGCAGAGTCCTGAAAGGCATACAGCCTATTATCGCATACAAGTTATATCCAGAGTTTGATAACTGTGTTCAGCAACTCAGTATATCTAGCAGCATTCAACCGAAGACCCTGAAGTGTCCTTCACTATTCACTACTCCTAAAATCATCACAGAAACGGGAAACTTGGTATATAAAATGGTAGACATCAGAAAGGTCTGCACATAAACATCTGTCATTTCTTTGGTTCTCTTATTGATTCTGGTTGAACTTTTTTTTTCATCTGGAAAAAATAAATAAATAAACAGAGCATGTCAGGTTCTTCTGGATGTTTGAACTTGTTCCTTTATCTTTTTTGCTTGGAACACCCGTTGTTCTTTCGTGTGTGCCGGCATGAACAGCATTTCGTCAATACGCATGATTTTTACCGAATGACCTAATGCACCACATTGCGGATTGTACCCTCGGTTACCTGGAGATTTCTAGCAATAGCTCTCATTCCGAGATTCGCATCGATAATGTTCTGCAACCGTTGTATGAATTGTAGTGTTTTGATACAGTCCGAACGCCGTGAATAGTTTTTGTGCTTGCTGTACTATGCCAGATTTTGTTCATTTTCAAGATAAGTCGCTACTACACCCTTATAATTAATGTAAAATTAAATAAACGCAAAAAATAATTAGTTTCAAATAGCTGAATACTTATATCTATATACTCCTACTGAGATAGAATACATTCAAACCGGGTAGACCACATACCATACCTGAATCTACGGCTATATCGTGTTGAATACACCGGTTCCCATCCGATCACCGAAGTTAAGCAACACCGAGCCTGGTCAGTACTTAAATAGGTGACCATTTGGGAATACCAGGTGCTGTAAACGCAAGGACCAAGAATGGTCCACCGGTCTTCCAGGTTTGGGGTTTGGATGCAGGGCTAACCACCTTGCCCCGTAAAAAACAATTTGTTACAGAAACAGCAACAAAAAGTTGCTGCCCTATGCACCATCTGGGTGTGATGGAAAAATGATGATGATGATGGTGACACCCTTGTGCAAATGAATTAAAACAAAACGAATGTCTTCCTAGGATCTTTCACGCTTTCCCTGATCACGTATATGTTGTCTCTTGGCATTGTTTTTCCCTTCTGACAGCATTTTCTTTTACGTTTTGGACTAATGGATCCGTTTGTTTCTTTACCTGGATGACACGACTGAAAGGCTGACAGCAACAATATCCGCGATCTCTTTGTAAAGTTTATCTGTGTATTCGTGCAGCGTTAAAATTTTCGTACGCTTCCATCGCAAACAATGTCCATAGGACAACGTATCGGCAGTCGAGACAATAGGGTCTGGGTGTGATAAAGATCTGATGCGAACACGGATGACGCAGTATTTTTAAAGGCGAAACAAATTTCACCATACACTATATCGAATCCATTGCTAAATCCGCTGCTATGAAAGTCGGTTCTCTGTGTAGGGCCCGGAAGTTTTTTCCGTCTAAATCTATCCTGCACATTTACAAATCTACCATCCGCCCGTGCATTGAATACTGCTGCCATATCTGGTCGGGTGCCCCTGCTGTTCTCCTCGGGCTTCTCGATAAGGTTCAGAGGAGGGTCTGTAATGTGATAGATACCGACTTGGCAGACCGCCTGCAGTCTCTCTCCCACCGGCGAGACGTGGCTTCGCTGTGTCTCTTCTATAAATACTTTCACGGCTTCTGCTCCGATGAACTTAGATCACTGGTGCCCCCTAAATACGAATTTGCACGAGATACTAGATTAGCAACTAGATCCCACCCTTTTACAGTGAAATCGATAAAATGCAGCCGTAACTTCTACTCCAACAGTTTCTTTCCTCGCACTTCCCGACTGTGGAATTCTCTTCCAAACGATTGCTTCCCCGACGGCTACAATCTCCAGGAGTTTAAATGTAAGGTCAATAGACACCTCCTAACACACTAACCTGCTCCCATTCTATCAAACACTCTTCCCATCTGCCCGACACTCATCCTCGCGATCCTTACTCATCTATCACCTTTCTCCTGACATTCCCTATGTCTATCCACTCCTTCTCTTTACCTTCCCCTATGTAGCCCCATGCGCAATAGTGGCAGTGGAATGCCTTGCTTGGGGTGAGATGATTAAAAAAAAAAAAAAAAAACACCCCAAAAATAGATTCATATTGCTGCACATCACTGCAAATGACCTTATCTGTGGTAAAAACAGAAATCGATTACACCCTGTAACTCCAGTTGGTCCAAAAGAAAGGAAACTAAAGCAGTTGTTTCAATTAATTTGTACAAGAGTGTCATTACATTTGAAGTTATCTTTGAACAGTCAGTGAACTTTTCACCCCTTCCTCGTACTTTCTGGCTAACACGCACAAACTCTTAGAACTATGACGTAGTGTAATGGTCAGCAAACTAGCCTCGCTAACTCAATTTCGAATAAAGAGTTCGATCCTTACAAAAATTTAATTATACAATGACTAATTTTTGTGCAAAATAATAATTCATTTATAATAACGAAGATTTTGTGCAAAATACATATTTTAATTTCTGGTGAGATGGGGAAAAGAAAGAGAGTCACTTCTCTTAACCTGAATATTTTTTTTAAAAGTGCATGCGATAATAAACACGACTCGAAGCTATCTCGTGAAATTTGAAAGGTACAAACATTTATTGAACACATATAAAACAATAAAACAAAGTAAAAGTTTTACAAAATCCTTGCACAATAATTTCATTATTAAGGACAAAGCAAGATAACATAATAAAAATATAGAAATAATTGACTCTAAAATGATTCACAATACAATTTTTCAAATCATAAAAGAAAAAATTGAGAAAGTGATACGAAAAGCGTAAAAAAATAATCTTAAAAAAAAAAATATATATATATTCATGTGTATTTCCTTCGAGATTCAAGGGGTGGTTTTAATATTTTTCAATGTCGTTCTGTTTTCTGTCTGATTGGGTCCCACGTGACCCACTGGGGCCATTTAATGATATTTTTTGCAATGTCATTCTTTTTTCTTCTGCTGTTCTTTTTCTGCGAGAGTCGCCGGAAAGTTTTACGTCATTGTGAAATGGCTTTCATCGGCGTCGTTTTTAAGAATGCCGAAACCTTACTGCCCTTTGCCCTGCTAGAGACATTCACACGGGGAAGCCTAAAGACCTTTTCACAGCTAGCCAGCTTTGTCCCTGTGTGACGTATCACTTCCTTGTGCTGCTGTCAGCAGACTTCTTCCCTTCTGCTGCCCAACCACCTGCTGCTGTTCAACCACTTTCTGCCGTCTGACAATATCCGCTCCTGAGAGGTCAACGGACCTCGACTTTAAATTTATGATGAAGAAAGCCACCCTTTTCATTGGACAATAAATATGAAGGTAACATGTATTTTCTGAATTTGAAATAATGTTTATTATTATTTCTGACGGATTTTTTAGAGCCAATTCTAAATAAAACAACTTTAGACGCAAGATGGTTTTTTTACAAACCTTCTGCTTTTCTTTTAATACAGTCAGTCAGTTGAGTGCCATACATGATACACGCTTTGGCGATCATGTCTCGAAAGTGACATGACTGACTGGGCAGAAGATTATCCCACAGTAGGTTACCATTGCTTTCTGCGGTAGACTGGTTGCCGATCAAGGCTATAGAACCGAATCTGTCCTGTTATTTAACCCATAACTGGAAGGAATAGACGGATTAATACCTTTCCCAAGGGTATTTGCGCGTAAGTGAATGCAATGAATTCAGCTGGAATTCGAACTCGGCTCCCCGATTTCTCGTTCCTAGCCGATATCCACTGTACCACAACGCACATCTTTTAATACACTTTTCTCAAAAGTAAGTTTATAAGACAAACTCAAACTATTTAACATTTATTTATTCACACTTTTTAATTATTTTATGCTACTAACTAATATTTTTTTTAATATCCTCATAGTGTGCTCCAAAGTTAAGGCTTTGTGTCACATCTAAGCTATGCTTAGTAAATCACTATGTGTACCTTTGTAGGGAGATGGTTGAATGTTTATTAAATTGGCCTTGTGCCAAACACAACCGAACTTCCTACAACTTAGTGTCATCAAAGTCATCAAAATTATCATAATAATCAGAATGTTAAAATGTGAAGGAATAAAAGTATTTCGTTTGTATGCTAAAGTAGAATTTTATGAACAGAACAGAATCAATTTGTAGAAGTTAAATGTTTAAAGAGAAAATGCACGTATGTAGTTAAGTGAATCCAGAGAAATAGTAGTAAGGAGTTAAGTGTATCCAGAGCTTGTAGCCATAAGTAGTAGAATGTGTGTATGTCGAAAGATTAACAGGTTACTTATAAATTCCGTGTTCCATTCCTTTCTTATGGCCGGCGAGAAAGTCAAAAGGAAGGTGAAGCAAGAAAGGAAATTGTACTTATCGGAAATTAGTTTTTAGAAGTCAGTTGAAGTATCATTGTTGCTGTTGTCGTCTTCTTTGTTGACTGCGAGAATGTTGAGGATGGAGAAGAAGAGGTAAATGAAAATAGCGCGAATGAAGAAAAAAAGATGAATGTATGACGGGGCTTTATGCCCTTGTTAGTGTTTGAAGTTTTTGTCACATGTTGCCGGCGTATGATATCGCTGCTTCCATCTCACTGACTGATTCTGACTATTTTTTTGTTTTTATAGCCATTTAGTTTTTCTCACTGGATTGCTAACTTTTCTCTCAGTTTTGAAAATCGCTTCCTTTCTTTGGTTAGAAAATTAATTTAACATCTGATCACGAAATCCGGCTTTGTCTTTTTCTTTCAGTACAGGGTCAGTACCTGGTTGTGCGTTGTGGTACTTTGGATATCGGCTCGGAACGAGAAATCGGGGAGCTGAGTTCGAATTCCAGTTGAATTCATTGCATTCATTTACGCGCAAATACCCTTGGGAAAGGTATTAATCTGTCTATTCCTTCCAGTTATGGGTTAAATAACAGGACAGATTGGGTTCTATAGCCTTGGTCGGCAACCAGTCTACTGCAGAAAGTAATGGCAACATACTACGGGATAATCTTCTGCCCAGTCAGTCATGTCACTTTCGAGACATGATCGCCCAAGCGTGTATCACGTATGGCACTTAACTGACTGACAGGGTCAATCCTTTTCCTATTTGTCAAAATCAGGATTTCACACGGAATTGTGAATTTTGTAAGAAGAGAACAGAGTTACTTTCAATTTCGTGTTCACTACTCATTAATGTGGTGTAATGGGTAGCAATCTTGTCTTACTAGATCAATTACGACTGAGTAGTGAGTTCGGTCCTCACTGGGTGGTCCATACTTTTGACTTTGTGTCATAATTAAGCTACGCTTAGTAAATCACTATGGGCACTTCGACGTGGTGTAATGATTAACAAGCGAGCCTCGCTACATCAATTACGATCTTCACTGGGTGTTCCTGTCCTGCGGCTTTTTATTACATCTAAGCTACGCTTAGTAAACCACTTCGATGTGATGTAATGGTTACCAAGCTTTTCTGGCTAGATTCATTATGAATAAGAAGTAATTTTAATCCTCACTGGGTGTTCTATAGTTTCGACCTCGTTTCCTAAGTTACGCTTTGTAAATCACTATAAAGTTATGCTTGTTTCCAATTAGATTACGTAAACTTTAAATTTTCTAATTTTCCTCAAATAACCCTTGAAAAAAGTACATTTTATTTTTGCAAGATTTTTAAACGGAGAATTTAACATACAATTTTCTCAAAAATGGAAGACATAAACGATTTTAATCAAAACAAAAATACTTTATTCCAATCAATATAAATTTATTTTTGATACACTTAAGTATTTTTAATAGGTAAAATGATAAAATGAATTTCTATAAGGTGTGAAAAGAAAGCTTTGTTATGGTTTATATAATGGCGAGTGTTCTAAAAATAGAAAAAGATAGACACACTGAAGCCAAGAATTCAAAATTGGGCGGCAAAATAAGGAACTGTTTCTTTTGGTAGGAGTAGGAGTAAGAGTAGGAGTAAGAAGTAGGAGTTAAGGACAGTAGTTTTGTCTAGGAGATTTGAAAAGGGGAAGAGGCTAGTCAGTTGACCACTAGAGTCCAGAAGGGATAGGCTCGTTTACTACTAGCATCCCACAGTGAAGAGAATTTAGCTAGTCTGTTCCTGTATCCACACCAATTTAAAGGTTGTAACTTGATGTAAAAACCTAAAGTTTTATACCAAAAATAAACATCATTAATTCAAGTTTGTGTTATCTTCTAATTATACCAAAACGAAGCAACACAACAGCTTCAAAAACAATTTTTCATTTTAAAAATTCGTTTTAAACATTAGATATCGCGAATCTTATGCCTACATGACATCCAAATAAATTCCAATAGAATAATAATAATAATAATAATAATAATAATAATAATAAACGAAATTTAAAAAGCACAAACTAAAGAATGAAAAAAAAAAAAATGAGTAAACCAAAGTTGAAACGAGATGAAAAAGAATCGGTATATTTCAAGTTTTAAAATTATCATTTTCCTAGAGATTTCTTTGTCGACTTGAAACCGGATAATTTTCGTGTGTGTAGACGTGCGTGTATTTAAGCATGTTTTAAATTCTGTTAAAAAACTTTCTTCATTCCTTTCTCTCTTTGTATTACCATGTTGCAGAAAGTATTTTTTTTCTCCTTCTTATTTTATTTTTTTAATTCATAATTTTACATTAGACATATATAACAATTAGCCATACTGTTTTATCGCGTTGAAAACTCTGTCACTGCATCCTGGTGCAGTCTCCCCCTTTTTTCCACTTAAAAATAAGAAAAACAAAAATCAAGCTATGAACGCGTTAACATTTTAAACAAACGCTAGCAACAAGCACACACTCACTTCCAGTCATGGCGGGCAGTCACCTTGGCTGATTCTTTCTATATCTTTCTTTATCTGAAATGTGGTCGCTTTGCTTTGAGTCATTGCTTGTTCGCAAGAATCGGGACTACGGCTGAATCTTTTATACTCTCGGTTTTGTAAAATTCGCGATAAGTTAATATTTTATTGTAGATTCAGCAATCATGACTCGCTTCGTTAACTTTCCGAATTCGGAATTAAATTAAACATGGCGGCTCTGTTCTGGGTTCGTTCCTAAAGGCAAAAATAAATAAATAAATAAATAAATAAATAAATAAATAAAAACTAAAAAAATAAAAGAAGCCATTATTAAACCCCAATATATATCCACTGATGTTTAATTTTCTTTGCTTTCTCTCTTTTTTTTTTCTGTATTGGAACAATTTTATTTATAGCTCAATTCTAGTATCTTTCAGTCAACAATCCTGTATAGTGCTAGTGTGCAAAAAAGGGGGGGGATTGAAAAAAATCTGGATAGTTTGTCTTAAAACTACAAATATACAAAAATGACTTTTCATAAAAACGGGGGCGACTCTGATATCTGGAAGATTTGATTCTTCAGCTAGCAAGAAGTTTAAGACAAGTGGTCAGCTGTTAAAACTCTCTTTCCTTTCTGACAACTGTGTTCTCCAGTTACCATCAAACTTCCTTAGCATAGTAGTAGCCATCGTCATCACTATTCAGTTCTCTTTTATTTATTTATTTAGATTGACTTTGTAATTTCGTTAAGTAAAAATGTATTTTTAACTGTTTAATTTATCATATTATTGACCATAGAATATTTATTATTTAACTTTACTTTAAAAAGTTTATATTTAGTCTATCGTCATTAAATTCCAACGATAAAGTAATTTTATAATGGAATTGTAAATATCAGAAACTTTATATTAATCTGCATTTTAATTCAACAAACATAATACCCGTCAGAACAGATGGGTTTCTTTATATAGTGTTTTACTTAGCGTAGTTTAGAAGTGGTAAAATGTTGCAAGTATGGAGCACCCCGTGAGGATCGAAGTCACTTCTTCTTTATGTACTGTGTCCCATCAGGACGCAGGCGGTCATGAACTTCCATTTGTTCCTTTTCCTTGTCTCACTTAATATTTTTCCCCTCTCGGTATCTTTCCCAAACCCCGCTCAGCCATTCACTTGCTTGAGCCCATCAAGTATGTCTCGCGTTGCTTTCCTCTGTCTCTCTTTCCCTCTATCCGTCCCGTGAGTATTAAATTATCCAAACCCTCCTTCCTTAATACGTGTCCCAGAAACCTCAGCTGTCTCTTCCTGATGTTAAGTATAAGTTTTCTTCTCGTCTGCCCAGTCCATGGTACTCTCAGCACCCTTCTGTATAACCACATTTCTGTTGCTTGAAGCCTCCTCTTCATCCCTGAAGAGATCGTTCAACAGTCACCGCCATATAGAAGGACAAACATTGCATAGCAATCTAACAATCTTTTCTTTGTTACCAATGAGATCTTCCTGTCTCTAGTTTTTTTTATTTTTGTTTTTTGTTTTTTTAATCATATCACCCCCAGCAAGGCGGTAACGCCACTGATGCGCAGGGGGCTACGTAAGAGTGAAAAGATTGGAAAAGAGAAAGCCGGAAACCACATCCTAAACAGGGAACAAGGGATGAGCCTCTTCACCTGTTCAATAGACGTGGGTGGAGTGTGAACCGGGCGATAGTTTAGTCTATTTACTCCAATTGAAAAAAAAAAAAAAGAAAAGGGTGAAAAGATTGGAAAAGAGAAAGCCGGAAACGACATCCTAAACAGGGAACAAGGATGAGCCGCTTCACCTGTTCAATAGACGAGGGTGGAGTGTGAACCGGGCGATAGTTTAGTCTATCTACTCCAATAGCTTTTGAAATGCGTCTTTGGCGATGCCAATGCGTCTTCGGATCTCAGTATCGCATGTTCCATCCTTCTGTCAGAACACTTTCAAGGTATTTAAATTTCTTTACCTGTTTTATTTTAGTTTCCCCGAATTGTAGGTGACATTTTGGACCTTTCTTTTTGCTGATGACCGTGCATTCAGTTTTCTTGATGTTTATGCTCAGTCCTTTCTTCTCGTTTTCTATTGTTACCTATCTGTAGGTGGTCCTGGATTTTCCTTTCCGTGTCTGCTATCAGCACTGTCATCCGTGTATCTTACATTGTTGAGATTGTGGCCGTCATTGACGAATCATGGCAAGGATTCTAGCTCTCTCAGAATTGTTTCGCTGTCGAAGTCACTCAGTTAAGTGCCATACGCGATACACGCTTGGGCGATCATGTCTAGAAAGAGACATGACTGACTGGGGAAAAGATTATCCTACGGTAGGTTGCCATTACTTTCTGCGATAGACTGGTTGCCGACCAAGGCTATAGAACCCAATCTGTCCTGTTATTTAACCCATAACTGGAGGGAAGATACAGATTAATACGTTTCCCAAGTGTATTTACAGGTAATTGGATGCAAGGAATTCAACTGGAATTCGAACTCGGCTCCCCGATTTCTCCATTGCACCACAACACACACGCTTATTAACTCCTTACTGATTTACTAAGCATAGTTTTGATATGGCCCAAGGACGGAGCACCCAGTGAAGATCTACATTGTAACTATCTAGCGACACAAGCTTGTTAACCATTGCATTTACATCAAGGTGGCCCCCGCCTCACGATTTTTATAGCGATTTACAAAGCGTGACTTTGATGTAACACAAGGCCGAAAGTATAGCGCAATCAGTGAGGATCGAACTCACTGCTCAATCGTTATTGATCAAGCAAGACAAAATTATGTCATAATAATATCATCTCGAAGTGATCCCCTGAGATTATTTACATATGAATCAAGCTTAATGTTGAAGTATAAGTTTTATACAAAATAACTATTGTTGCGTGTTATTTTATAATCCGAAATAAGTCTTTCTATGTCGTTGTGAAAAATATTTTTTCTTAATCCTTGGAAAGCATGTCAAGTAAAATTGAGTCCATGTTACTATAAGCAACGAAATATCACATCGTCTGAAAATAAGAAAATTATGCATATACTATGTGATATTGTTTTATTTTTAAATAACTTGTTTTTATACAATAGGCGTTTCTCAGTTTGAGTTTTGAATGAGTTTAAATAAAATTAAAATATATAAAAATATATAAAATATATAAAAATATACATTTTTTCTTCATTCCATTAACTCTTGCATCTTTTCTATTAATTCACCCCAAAATATGCAAATTTTCTAAGCACAGCTTAGAATTGGCACAAGGCCAAAAGCAAAGAGACACCCAATAAAGATCGAACTTTAGTTGAAAAAGTTTCTAATTAGTTTATCTTCAAGAAATTCCAACGATAAAATATTTTATAATGGAATTGTTGTAACCGTAGGGACGGTCAGCCATGTCTGGTACAAGGCCAATTCAAACATAGCCGACATTCCCCACAACATAGGATTATTAGAATTATCAGAAGGTTATCAAAAGGTGTATTTGTGAAAGAATAAAAGTATACCTTTTTATATGTTTAAATAGAAATTTATTAATAGAACAGAATTGGTAGAATTTAAACGTTCAATGAGAAACAGTGGTAAGGAGTTAAGGGTATTAAAAGTTCGCAGTAGTAACTTTGTATGTGTGTGTGAGCGTTATCGTTGGGGAGGAGTGTCTTTGAAGTTATCGTTCAGTCTTCAAGTATAAGAAGAGGCAGACGGGTGAACAGTGAAAAGGAAAGAGAAAACGAAGAGAAAATAGAGATAATAACGATCGGTTGACGTTTATCAAGGGACGTGTTAATACGCTCGTCTTCTTCTCCCTGGTGACAGGCGAACTTGCCCGTATTTTAATCCGTTTATGGGGCTTGAAAAGGTCATTTGGGAATTCACTCCCGGATGTGATTCCAGCCTTTTCATTGGACGACGACCAAAAAGGTCCATAAAAGAATTTGTTTCTGACAATTGAAGATTATTTGAATTTTGTTTTTAGATGTTTCCTAGTTTTCTATTAGCCGAAAAACATTTCGCATCAAAGTGTGAAATTTCTCAAGTTTTGTTTTGGATTCGCTTTTGCGTGTGTGCTAAGCAGCGTTTGTAAATTCGAGTTTTTTTTTTAAAATTTCTAACAAAATCAATGAGTCAGTGCTTAGCATTTGAATTTAAATCTAGAGTTTGTTTTGTTCACTAAATTGTAAATAACACAAACTTTATATTTGTAAAAATTTGTATTTACAAACTTTATTTGTAATGATTCTAGCAAGACAAGATTACTATCTATTATACCACGTTGAAGCCCCCAAATACACACCAAAATATTGATTCACCCTAAAATGAAAAGAATTTATATTTAGTAAATTTCACACTAAATTCTCCCAGAGTAGGCCCCATCCATTGCAATCTGGTTTGGTTGACTGTTGCAATCGCCTCAAATGTGGGCGACCCGGGTGCGTTATGGTGTCGCCGTTCGCGCACATCACAATAAACAAGCCCAAAACAGATTTCTTTTCTTTTTTTTTAATTGTAAAAAATTCCTTGTAAGTATCTCGAATATCACGTGTAATTATGAAATGTAAATATGTAATTATGAAATGTAATTATGAAATGTAAATATGTAATTATGAAATGTAAATAACTCCCTTTTTGTATTATTTTTCCACTTTTCGAATAAAGTGTTGAGTATTGTGCTCTAAATTGGGGATAAACTGTCCAAAGTTCATATTGTGTTATTGTTTTGTTCAATTACTTTGGACCATCTCAGTCATTTCCAAGAACCAATTTAATGTTTGTGTGATAGCTATAATTCCTTGTCTACATCCTGGTTTTCTTGGGAAAAAGATGGAAATTTGAAATAGTCTACGGTGACATCACGTATAACTGGAAACGTGGCCGCAACAAAGAAAGCAATTATTTACTTATCAATATATATATTTAAAGAGACCGTCTCCAGTAGTGAATAATATTTTATTTTATGTGGGCTATTTATTTCGTATAATAATAGATTCTAGGATTTTGAGTCATTGCCTGCATTGGGTTCTGTAGAGTATTTTGGTATTATCTAATAATATGCGGATAGTTGTATTTGATCGTCCATGATCTGCTGGTCGATATGTGCACGGATTGCACTGTGTTTTGACAGGTCAGTCTGCGAGAAAGTGTAGTGCAGGTGTGTTCAATGTAAGAAATTAATATTGTTTTTTTTTAAATGCTAGTGACGCAATCTCCCAGAGGGCAGGAAAATTCATAGACAACCTTATTGTTACACAGGGGTTGCGAAGTTTTGAAGTCCCGTGATGTTGCTAATACTTATTACATTATATATTTTAAAAGTTATATGGTAGTTGAGAAATCTTAAATGTTTGTTCGGATCATTGATTGATATGTTTCTGTGAATTATATTTTTAATTGTTATATTAAAGCCGTTGGTGTCCCACCATTGTTGACAATAAATTTAAGACCAGGACCTTACATAATATCACCGATCATTGCAAAAGCAATAATAACACAAAGTGAAAAACAAACTAAGAAAAAAACAAAAAAAACAAAAACAGATCTACTCGGTGAGAACTGATTTGAAACCTAACGGGGTGTGTGTGTGTGTGTGTGTGTGTGTGTGTGTGTTCTCTTATTTAAAATGAAATTAATATTGATACTTACCGATGTATATAAAGATTGCAAATTTAAAGATTACTTTAGAGACTATAAGCTGGAGTCTACACCCGGAATAATTTTGCATCTGATTTTTTATGTTATCTTAAAGCACGAAGGAAATTGGCAAACATAAACCTTCGTGCCAATAAAAAAGTACACTTTTTATATTGATACGGAATCTTGTTTTTCATTTTTGAATAAAAATATTTCTTTTATCCGTTTATTTCTTTATAAAAGATAAATAATAAATCTTCATGAAGAGTAATTGATTTTTCTTAATCTTGTATGTAAGCATTACCGAGGGAGTGAACGGGGTTTAAATAATAGCGGTGTCGATGGAAAATCCGTTCTTTTGAAATGCCGTTATTTTTGCGGGCACGAAGGTTCTTGTTTGCAGGAAAATTATTCCAGTAGTTATTTACTTACTTTATTTTTGGGTACAGACCGAAAATATGGAGCACCTAGTGAGAATTGAATCGGTTGTAATGCCCAACTAAAATAATCTAGCTCATCATTAGCCGATGCCGAGGCGGGCACGTTTATTGGTTCTCAACGCGAGACAATCGAAGAATATAACTAAAACACAAAATTATCACCTCGTGTTAGCTTAATAATAATAATAATAATAATAATAATAATAATATTTGATACATGGAAAGTTTTTTTTTAATTAACTCCCCTCAAGCAAGGTAATAGTGCCGCGTAGACGCAAGGGGGCTACTAGGAGTGAACCGGGAATCCATTCCTAAACGGGAAACAAGAGATAAACCTCTACGCCTGTTAAAAAAACAGGAAGGAGTATGAACCAGGCGATAGGCGAAACTGTCTACTTGAGTAGTTTAAGACCGAAATGATTTTCACAATCAAATAATGAATCGCTTCCCTTAGGTTACTTTACATAACCTCATATTGTGAACACATTTTGTACCTATATCTATCTATTTATCTATAGATATATAATCAAAATCAGTCCATGCAATGGCAGTAAATAAATAAAAAAAAAAACACTAAGGCACAAAGTGTCACTAACTGAGCGTGAAAAAATTAGAAAACAGAGACATTATTAAATAAGCGAGAACAAAAAAGTATAACAGTTAACATTGCATTCTTATTTTTTCAAGATCAAAGTTGGCTGAAAAGTCTGGTGAATAAGAAAAAATAACTTTCTTCAATGTTATTAAATTCGCGAGCCAGTGTGAAATATATTTTGACCAATAGAAAAAGGGATTCACTTCGGGATAAAAAAAAAAAAAAACAAGGATAAAAGATTCGCTAGCCTGTGTGAAATAGAAAAAATTACCAATAAAAAAGGAAACTACTTACAAACTGAGAAAAAGTCAAATCACTTTCTGATATATAGGCAGAGAAAGTTGGATGAAGCTAGAAAAACGGGAGAAGAGAAAGGATAGAGAGAGAGAGAGAGAGAGGGGGCAGAGTCCTACACGTCTGAATAATGCCGGTTTTAAATTACACGCTGATTATCAGCCTCTAATGAGAGCTAAGGAATTTCAAATAACTCTGTTCAACACATAAGCTAAGTACCTTAAAATATATCTTTTTATTTGTGTTGAATACAACCATAAAACTTTCATGTGAAAAACGAACTCTCTCAATTCGTTTTAAGCATTTTGAAAATTTACTTCGTGTCAAATGATTTATGAAGATTTACTCTTTTTGACAATTCATCGAAACTACCAACCTTTAATGTTTGATTACTTGATAAGCTACTGACAACTTCAAATGTGTAAATTTGTAGATAAATTCCTTATTTTATTTCGTTCTAAATAACACGTATGTCCCCTTGTTATTATCCGCTACATTACTTAAAGCATGAAACCTGAAGAGTGTTCCACAAGTGAGAATTGCGAGAAAAGTAACTTAGCATAGAACTTACGGCTACATCTAGCCAATTAATTGATGAGACCTTGTTGCTAATCTAGTGTATCGGATAAGAAATTAATTAAAATCACCCTTCTTCTTCACTTTTACAAAAACTCACAATGACGTGTGAAATCCTGGCTTTCCCAAATAGAAAAAGGATTGACCATGTGCTTAAAGAAAAAGTCGAACCCGGAATTCGCAAGTAGATGTTAAATTGATTTTTGACCAATGGGAGCGACTTGAAAAACTTGAGGACTTCGCGAGTCAGTGCGAAAATCTAATGACAATAAAAGGGCCCCGATTAGCGTCAGTGAATCAGTCAGGGGATGAAAGCTGCAAAGACGACAAGCTAAATTGTAACGAGAGAAGCTTCAAGCTGACCCGGACATTTGTTTTCTTTCTCTTTTCTTCTGTTGATTCTTTTTACTTCTACTTCTTTATCCAAAGACATTCCTACTGAATGCATGCACACGTACGTACGCATATACTCTTTCAACAATTACTACTACGAACATTTCTACAAATCTTGATACTCTTGACTCAAATTTATCATTAAACACGAACTCTACCCTTAACTTCTTAATAATGTTTCTGACTACACATTAACTTCTACAACTTATGTTATTCTTTCCTTTTAATAAATTTCTATTTTAACATGAAAAATGTATATTTCTATTTTAACATGAAAAATGTATACATATAACCCGGATATAAGAGAGATTTTCTCTGGCCCCAAATTAGAGCCCGTGGTAATGTCGATAAAATAAAATAAACCCGGATATAAGAGAAACCAGGATTTAAGATAATTAGTATCGGGTTCCGATAACTCTCTTATATCAGGGTTACACTGTATTTTATTCTTACACTATTCCACACATTCCATCTTGCCGACAACCAACCCTCTGATAATTCTGATGATGATAATAATGATAATTCTGCACAAATCCTGTAAGCTGTAGAGAGTTCGGTTATGTCTGACACAAGGCCGAGTTAAATAAACATGAACCATCTCCCCACTGCTACACTAGTACTGAGCTTAAATTCATAAAGTGTAGGTAGGTACTATAGCGAAAGAGTTCCCAGTGGTAACTTTCATTTAATGATATATATAAATAAATTTGAATTTTATAATAATAACATATATAGACTCAAGCAAGACCGAATAATGGATCGAATACGCGTTCAAAATTCAATAAATTTATTTATTATTTCAATTCAAATGTTTAATAATTATTTTAATTTATGAGATTATATTTTCAGACAAAAATGGAAAAGAATTAGATTTATTGCATTTCGAACGCAACTTTTTCTGGTTTGTTCTTTTTATTCCGGGAGTAAGATTTTACTTCGCACCCACCCACCACTTATAGCATTTATTGTTGTTTCACATTCACAAATAATCCAAATTCTTCCCAAAGTGACAAAAAAAAAAAAAAAAAAAAAAAAATAGAAAAGTGAAGTCAGATTATGAAGTTAGGTAAAGTTTACAAATTCCAAATTTTGTTGGTCAGAAAAGAATCGTGAAATTATATTTTAATTTTACCTGAAGAAAAAAATATGTAAAGGCTAGGTCAAGTTGACGATCCAAATTATATCGGTCACAAAAATTGAATTATTTTTCATTCGTTTATAATATTTCTGGAAAAATGATCTGAATATGAGGCTAGGTAAAGTTTACAAATCCAAATTTTACAGTATCCATGTGAAAAATTTGTTTCGGACGCTTAACTGGAACCGTGGGGAGCGCATATATATATTATTTTTAATTTCTCAATTTATCTAGCATCCGTTCATTTTTTTTTTTTTTTCATTCTTCTTGTATCTTTACTTTCTGGACAACGATGTTATGCACACAAATCCGACCATTGTATTGTATGTTGGGTCAGGGAAAAGGAAAATAAGAAGAAGAAAAAGAAAGAGAAAGAAAAAAGAAACGAATCTACCTACCCTTCATAAGTTTTTAATATCAGCAGTTCAGCTTCTCTCTCAAAATTTGTTCTCCCACTCTTTTATGTTGCTTATGTTTTTCTCTTCTTCATTCTTTTTTCTTTCTTTCTTACTCAAAAGCTATTTACAATTACAAGTCCGACGGTAAATGGGAGTGTGCGTAAGAGAGAAGAAAATTGAGAGAGTGGGTGAATTACATACACATATACAGAGGGAGTAAGTTGAGGGCTTAACAGTTAGTCGAGCACTTGGCTTCATACACTAGTGTGCCTTCTCAGCGTTCACTCGTCGGGTTATTCTTCTTGGCTCAACTTTACTTTTTGTGTTCGTACGGTAAGAAATTATTTTTTCTTTAATTGAATTTCGTAACTTATCTACTTTTAAGTGCACTGTTTTTAGTTATTCTTGTTAATAATTCCCATCAAAGTTATGTTTTAGATGGGAGGTGTGTGCGCGTTTTTAAGCTAATGCTTAAATATTTCACTGATTTATACTTTTTTTTTTTTTTTCATTAGACTTTTTCTAACAAAAACTAGTTTTACAAACTTCTTAACCCCCCCCCCCCCCGCTTTATTTGAGACTTTATAGAAAACTTCTGCAGTGTTTGAAACTTTCAAGTTTTCAGTTTTCTTTGTTAGCCCATCTCTACGCTAGTTTTAGTGCATTAAATTAAAGATTAAGTTTTAATGTAAAACTTGTAACTTTTAATGTTCTGTGCTTTTTCTAACCAACCTCACTTCTTGGTCGTTATTCTTTCCCAAACTTCAGAAGCAGCGCTGATTCAGCCTAATGCTTTTACGTTGAACCCTGCCTCTAATTTTGCCAAACAAGTCAGTTGTAATGCGACCTAAGAACTCTTTCGCTTTATGTGAATCTTTAAACTTTAAATTAAAAACTACAAGCGCCTGTTAACCAATTTCCATATCCCAAAAATAGCTTCTTGTATAGAGTATCCGGTCTCTAACACCCCCTCCCACTCGAGTGTCTATCGGAATGTTAAAATGCTACTCTCCTATCCTCCTCTCATTCGAGGATAATTCCCTACATTCCTTGAAGCTTGTAGAAAACCGTCACCATGTTTAAGGTCTAAGTATCCTTTCCCTCTGATACGTCTGTTTCCTGCTGCTATTCTAGGTTGGGCTAGGCCATTTCTCTCTTTCTTCTATTGAATGTCTTTCATCGACAGAAGTTGTTTAGCAGTCCACTTTAACTTTTTTTTTCTCTTCAAACTTATTTTGAAATACTCACAATTTGTTTAAAACAAACTGTTGACTCGTCGAAAATTCCGTTAATAGTTTGATTTCTTCGTATCCCCCCCCCAAAAAAAAAACTACAAATCAATCGAGGGCTTCAGTACTTTTATTACAGATGTCTTGCCTTCGAGAGAGCATGCAATACTCGTGATATAGTTTAGCAATTCGTCCACACCCCAAGAAAAAAAAAGTTAACCCTGAAACATTCAATACGAAACAACTTTAGTTGGCGTAAGTCACAGTGAGTGTATCTCCATTGTCCGCTAAACTGTCTGCCGTATTTGCTATTCTTGGTGGTATAAAGTCCTAAGTTATTGCACATATGCAGCTAACAGGACTTTTTTTCTCTCTCTATCTCGATTTCCGTGAAGTCTCGATAAGTGCTTAAAAAAAGACTTTACACTCGTCTACTTAAAGTGCAACATAGCCGTTTCGCCTTGGTTGAAAGCTTTCATTATTTCTCTTTGCTCTCACCCCCCCCCCCCCAACCAAGCACAGTTATACCTTTTTATTTTTTAAGGAAACAAATCAATTTTTAAGGCAGGACTTCTCCTACAGAAATGACTTCCTAAAATCAAAACGTTCGACTGTTGGCTTCTACTCTCCACTCAAATTGTAGATTAAAATTCGGGGGGGGGGGGGGGTGGCAAGGAATCTGTCAGCGCGATACATTTTGTCTTGTCTATGTATGACCGTTTCTAAAAACTTTTAATCTATTTATAAGCATGAGTTAGCCCATCTGAAGTCATGCGTATATGTACAAAGCCCGAATTTGCTACAGTTAAGTTCCGTAAACAAAAAAAAAAAAAACGAAGTGGCCCAGCTATAAATTAAATTGTAGATTTTTTTTTCTTCGAATATCCTCCTGTTTCTTGAAAAACTTACAAACAATTTAAGTTGTAAATTAAATTCGAGTTTTTGTAAAGTTTCCGGTCTAGAAATGAACTATACAAAACTTTTCGCAAATCTACTCACTATTCTCATTTTTCAAAGACAATGAGTTATCGAATAAACAGTTCTTAAACTTTTCAATGAAATGTTAGTGCAACGATGCCTCTTTTAGTCAGTTTCGTTCAAACTTCACGTTTTGATAATTGAGAGAATAAGAATGAGCAGGATTGTTCTCAAGTTATTGCTAAGTCTTTTTTACTTTTAATTGTTAGAGCGAATTAAGATCCAAAATTACATCATAATTTAACTGGAAGATAAATAGCTCTATTTTTGAATGTTAAATTTTTGAAACTATGCAATACCGGGCCAGAAGCTCTTAAAACTAAAAGCTAGATAACCCACTCTTTGTCTCCACACACACACACACACACACACACACACACACAGTGGATAGTTCCAAAAAAAAAAAAATGGCTGAAAGATTAAACTCTTTTAGATTCCAATGAATATAACTTGCACCCGAGTATTTTGCTTGATAGACATAAATGTAACCCTTTTTAGCTTTCAATTAAGCGAAAATTCAGTTAAATTTTTTTTCTCAATCGAAAATGGGGTAAAGGTACCTACCTACTATCAAGGTCTGTTATGCTTCAAAAAACTGACTTAATTTGATACCATACAATTAAAAAAAAAACTTTAATTAAAAAATATTTTTAAATTAATCCCTGTTGTGTACAAAAACCGATAAAGCCCAGTTTTTTAATGTGTAACTTTTGAGATACTCGCTGTCATTTTTTTTTTTTTTTCTTTTTTTTTTTGTTATTCCTGAAACTAAGCCTGGACCTTTTCAAAGGTGTTTTAAAGAATTTTGAAATGCTCTATTTATTATTGAACACCATCAAACACCCTAATCATATAAAATTACTCATCCACCTTCACATCAGTATACGCGTGTGCGTCATCATTACGACCCTGATAGAAAGCTGTCGGCACGGATTTGAATGACTACTACTAATTCTAAATGCATTATTGTGTAGTGAGGGTCAAATGATTCATCCCTCCTTCCTTGGTTACTGGCTTCATCTTTTAGATTTGGGAGTATATATTTATTTACTTATTTTTAAATTGACGAAGCAGGTAGATATATAGTGATCGAACTCACCATCTAAAATGTAAAACTAAGTGCTGGCGGTGGTGACAATTTGTGCAATATGATTAAAAAGTATTGCTGTGGCTATATTCACTTTTTTTTTTTTTCTCTCCTCAATCTAGGTCATCATCGAAAGCTCTTAGCTTAAATTTGGGGAAGGGTGGCGTATTTACTATCTTCATACACCGCGTGGCTTATGCATGTTTAATGTGATTGTGAACATACTATTGAGTTTGGAATAGGTTTCCTGCTCAGTCTTGACAACCTGTGCCTTGGGCTGTACAAAAGCATAATCCTAAAAGCATCCAATTTTAACTGAAAATGATTCGGTAGGGCTACTAAGTTTTCGTAAAAATGTAATTGAATTACGATACGCCTGCACGAACAATGTTGCGACCTTTTTTTAATCCTCCTCCAGAGGACCTTACGCAAATGATACTTTTGAAAGAGGTACTGCCACTAAATCGCTGGGGGCGGGGAAAGAAAAAACAGAATGGCATAGTATGAATAAAAAAAAGCTAAAACGAACATTTAAGTTTTTAAATCTTGTAACACGTTCAAAATTTTAAAAAAAACCTTGATTTTTGTTAGCGAGTAACCAAATCGTTACGGATAACGTAACTCTTGTTTTTTACATCTATTTTTGTTAACCACCTCGTAAATTCACGAAACTTTAAAACTTGAAAAAAATCTTTTATATTAATTTTTAATACTTTGCTTTTCTGAATCTGCTCCGAATAGTAAAATAAAATGCAATGATGACATTATTTAATTTGATAAACTTTTAATTCCTTTAATTAAGGACATCATTATATAGTCTGAAAAGTTTTCAATTAATGAAGAAATTTAAACATTTAAGTTTCAAAATTTTTAAAATTACTTCAGATTTTACTTTATGAACTTAAGTGAAGATTTAATTTGCTAATCGAAAATTGAAGTTTAAAACAAATCGTGCCTTCGTATTTTAAACATTTCCTTGTATGATAATCTCCACATTAAGATGTCTTTCTTCCACTAACCTGATAAAATGGGTACCATTAGGTCACTTGTGATCGCCATATACACTCTTTATCTCGCATCTGCGAGCTGTCAACGCATTTCAATACAGTCTCTCCTTAAATAGTTTAAAATTTCATGCTACAAGTAATACTTTTGTAAATCAGATAACATTATTTTTGAAAAATTAGTAAATTTAATATCAGATATGTATTTAGTCTTGCAAGATTTCTAAAATTTTGTTTACAAATGTGTCGAGCGCGGAAAAATTATAGATTGAAAATTGAATTTCAATCTTAGATTCCAGTCAATATAATTTAATTTCTGTTTGAAATACACCATGGAGTATTTTGCTTACTGGAAATAGTAAATTTAATCATTTGCCTTTTTAAAACTTAAGAATTTTTTCAATTTAAATGGAAGTATTTATTTCGAAGTCTTCTTTATGACCCCAGTATTTAAATTAGTTTTTTTTGTATAATTATATCGCCCCAAGCAAGGCATTTTATTGCCACTGTCTTGCAGGGATTACATAGGAGGAAATTAAGTGACAGGTTATAGGGGTGTCAGGAAGTGGGTAAGGAGGATAATACTGATGAGTGGAGTGGACGGAGAAGGGAGCATGAGAGAGGATGCAGGTTAGTGAGATAGATGACTACTGACTTTACATTTAAATTCTTGGAAATTACACCTGTTGGGAAAGCAAGTAAATTTTTTAAAGGGAATTCCACAGGCGGAAAGTGCGAGAGAAGCTGATGGAGTAGAATTTGCATTTACAATTTATTGGTTTCACAGTAAAAGTGTGGGACTTAGTTGCTAATCTTGTGGCTCGAGTAAATTTATACACCAGAGAGCTAAGTTCATCGGAGCAGAAGCCATATTGTGTAACGGGTCTTAAACAAATGGGCGATCACTTTCAGCTTGAGTGTTTAAGAATCTCGTCAGCAAAATGCCATGTAATCAGCTACTAATTAATAGTTTCAGGTTCGAAGAACTCCGCAGTTCCCTGTGTGTAGCTTTATTTGGAATTTTGATCTAATCTTTCGTGCTAAATGAAAGAATCGAATTTTTTTTTCTTTGTAATAAGTGAACTGTCTGTATTTGTTGATTAGTCTTGATTGTGCTAGACATTTTTTTAAATATCTCGGTCAACCTCTTTACAGCGCTACATTCTTGACATGCATTTCCAAATGTCAAAGATTGACGTGCAAATTAGATGATCTTACAGTATCGGGAATAGGACTTTTTTTTCTTTTTTTTTTTTTTTTTTTTTTTTTTTTTTTTTTAAAATGCATCTTAACCAGCGACAAAAAGTCTGTATCACGCATGAGATTAGCTTTAAGTAGCTCCTTGTTTACAGACGCATGTCGTCTGACACTAATAAAAATCTGGATTGGTTGCTGGTTTCTTCAATTTTATGATGCATCCAGTCACAGGAAATGGTAAAAACCTAAAAAATATTCCTTACGAGCCTTAGACAAGGGTTGGGCGCTTTTTTTTTTTTTTCTAAGTTGGTAAATATTCTGAATAGGGTAACTTCATATACGAACTCC
Organism: Ascarosepion bandense; assembly: GCA_037127315.1. Taxonomy (NCBI): domain Eukaryota; kingdom Metazoa; phylum Mollusca; class Cephalopoda; order Sepiida; family Sepiidae; genus Ascarosepion; species Ascarosepion bandense. The sequence goes on along the minus strand of JBBBDQ010001107.1, from coordinate 809,179 downwards.
TCCAGCAAGAATTCTTGAATAATAAAAAAAAAAAACAACCTCTCCGAACGCCTAGTCTTAAACTAGATGTGCTTCGATGTAAGACTCGTACGTAGCTATTTCATTAACTCATTTTACCTGCACGCATTCACAGTCAGGTTAGCCAAATGCGGACGACAGTTCTACTCCTGCAGCTTCTTCTTTCGCACTTCCCGCCTGTGGAACTCGCTCCCGTACTCTTGCTTTCCTGATGGCTACAATCTCCAGAAATTTAAATGCAATGTCAATAATACTCATCTATTAACCACTGGACTCTAGCTCTCTCTCCTCACCCCCGTATATCCTTCCCTTTCTCTCCACCTATGTATCTGTCATCGTAACTGCATTCTCAGCTTTCTATTGCTCCTTTCTAACTAGTTTGTACTCCTTACTCTGTAAATTTTTTTTTTAGTTATGTAGCCCCCCCCCCCGCTCATCAGTGGCATTTCCGCCTTGTTTGAGGTGAAATGATTAAAAAAAAAAACCTCATTTAGTTAACAACTTTGAAGGCCAGTTTTTCCATAACTAGTCGTAAATTTACCATAGTTTGCTTTTGGTCACTTATCTGAAACTCGTTTCTAGTTCGGCATTGGCTTGTATTTTAACTGGGAGGCTTTATGGCTACGATCCATTACACATGCGACGAGCACTTTCGAATAAAGAACTGGAGATATGACTTTAAAGAAAAATTGAATTTTGACTTAATCTCGTGTCCTCACTAAGATCTTCGTTTATCTTAAGAAGCTTCAGTTTCAAATTTGGCACTTTGTCTCGCTCTTAAAGCTTTGTTTACTGTCAATCAATTATATTTGTTTTCAGTCTTAACTCTTGACATAAATAATAATGCTTTCAATTTTCTATACAGACCCTCTTTACGTAACGTCCCATGAAGCTTTTTTTTCCCCACTATACAAAATTCTGGGTGTGTAAGTAAAAACAAAAATTGAATCTTGGTCGCCATCTGCTCGACAAAATATCGGTTTTTGGCAGGGGGAAGGTATAGTATGTATCTATTAAAATTTGTCCCTGTTTATATGCAGTAGTTATGGTCGCTTTGTAAAAAGAAATGGTAGTGGGAATGACTCGCGTGTATGCCCTTTGTTTGCCACCTTATTCTTTTGTGAATTCGTCTTACCTCTTTCCGCGCCCCCACCTAAAAAATAAAAGGAAAATAAAGACTCGAAATATTGTAAATAAGTCTTGTGGGCTTTAATTCTGTGGCACTCTTGTAATTTGTTTTGAACTTGATTTTGTACTCTTTGTCCCCCCCCCCCCTCATCCAACATCTTTCGATATTGGAAGTCTTCTGTTAAAATATTTCTTTGTCCTGATTGTTGCTAAAAAAAACACTTCGGGTTTTGTTTACTCCCCCTCCCCGACTCTAATATTTTTTCTTATTTTTTTAATTTTTTTTTTTTTGGGGGGGGGGGGGGGGTAACCTTAGCGGATAACCAAATTACGAAAGTTTTACAATAGGGGGAAAACGTTTGTTTCCAGTGACATTAATTTGGAAATTCTTGCAAAAATCAAATTATCGTCGGATTTTCATGAAACTTTCAGGACTTATTCACAAATGAATGAAATTATTTTTAATCTTTGTTATATATATAAAAAAAAAAAAAACAACAAATCATTGGTACCCACCCTCTGTAAATTCATGTAATTTTTATGTTTGTTGGGAAAATTGTTATTAAACGCAGGACTCCTTGGCGAATGTAAATCTTTTTGCCTTTATTTCCGAAAATCTGCTCCCAATAAGAAAAAAAATGCAATATAACTGATTATTTGATAAGCTTTTGATTGAATAAAAAGGACATTAGTCTGAGTGAAAAGGATTTTTTCCTTAATAATTCCAAACATTTTATTTTGGTAATTTGTGTAAATTAAAAGATCGTTCCATGGGGTGGGGAATGTATAACTCTCTTCTGATGGTCATACACTTGCAGCTATCAAATATGGCAGACATGTCAAATTTCAATCATGAAAGTTTTATTCTAAATTTTCATGCTATTAATACTTGTGTAAATCAGATTAATTTAACACTAAATTTCTTCCAAATATTATATATATATATATATATATTTTTACTTTTATTTTTTGAAACCGACAATAACTTCTGTTTACAAAAATGTGTCAATCGCTTAAAAATGGCCCAAAAATTGAAGGGTTAGATTAAATAAAACAATTTTAGATGCCAATATAATGTCTGAAATACACTTAGCATTTTGCTTACTGGAAATAGTAAATTTAATTTGGCTTTAATTGAAAGTTTTTTTTATTTTATCTTGGGTTCCATTCCTGATAATGAAAAATTTATTTCCTGTTTGGTGCTTATTCAGTTTTGAACCATCTTTTGACATTTATACCATCTGTCAGTTATGTTAGATGGTATGTTCTGAACTAATTCTCAAGGTGGCAAAAAAGAATGGTAGGGGCTCAAAGCAGCAGCTCTATTTTTCAGGCAATGCTAATTCTCCAAATCCAATAAGAGATTATATGGGAACCCAAAGTTAATATTCAAAGGGTAGGGCCTGTTTAAATTGAGCAGCCAAATCAAAACTTTTTTTCTTTTATTTTTTATATGAAACTTTCTTGTTTCAAAGAAAACATTTACAAAATAAAAGTCAATTAAGTTGGTGCAATTTTTTTTTTTTTTTTTTTTTAATTTGGTTGGAAACTTATTTTCATATGCCGGAGCTAGACACAAAGAGCAGGATCATTTACATGCAGTGTCTGAAAGCTTTCAGATGTGAAGGTTGGGTAAGCATAACTTTTGAAATTGCTGGTTACTGAACCCTAAATTCTGTTGACAGCATCTACTGAACTTAGGCTGCCACTTTCCTCTTTTAAACCCAGGGGCTAGGACTTTGTTGACCAAAACAAATTTTTTTTTTCCCCCTCTCCTTCGTGTGTGTTTAGTTTAAAATGTTCATAAACCTCTGAACATGATTATTTCACACCTTTTTTTATATATAACCTGGAAAATTGCTGTGCATATGGTCATGTTAACTCTACACTTACAGAGCAGGTTCTGAGTAAACAATTGCAAAGATGCATCACAGTAATAGCAGACTCTACACAGCATAGATGAGTAAGTATAGACCCAACTCTTGGATCACTTTCTTGAATCTAAGAAAACTGGTATGCATGCATTTGTTTGTGCTTATTGGATTTTGTGCAAGTAAAGTTTCTATTAAGATGGAAACTAGTTTAACTTTGGAAAGAAATGTTTGCAACTCTCATGATGGTAGTTGTTAATGAAATTAAGAGCAAGAAAAAAGAATCCTAAATAAGCTAGTCTAGCATGTTTTGAACTTTGAGACACACACTATATTGTGTGTGCACACTTTAAGATCTTGAAGATAAGGCACATTTCTCTCAAGTCTTTTTTTTTTTTTTTTTTTTTTTTTTTTTTTTTTTTTTTTTTACAAACACTTCAAAATTTTCCCTTATCCACCCACCACACTCGATGACAACACTAGCACACATCTGTGGTGTAGTAATATCTTCCAGTGTAGGTTTGTTTGACTCTCACTGACATTGAGAGGTGGGGGATGTCATAAGTTGCAGATCTGGTTTGTCTTTGGGTGCAAGAAAGAACACTTGAATAGTGCCATTATAATTTCTGCCAATTTTGAAGGTAATATGCTGTTGTAACAGATTAGTACCCACCCACATGATGCCTATAATAGTCATCTAAAGTTGTTTGACAACTTTTTTTTTTTTTTTTTTTTTCTTGGTTGGTATGACTGTCAGACACTTCATTCTCAATTGGAAGTGTACAAGACATTTGGCTCTAAGTTGAACCTATAACAAGTTAGTACCTGCCACATTACAAAGCTATGCATGTAATAAACTGGATGTTTCATATTTTAATAGTGTTTTACATGGTATATCACATGCTAAAAGTCTGCCTTCTACTGAGCATCTATAGCTCAGAGGTAAAATTGCCAACTGATTGCAATTTGATCAGCTTTCAATCATGGTTAAAAAGCAATCAGTGTCTAACTGTACTGATGAGCTGTGAAACGTATGTGTACACATACATATACTGCCTTATTCTACTGGACACTTGTGGCCTAGGGGTAGAATCGCCGACTGACACCAATTCGGTCGGGTTTCAATCCTGCGTTAGGAAGCGACTGGAGTCTAAGCCGTACTGATGAGCTGTAATACGGTGAAACAGATCTGTGTGTGTGTGTGTGTGTGTATATATATATATATATATATATATATATATATATATAATGCTTTAATTCATGCTGACCTTTTTAAAATTGATATCTATTGATCTATAACTATTGTAATCAATTTCCTGTTATGTGTGCATGCTGTTTAGCCCTCCATCACCCCCAAAAATTAGTGTTCAGTTCTGAATTTGCTGTAGCCTACCCATATCGGTATATCCCTGATGAACATTGGAGAGCACAATGGCTGAAACCTTGTGGTAACCGCAACAAATGAAGGTTATCATCAGAATATAATGTATATAAGTTACTGTGAAACTTTTCACTGTAACTTGACTGAAAAATGTCTTATTTATTTTTAAAACTAGTAGCCATTTTTACTTGGTTTGCACATTGGGATCAAAGGGTAGTGTACTCCTGTGCATATTAATTGAAATATACTTTAGTAACTTTTCACAATAGTCACTTTTAGACCTACTGGAGTGGTAAATTTTTTTTCCCACTCAGCATAAGTCATTTGCAGTGGTGTGCAACAATAAGAATGTATTATCAGGGTTTATGATGAAATGTTTGGCCTTAAATGTCATCCATGACTGCATCAGATCTTTATTGTACCCAAATACTACATTCTTGACTGTCAATTACTTGTCCTATGGTCATTGTCAGTGATGGCTGTTACTTCAAGAAAGCATATGAAAACTGTCATACTGCATGAACACACTGGCAAACTTTAGATCATGGATATTGATGTTGGCCTTTCAACTCAGTTGTTATCCAGGCAGAAAAAAAACTGGATCTATCAGTCCGAAACATAAAGGAAAATGCAGTTGGAAGAGAAAAACGTCCTGATGTTATCAGGGAAGTGTGAAATATCTTAGACTTTTGCATTTTGTTTCATTTGATTTGCACAAGTGAATGTTAAAACTCATGTTAAGAATGCCTGATCTCTTGGGTACAGATACCAGTGTGGCTGGTTGAATGTACATGGCAACTTATGTCTTTGGCCTGAATGTATACCATACTCTGTTTAAACTGACCTTATATCACTTTCTGCCACTGTGAGAAGTGGAAGTAAACAAACTTTCTATGAATTCATGGCGTCCTCAGCTTGGTGAGGATGACTGCATCTGGGTTATTAACTAGTACTACAAGCATCTTGATACTTGGGTGCTATGGCACTTCAGGGTGTGCTGACAAATTCCAGCATGTGAAAGTGGCTATAGAAAATGTAGTATTCTCAATGAGCTTCTCATCATGGGTGTATAGCTTCTCCAGCCTGAAAGTGCTTTCTTTAAAGATGCTCAATTGCCTTGTAAATTCATTCATAGCTCTCCTGCTCCAAGATATTACTTAGAGAATGGGTGAGAGTAGTAACTGGTGTGTGTGGTGTCCTGACCTGTTCCTATATTTGAGTAGATGGTCTGTTTATAAAATGGTATTTGTCTACTGGCCTGAATATTCCAGAAATCTAAGATATGATCTCTCCAGCAGGATTTAAACCTGTCTTTCTTTGGCTGAAAGAACCATTTAGATCTGACGTACTTTTACTCGATCACAAAGTACAGTGATCAAAGTTAAATAGTGCCTTTATAAACATATTGGCCACGTGTGCATTGTATTGCTTGTTATAGTACAAATTAATACATTTGTTTTTGAAGTGGTTTAAAATTTCTTGGCATGATTCCAAAATGATTGTTACTAAGTTATTCTGGTTCAGTAGGTTCAATGCCTGAACCTTATGAAAAATTAGTCAAAACCTGGCAAGTAATGCATTATCCCAACACCATGAATCTATGAAACTTTTTTGCTAGTTCTTATAAGAGATCTTTAACACATCTTAAAACTTTTCTCCATTGACCCTCTTCCAGTATTTATGCAGACTGGTAGGTCCCAATACTAAAACTACCCTGTTAAATGGAGCAAAGTTAATGTTTATTTCTTTGCACTAGAGCAGTTCTAGCTACTGGGTAAGACCTTAGAAACTGGACTTTGTAGAGGTTTTTGCTGTCTCTTGCAATTAATGTAAATGTTTGCCATTGTTTTGGGGTAGCAATCTTTCTCTTATACATGACAGATCCTGAGAGGGATAGCAAGAGGATAAACTTTATTTGGTTACAAGAAAGTTGTCTAACTGATTGCTCACCCCATGAAACCTGGGACACTCACAAATTTCAGTATTTGCTTACTGAACTTAAAAGTAGAAATGTTTTGCAATTCAAAAACGTTATGTATGGCATAAATTCTTTGGTCATAAATTTAACTTTTTCTTTCTCTTGTTGACAGGTTTCTCATTGGATAAGTTGTAATGAAAAGCTTTGTATCTTGCAAATTAATATATTGGGCTCTTAGCTGTGGTGAGGGGGTGCTGCTAGCTTACATTGTGGTGAAATATGGGTTTTATTAGATGTACTTTAGAGGATGTGCTGTCGTGCAGTGGATATCTACTTGGAATGACAAATCAGGGTGCTGAGTTTGAATTCCTTATGTTCACTTATGCACAAATACAATTGGGAAAGGTATTAATCCATCTCTTCTCTACAGTTACAGGTTAAATAATAGGATAGGACTCCATAGCCTTGGCTGAAAGCAATGGCAACCTACTGTGGGATAATCTTCTGCCTACTCATGTCTCTTTTGAGACATGATTGCCCAAAGTGTGTATCACATATGGCACTTAACTGACTGACTTTGGAGTTTAGCTTTTTAGGTTAAATTGCAGAAACTAGTTCTTGTCACTTATATTGAATATTGTTCTGAGTTATTATATAAATTACACAATCTGTCCCAAGCAGCTCCACTTGGCCTTGTCACTAGGTTTATGTATAGTTTTATTCATGTATGGAAATATTTTTTTTTCCTTTTCAAGTACACAGCACTTAATTTTCTGTGAACTGCCAGCAGTTCTGTTCTCACTGTAGTGAAGAGATTCATTATTTGGCTTTGTGTAATGGCCTTGGCCGCACTTTGTTCAATAAATTATAATTTCAATTATGTGGCACGTTAATTTTGCATAGTTTACAGCAAGCTGTCAAATTCTTGAATTCTAGTATCCCACCTGCTACATTGGCTGCCACTCCCTACCTCATCACCTCTTCACCCTTACCTGCTCTTTAAGTCAGTCTAGCACATGTTTTTAATTTTTAAAGTCTTACTTGAAGAGTATAACTTTTAAATAAACTATGCATAGTTAAAGTGCAGGTAAAATTTTGTAATTTTTAAAAATTACTATCCCTCCTCAGTTTTCATATTTTAGCTTAATTTTGAAAACTTAAAATCTGTTCTAACCTATTTCTCTCTCACACACACACACACACACACACACACACGTACATTAATTTATAAGCATTTAACTTCTGACACTAACCTCCTTTCAGTTGACTGGGTAACTGAGCAAATCGTAGACTGACTTTGTAAAGATTACTTTAGCTTGTTTTAAATTTAATTGTCCATGTTTTTATTCGATATGGTATGAATATCCAATTCTTTACAGCATGGTAGAAGACTTTTTAAGGCCTTAAAAGTTTAATTATATCTGACAGTGGTGTGGTATTACATTACATTTGTGCTTCAAAGGATATCCAGAGCTTTTTTTTTTTTCAGTCTCAGCAATTCTAGTTTCTATGATTTTGTATTCTGATTTTCCAAAGGGTTTCCTTTAAAAAAAATCGGACTATTCATGTATGGAAAGGGATTTTTTTAAGACTTTTCCTTACTGTAGTGATGTTTAGATTCACCAGTTTTATACACAGTTTACTAGAAAATATTGCTGAAGTAACGTAGGGATAATGATGAAATATCTTATTTAGAATGAAAAAGGTATTTACAACTTTACACATTTGAAGTTGTCAGTAGCTTCTTTTAGAAGTAATCATGTGCGTTGTGGTGCATTGGATATCGGCTCGGAACGAGAAGTCAGTGAGCCAAGTTCGAATTCCAGCCGAATTCATTGCATTCACTTACGTGCAAATACCCTTGGGAAAGGTATTAATCCACCCATTCCTTCCAGTTATGGGTTAAATAACAGGACAGATTGGGTTCTATAGCCTTGGTCGGCAACCAGTCTACTGCAGAAAGCAATGGCAACCTACTGTGGGATAATCTTCTGCCCAGTCAGTCATGTCTCTTTCGAGACATGATCACCCAAGCGTGTATCACGTATGGCATTTGACTGACTGAATCAAATATTAAGTTCTTGATTTGATGGATGAAGAGAAAAATGTTTATATTAAATCTCACACTAAGTACATTTCCAAAATGCTTTCCAAAACTTTTTTTTTAAATTCCCAGCTCTCATTAAAGGCTGATAATGTATCAGCATGTAATTTGACACTGGTATTATTCAGATTACTGGATTTTTGCCTTTCTTTTCTCCTTTCTCTTCCATTTTTCTCTGGCTTCATTCTACTAATAATCTCAAGCCGATTTGACATCAGCTTGTTGCTTTTCTGACTTTAATTAATCCCCTTTCATTGGTTAGAATATATTTTGCACAGGCTTGAGAATTTGAAAACCGTGAAAGTTATTTTGTGTTCACATCTCCTTTTTTTTAAAAAAAAAAAAAAAAAAAATCAAGTTGTGAACTAAGATATCAGTGTTAGAATCTGAAACTGACTTTGGCTCTCAGCTTTTGTTTAATCTCTTGTACTTTTACATCGAGTATCAAATTTTATTTTATTACTAGTGTCTACCTATACTTGAGTAGATACTATTTAATGTTTTTCTTCCTTGTCTTCCCCCTGTCTGAGGGTTGGAAGTTCTGCCATGCTGTCCAGGTCTGATATTCGTTGCCTGCTCAGGTTTGAGGCCGGTGCTTTTCAGATCCTTGTTGATGCAGTCGGTCCATCTCTTCATGGGTGACCTCTAGGGTAGGAGCCCGGGATGACAATGCTTTCAACTTTTTTAGGCCACACATCTTGGTCCATGCGCTAAACGAACTGTATATTTGTCTGCCAGCCTGATTATTTTGGAAACTTAAATTTATCAAATATGTAGGCTACTAGACAAAACTACTTAGTAAACAATTTATTCAAATGAGCATCCCCTAAAAATACATGATTTAAATCTGATTTTGATAAGAATTTTACTTAAAGGCATTAAGTCTTACTTGATTGGCAGAAATTATTTGTGGCTGAGTTGGCGTAAGATCTAATGGTTGTGCCCATTACCTACTTATTCAAATGCAGCCAGAGTAAAGAATTTTCTTTAAATATTCAGTCCAGAAGACCTAAGCCTGCACTCTAAAATTTGATTTTCTTTTAAGGGGGTTCAAAAGGAAATGTAAAAGTTGTTTTACTATTTATCAGAGGGAATAAGAACCTTTTAAAAATACATGCAACACAAGTACTGTGTACAAGTTAATACATTAACATGTGTCTAGTATGCTTTGAACTGCTTGGTTACAAGTCCATCTTTCTATTAAATAGAACCTTGTATGTAGAGGGGTGTTTGGTGTACAACACATTTTTACATAGTCTGTTAAGTGCCAAATGTGATACATGCTTGGGTGATCTCTTTTGCTCCACGACTGACTAGGCAGATTTCTTGCAGTAGGTTGCCAATCAAGGTTATCTACTAAACTATCGCCTGGTTCACACTCCACCCATGTCTATTGTACAGGTGTAGAGGCTCATCCCTTGTTCCCTGTTTAGGATGTGGTTTTCTTTTTCCAAAATCTTCTTGCTCTTACGTAGCCCCCCCCCCCCCCCATTAGTGGTGTTACCACCTTGCTCGGGGTGATATGATTAAAAAAAAAATAGCTGCAGATACCTTTCCCCAAGAACATTTGTGTGCAAGTGAATGCAATGAACTCAACTGGAATTTGAACTCTGCTCTGCTGATATACATTATTTTTCTCTATTCTAGCATTACTTGAAGTTGCTTAAAATCTTTTCTAAATTTTTTTCTTTTGCAGTGTGAAATCATGGCTGATAACAAGGCTCTTCTTGATGACATCCACAAAGCTGACATTAACTCTTTGCAACATGTGGTCACACAGACGAAAGACAACCTACCCACAGACAAAGGTATGACCCAGAATTGACTCCTTCAATCTTGATATGCTCACTAGATAGGCTACTCTCACTTTAAGGTATAATTATAAACTAAATTTGTCTGCAGAACTATCAAGGAAGTTAGATCTATGATATCTTAATATCATTTCTAATTGCTTGCCTTTTGTGGAAGGTTAGTTTTTCTGTGATATTATTTCTTCTGTAAAACACTGTTACATGTCACCCCCTCCTCTTTGAAATCTCTAAATAATTGATCTTCGTATCAAAAGCTTTACTCAAAGTAGCTTTAGAAAAGCTGAAAAATCAAGGCTTATGTTAAATGCTGATATTGTCAAAACAATTTCCTGGTTTGTATTATACCAGAGAAAATGGCATGTATTAATATTAGCAACTTGCTAAAAGTTAAGACTGGGTTTTGTAGTTAACAAATGTGGGTTCAGTTTAAAAATCTTATTACATTTTTAAACCTTAAGATGATTTTTTTTTTTATTATAGTAAGTTGGTAGGCATCTTATCTTGCAAGATAATAGTAGCACCATGTTTTGAAATTCAGTCCTTTGGTGAAACTAATGACTTCTCCAGGTCATGGGACTGGGTGATGGCATATTGAGGCCATTTACTACCCACTATTAGCCATACAATATCCAAAAGAATATAGGGCATTGCATTTGTGATTGGCTTGGCTGCCAGTTTCTGGAAGGTTGTCAGTGTTGATTACCAACTGTACTTGGGGTTCGTTTCTGGACTTATTTCTAGAGCCTTTTTTGTTTGTTTGGACATGACTGTATGGTAGCTGCTGTTGAAGCTTTCTTCCCTCTAATCACCCAACTTTCTTAGCTGACAAGCTCCATCTATTAGAAACTAGCAGTATAGCCCGGCATTGCTTGGGTGTAATGAAAGCATTAAAACTAATCCATGGTGCTGGAGCTCAGACACTTTGGACATTGACATGAAAGACTAAAAAGCAATAATTGTTTCTAGTTAAAGTGAAACAGTAGACTGAAAGAAAAATGAATGGATGTAAGTCAAATTTTGATTTCCTGGTATCGATATCAAATTTTCTGCACTATTGTGAGAACTGCAACCTTGAAACTTCTGAACATCGTTTCTTATTTCTTTGTCTACGAGTGTATCAATTTGATTAAAATTGGACCACTCCTTCTATAACCAGATTTTTTCCTGATTTTTGATATTTATCAGGGGGTACCTTAACACAAAACCTAGCTAAGAACACTCACAGATGATTATAGTTGACCTGTGCCAATTTTCAAGAAAATTGGTTCAGCTGTTTCGGTGTCTATAGGTAACAGGGGGTGCATACACACAGTTCCATTTATAAGTTTGGATATGTATTAGATATCTCCTAATTTTTTTTTTTTTTTTGTGTGTGTGTGTGATATACTGGTTTTCAAACCAATTTTTATAAATTTAAGTTAAATTTCCAGTAACCAAAGTATTCTGTAGTATATTTTCAAACAAATTTTATTGATTGAAATTTTTCTCACTAGAATAGCTTACTGCACTCCTTATTCATCACTTATCACAATATTTTTTCAAAAATCTTCAAATTTGAGGAATATTAGCTGATTTCAAGTTAAACTTGAAACAAAGTGAAGGGAGTGCAGAAAACTAGATGCTATAAACAGTAACAGTTTATTACTGTTCTACGGAGGCTTTTGTTAAAACATAATTTAAGAAAATAACAGGTGAATGCTTTTTATGAAATCTGTTGGAAATATTCTATAGTCTAATTTTAATGTTTACTTTAAATTTACTAGTGACAGATCTTGTTTTCTGATAATATCCTTGTCATCTATACTTCCAAAAGTGTCTGCCTGATGAATTAAAATTTTTAATTTTCTAAGTCAATAGTCTTCACTTGAAAATCTTATCCACAAAGTTAAGTTTGGGTTTTCCCTCTCTCATGCTATGCTGTCTTTTAGTGAGAAAGTGGCAATACCTAAAGTGATTATTGCAACAAAAATTGCGTGCCACTAGGAAAGGAGAAATAGAATTGAGCTATTAGGACATGAACACCGGTGCAGTACTTGTGAAAAGTTACCTTTTGTAGCTGGTTTAGTCACCCAATATCACACCAGAGAAGTTGGTGCAAATTCTTGAGGCAATCTTACCAGAAAGACTAGTTTCCAACATAGGTAACGCAAACTTTATTTGCAATGTGTGTAAGAGGTTGAAAAAGGAACTAGTCTTATTCGCTTATGGGACTGTAGCAGGGTGTTAGCTTTTTATCAGTAAATACTGTGTATAATATATATATATATATATATATATATATATGACTTGGGTACTTATCAATCAGTCCATGATTGACTAGTCAGGTTTTCTTGCAGCAGATTGCCATTTTTCTGTGGTAGGCTATGGAACCCAATCTGTGCTGCTATTCAACCCATAGCTGGAGGGAGAAGAGATGGCTTAATACCTTTCCTAAGAATACTTGTGCCTAAGTGAATACAACTGGAATTAAAATTCAGCTGTTGGATTTTATCATTCCAAGCTGATATCCATTATACCACAACGCTGCTTGGATATAACGGATGGAAATGTCTTTTCTGAATGAGAAACCCAAAAAGAGCTACTAATTGAAGAAACTGTAGAAGAGTTTGTACTAAAAGCAATGCTGTAAGAATTTATCTTAAAATTTGAGATGAACTTATAATAAAAATTTTATCATAAAAATGATTATAATTGTTTGATAACAATTTTTGTTTTACATGGTACACATCACAACTTTGAACTATATTTATGCATGGTGATGCTCCAAAACAAATTAGTCAACTTGCCTAAGAAGATTTTTTAATACAACAAATAGACCCTTGTCTATTAACTGTCTATACAAATATGAATTTAACTGATAACTTGTTTTCTCATTAAGAGGGAAATATATATAGAAAAACTGAGGCTATTTGTATACATTTAATATTTTTGCCAATAAAACTTTCTCAAAATCTCTCCACTAACAAGAAAGTGGCTTGCTTCTATTCAGGAATGTTTTTTTTTCTCTTCACAGTAAACATTGCAATTAAATTCCAAGTGTGAAATCTGTCATCCATAAGTAAATATTTGAACTTGACGGACTTCAGATTTTTAGATAATTTTTTTTTTTTAGTTACATCTTTGACCTTGTCAAAGGTTTCTTACTACTCGCTCACCTATGTTCTAATTTTAATTGGCTTGTAAATAGAAACTTGTTCTATTGCTTAAGTATGACTTTGATATTTTTTTTTTTTTTTTTTTTTTGACTTTATTTGCATTTAGTCAGACCAATTTACTCTTCAATAGAGAATGGAAATTTGGCTACTATAAAATCCATGAAGATATTTGTACCCCCCTCCCCTCTTCCTCTTCCAAAACTTGAAATCTCCACCAACCCCTCTGACCTCCCTTGATCTAATGTCGCTATCCAATCTTGAGAAATTGGTTCTGATCTTTCTGTATAGATATTGTCCAAGAGAGGGGCGAAGTTGAATTGAGAAATTCCATTGGTTCTTTTGATAAAAAATCATTGAAGCCTACAACAACACATGAGAAAATGACTCTCCCTGATCCAGCAGGTTGGTGAGGTTTGGTGTGAAGAATCCTGTCCACCATTTTGCTAATTTTGTTTTTACACTTTAGGTGGTAGTGGTGATTATGGCATTTTTTTTTTTTCTTTAATACATCACTGTGCCAGAGCTGACCACTGGTCATAACACTGTTTTTATGAACTTACTAACTTTGTTGTTGTTGGTAATACTTTTACTAAACTTTTTATACTAATGAGTGGCATTAAATTTTTTTCAATCATTATTTGTATACTATCCTCTGGATAAAACTGTCCCAATTTTACTAATGACTTATTTCAATATTTAGCTTCTATTTGCTGGTCTTGTATTTCAGTGACTTTCAGGTACGTAATACTACCTACTGTACATTTAAGTTGAGCATGCGTTAAATATTGCGATTTCCCCCCCCCGATTCTTGAGATTTGAATTAATATTCATATTCTTGAAATATGAAGTGGAAGTCTCATGGTAATTCACTAAATTTGTTCAAACTTGTTTCTGATTTACTTTCCTTATCAAAAATTAAGGAATGACTATAGATATCTACATGGAAAGTGGAATTGGCATTCAGCATTAACTTTGGCATCAATACTTGTAGTGGTGGAGGGAGCTTGAATCTGTCCTTCCAGATTAGATTAAATTGTGGAGTAAATTACTCCATAGCCTTCAGTGGGCAGCAGAGGAAGCTTTTGCTTTAATTTTTTATTTAACTGTAGAAATAAAACATCTAAAATACTAGATTATATAAAAATAAATCTAGTTATGATTGCCTACCTCCTGAAAGTGAAATGTAGCCCTTATATCACTTGGTATCAAGAATGCTTATTTGTCTAATCAAAACTCTTTCTAAATATATTTTGGTTCACATTCTCCCTAGTTTTTGGGCAGGTTTATTCCTTGTTTCCAGTTCACTGAGTCTTATTTTACTCAGTAGCCACTTGAATATCTTAGTGGCATTGTTGCCTTGGTATGATTGTAGTAAAAAGAAATATCTAGGTTAATATGTAGAATTTACCCAGTTGTAGAAATAGCAAATTTGTTCAAAACAAGGCATATTCTGATTGTGTGTGTGAATATTATATATATATATATATATATACACACACACTGCATTTTGAGGTTGTTGCCAAATACCTACATCCACAGCAACAGATCTTAAGTTTTTGCAAGACTTAACCTTACCTGGTAGTCTTACTGATGCCGAAATCTCCAGTACAAGTTTATATTTTTAAACTAATGTCACATATTTTGCTTAATCTGTACTGCACAACATCTAAATGCAAATAGTAACTGCTCTCCACCCTCCTATGAAATGGTCAGAACAGCCAGGCAAACATCTGTAGTATTGATTTCCATGGATGTGATCAAAACATCAACTGTCATTTGCTTGAAAATCGCCTATGTAGAAAGGTAAGGGGGTGCGTCCCCCCACCCCGGTGTGGGGGAGGGTACTGAATTTACCTGCCCCTCCTAAAAAAAAAAATTAAAATCTACACTTGCATTTACCTCTAAGGTAAATTTCACAAGGTTGCTTTTTGCATGGTACTGGATCAAGCTGTTACAATGAAAATTGAATGGTCTTTTAAAGATTTCAATTTTATTTCAAGTGAAAAAAAAACTGAACTTATTTTATGTTCTTTCTTGGCTGATTTGTAGCTTTTAATTCTTTCAATTTGTTAATGTTTATAATTGCATGACATTTTAACTGTAGACTCTTTTCCTTGCAAATTCAAATATTGGTAATTACAATTACACTAGAACTATTGCCCTCATCAATCTGGGTACCCATTGAGAATTTTCAAATGAACCCTTTGAGAATCTACTCCCTGTATAGTAAATATTCTTATATTTAGGAATCTTAGTAATGCTCAGCCCTGTGTTCATTTGTGCTATGCAACACAGAAATTGAACTTGCAATTACCATCAAACTTCTGAACCAATGCTTTACTCATATTGCCTATTCTGTAGTGATAACAAAGATGAGGACATTAGTCAGTGTAAATAAATTTCTACCAGAAATTCAATTAAAAGTCTGCAATTTGCTTAATTGTCTGTAAATGGATGTGAACCATGAACACAATCACTAGACTTGACTGTAAAAAGCAGGATCTGCCATTTGTGTTTTGAACTCTGCTGCTAAAGATCACCTTCATTGTGATAAAAGAAACATTGGAAATGAAATAAATTAAACCTATTTAAACCAACTTGTAACCTCATTTAATAGCATTTTCTATAAAGACTGATTTCTATTACCTTTTGCGAGCATGATTTATAAATAAAAAAAATCAAACTTTTTTTTTCACACACACACACACACACACACACACACACACACACACACACAGAGTATTGATACATGTTATTTTTTGTTATAACTCTAGTTTGTTTGCCATTTTGCCTGATACTTGGTAAGTAATATCTTGTAAAGTTTTAGTTGTATGTGGAAGGTTCAAAATTGCCCTTTGCGCAAAAGTATTGGATATGTCAATTTAATATTTTGTTGCATAGCCTCCGTTTTGTTTCACTACTTCCAGTCGCTTTCTATAGTTGGCCACAAGTTTTCCACACTGATCCACCATTACTTTACCCCCATTCTTCCTTGCATAATTCCTATAACCCACTTTTGAACTTTAATATTCAAAGTATTCCACAAATTCTCAAGTCAGGATCATTGTGTTAAAGCACGAACTCCGACCATGCCCTAAAGAAGTTGCAAATTTCTGAAGGTTCTTCTCTAGAATCTCCCTCTACATGTTACCATGCATTCTACCATGGATAACTTGTAACTCACCAATGCCCTTGGATGAAAAGCATCCTCATATCATAATGGAACCCCCCCCCCCCCCCAAACTTAACTGTGGAGATGGTATTGTGCTTGAAGGCAGTGCCATTTTTTTTTTTTTTTTTTTTTTTTTTTTTTGCCAAACACTTGTTGCTGTGTCCCTTCCGAATAATTCAACTTTCATTTCATCCGACCAGATTACCTTTCCCCAAACTGGCATACCTTTCTTTTCATAAGCCTTGACAAACTTTATTCAGTCTTTGACATGTTTGGCTTTCAGTAAAGGCACTTTTCTTGGTGATCTCAAATGAAAGCCTGAATGATGCAGATCTCTGCTAATGATATTCTTACATTAATTCCAGCATCCTCTAGATCTTTTGTGCTTGCTTTTTGTGTTTGCTTTTTTTGTGTGCGTTTTTCATTTTTGCTGATCCACCTTGAAGTCTTCATTTTTCTCGGTCTTCCATTTCTTGGAATGCTTGCTGTACCGTCACCATACTTATACTTTCTGACATTTCCTACTGTACTTAGTGCTAGATTCATTACTTTGCTAATTTTTTGGTGATCTTGTCCTCCTTTGTGATATTCAATGATTCCATCTTGCATCTCTCTGGATAATTTAGTTTTTGCCATTTTTAATCCTTGAATTGAAGAATGCACATCAGTCAGATGACCTTGTAAGCAATTGTGTGCTTCTGATTGGTCAGATAACATTCCAATTTGGAATATTTAAAGTCTTTTGAAGTACAGTTTTGATTGGAAATATGAAAGTGTCATGTATCAAATACTTTTGCATAGCGTAACTTTGACCTTTGATTAAAAAAAAACAATGGATTCAACCATGAGTTTAATTTCCCTTCCACATACAACTAAAACAACTTCAAGATTACTTACCAAATATCAGGCAAAAAGGCGAACATAAACTAGTCATAACAGGAAACATGTAGCCAATACTTGTGTGTGTGTGTGTGACACTGCAAATTCAAAGAAAATGAAAGCTTTTTTTTTTTTTTTTTTTTTTTTTTTTTTTTTGTGACTTTTGTATGTTTCTAAGAATACCATATTTCTTGCTTTTTAGAAATTGCACAAGAGAAAACTGAGCAGGAACTGCGTAATTCCATTGGTGAGTTTGACAAGACTCAGTTGAAACATGCCAAAACGGAAGAGAAGAATCCTCTGCCAGATAAAATAAGTAAGATCCCCCTGCATTTTTTTTTTTTTTTTTTTTAAATCTGTCTTCAAGGTTCTCTCCTTTTCTCTCTAACAATTTAATACAAAACGTAACTTTTAACCTGGTCATTCTTTATTTCCATGCAGCATTTCTAGAGCATGACTTCCTTAAATCAGCATGTAAAAACCTTTCTTCTATTCTATAAACATCTACAGCATATTAATGAATACAGGGTAAAAACTGGTCAATAAAAGGGTAATTAGCCAACTGAAATTATGTATATTCTTTATGAGCAAGTGGTATTTCCAAATAGAAATATAGTAGCTAGAAAAATCCTTTATTTCTAAAAGGAATAAAATTCTTGCAACCTTGTTACTGCAGGGCACTGAGCATAATTTCACTTTTTTTTTTTTTTTTTTTTTTTTTTTTTTTTTTTTTTTTTGTTTTTTTTTTTTTTTTTTTTTTTTTTTTTTTTTTTTTTTTTTTTTTTTTGTTGTTGTTGTAAAATATACAAAAAAATACTACAGTTGAAATGATCTCATTGCTGAAATCAACAAAATGCTTGTAGAATTTCTTGCAAGTAATCTAACTGAAATTAGTAGAATGAAAGGTTGTAATAGGAATGTTTCTACTCCTGGAAACTTAATTGCTGTCAATTGACCTGAGTTTTTTTAGATCATATGGCACTTTTACTTCGTGTGTCTTTTTTTTTTTTTTTTTTTTTTTTTTTTTTTTCCCTACTTAGACTGAATATGCAAGGTGTCTTTGTAACATTTGGACTCGAAAAATGAGTTTCTCGTATCTTTCAGCTATTGCAAAAGAAAAAACTGAGAAAGAAATTATAAATTCAATAGCTGACTTCAAGAAAGATGATCTTAAACATGCTGATACACAAGAAAAAACGATCCTGCCAACCAAAGATAGTAAGTTGTGTGTGGGGTGTTTTGTGTTTTTTTTTTTTTTTTCTTTTAAAGATGCTGTAAATATTTCTTTTGAAATTGTCTTTTATAAACTGTAAACTATGAAAATACATGTGCATGAATTTAACAAGAAATGAAAATGCTATAAACATTTTGAATATGATTGTAATTCTTCAGAATTTACAATTTTTATTCCAGAAACTATGGCTAGAATGAATTCTAAAATTTAATTGCTGAATTAAACTAGACACAAAAAAATGACAAACATTATTAAAAATGACCATATCCTGTAATATATATTCTTGGTTTCTTGTGCATAATTACTAAATATAAAACAAAATACAAGGTGTGGCAGAAATACTTTCCACTCAAGCTGTGGGGTGCTAGTGAATTTGGGTAAGTTGTAATGGCATCTTTCTCTAACCTTACCATTATGTAGAGGTATTTCTGTCTCACCTTGTATAGAGTAACATTTTTATATATTACTTAGTAACATAAATATTACTTTTATATAGCATAACAATTTGTGATGAATATTCTTGCTGTAGTTTTACTAACTAGGCATCTTTTTTTTGTTTTCTTTTTTTCTTCTTTGTGGACTTTTGTCGGTTTCCATTAAAGAAAAATCTCTTCATTTCTCGTGGTCGTCTTTCAATTATGACCTTTATTATAACTCCCAAATTTTAAGCATGGATCATTGTACTTCCTTTAAATCTTGCAGAATCTGGAAAAGTTCCCCTCTTCACTCCCTACTTTTCCTCATTCTTTCTTTTTAACTGTCCAAGTGCTTCCTTGAAATAATTAATATTAACTAGCAGACAGTAATGTCTTGAATGACTGCATACTTCTAATATTTTAATAACTGATTTCTTAATGCCTACAGTAAAAACTTTCAAATAAAAATCCAATATTCTAGTTTCTACTTGTTGACCTTTTAATGGGTAACCTGTAAGATAGTACTTCTAACTTTTTTACTTTAGATTCTACTTTATTTTTGTAATAAAAATAAGACTAGTTTTTACTTTTGACTTTTCTCTTGACAGCCATTCAGAAAGAAAAAAATGAACAGAATCTTCTCAGTTCCATCGATCAGTTTAAAAAAGACGCCCTAAAACCTACAACAGTACAAGAAAAAAATGTTCTGCCAACCAAAGACGGTAAGTTATCAAGGGAAGCAACTCTGCAGTACTCTCGTGAAAAGTAAAAAAAAAAAAAAAAAAAATCAGTGTTATTTCGTAGTGATATAACATGTTATAAATTCTGAATAAGTCTCCTTTATTGACTGAATGGACATAATCAATTTTACCATTTTTATAAATGGTCAGTAACTACTTAAAACTGTTGGTATTTTACTCATTAACGCTTAAATAAAATTTAAAAAAAAAAATTACCCTTTCATTTAAATATTTTAATCCACTATTAGATTAAAATAAAATTTCTTTAAGCCCCCCCCCCCCCAAAAAAAAAATACCACTATTACACTTGAACACTCTAGTCTTATTTTCCTGTTTTCCTCTTGTATTTCAGATATCGAGAAGGAAAAGTCTGGAGATTAAAAACTGGTCTTCCTGGAAGCAACAGCACCCACCCACATAAATGGCCTTGTTCAGCCTTTGTTTTTGTAAATTTTTTTTTTTTTTCTCTCAACTCCACTCTCGACCAAACTTTTTAATTTTATTTCATAATGTTGATATTCCTGCTGAAATGATTGCCTGCATTTGACAGAGCAATCTGCCCCTTCTACCAACCATTGACCCACTTGTACCAAACTTTTCTTTGACGAAGGAAGATAACTGCAAGTGGTTGGGCTGAAGGTAAATTGGGTCTCTGGTTGGGAATTTTTGTTCATGTCTGGCTTGTATAATTTTAACTCCTTCCTTAATTAAAAAAACAAATCTTGTAACTGTTTACAGTTTCTCACATGCTGTGTAGCGCACATATCTAGACTCTTGATACTTTCCAAAAAAGAAAAATGGCAACAAGGCAAGTTTTGGCTTTCCGTACCTTTTTTTTTTTTTTTTTTTTTTTTTTTTTTTTTTTTTTTTTTTTTTTTTTGCTTGCTTGCTTGCTTGCTTGGTTCATTCTGATACTTATCAGTCCAAGCTGTCACCTTGTTGACAAGGTAATGCACCTTGAATGTGGTTTCCCCTCCCTATCTTTTTATTTATATATATATATATATATATATATATATATAAAAAAAAAAATGCGCCTGCACTTAGTTTGCTGACTCTTGTCTTTAACTGGCACTGGTTAAATATGTAGCCTTCTGATATTTTCTCCTACCACTGTCTTATACTCTGCTGGCTGGGGTAGCACACATACACACCCACCCACCCACCCATACACACATACATATGTGTGTGTGTGTGTGTGTGTTACAAATTTAAAAAAAAAAAAAAACTTATTGCCTTTTCTTGTCATTAATGTTATCCTCTTATCTCTTGATACCCCTTTAATTTTTTTTTTTTTTTTTTTTAAATCCCTGCCCACAACTTATTCAGTGGAATGAAAGAATCAACATTTTTTTTTATTTGAAGACCACAAGACAAACAACTTTGAAGAGAAATGAAAACAACTTTTGTATGATTATTTTCTTTTATTGGAAAAATTTCTTGAAATAAAGTTTCTCAGAAGAAAAAAAAATTGTGTTCGGATTTGAAATATTCACTTACAGAATGAAGTGCCTTTACATTAGAGTACTGGATTGCTATGTGATTTTTTATTCTTTTATTTATTTTTTATTTTTAAATATGGCAGTAACTGCTGGACAATATCTAAGATGAAGGAAAAAACATAATCAACCAAAACGTGGGGCTGCAGATATTGTAGATTGAGCATCTGAGCAATGTTTTAGAAAGTGTGGAAATAAAAATGTTAGTGGAGAAGTTGCTACTCACAGGTCAGATAGCAGGGAAGAGACAAGTAAAAGCAGCAGATAACACATTTGAAAGGGCCTGAGCAGGTGGATGGTAGAGTAGGGTTTGATTGGGTAACAGGAGAAAGTGTTGCTGAGACCTACCAGGGATAGGGAGACATGGAAGGCCATGACCTTTTTTTTTTTTTTAATCCTGCAAGTAACATGGCACAGAAGTTAGTTAGCTTTACTGCCAGAAGGAGGCTCCTTACTAGTATGGTAGGTACTAGAACTAATTGAGCCAAAGGTTATTGGATAAATAGAATATTATTGGTAAACTAAAATAACCTAATCGTATACTAATACAGATTCCATCATGAACTTGAGATATTATGAAACCCTTCAGGTGGAGATCTGACACTGTTTGTTTGTCAAATAGAATGTCAAAGCTGCCCCCTCTGCAGAAGTGCATCCATTAACATTTATTCAAAAGAATATATGAACGTTAAACTTAAACCAGCTTGATGCACTTGTATGCCGCACTGATTGTTTTGAATAAATTTAATTTGGAAAAATAAACAGTTTATTTGGATGCATTAGACCTGAAATAACTTATGAATTCTCTTAAAGTTAAGTCTAGTCATATTATCACCTGCCCTAGATAAGTTAATACTAAAAGAATTTGGAATAGAATAAAAATAAAATCCAGGTCCTTGGAAATTACTAATTATTTCTTCAGAGTAAGTTGTTTTAGTAGATACATAGGTTTGATTTTTGTGCCCCACTTAATTTCTAGCTGTGACTGCCTAATGAAGGGCATGTGACCTCTAACAGTTCATGCTTGTATCCCCACCCCCACACCTTGTAAATGGAAACCATCATAAAGGTAATTGAACCTTGTAGTGCTTAGAGGCTCTATGGCTAAACATGCCAGGTCATACAGTTGTCTCTTACAAAAGAGATGCAGGCTTGGATCATGTGGCATTAAGAATCTAGAATGAGCAATCTGTTAGCAGCACTCACCTGTGTGTTTTGTTTTTCATAGATACATGCTTTGATACATCCTCTTCCTGTTAAGGAGTTCATATCCACATTCTGCAGCGTCAAAGGAGATGTCCACAAACTGGTGCATCCGCATCCAACTAATGTTGATCACTGGTAAAACTGAAGTAAACCAAATACATTGACAAGGACACTTCAAGTTTGTCATCGTAGTTGGCTGTATAAGTTGTCCAGTATGTGACAATTCCTTCACAGCCACTAGAATGGGGGTAAGATGATCACCTACATGTCGTCAGGTACCTTAAGTTGTCTAAATCACTTATTTTTGTCAGTTATGCAAATTGATAATTTATGGTAGCTTCTTGCTTACTAATTAGGTTGTGTAATAAGTCCTTTATATTAGACAATGGCATGTAGGAACTCCAACTTAGTATTGGTTTGCAATTTTGTAGATCAATGGAAGCTTGAATAAACTGATTTATTGGAAAAATACTTTAAGGGATAATTGATATTTGTATTTGAATAGGGTTTTTTTTTTTTTTTTCTCTCTCTCTCTCTTGTGTGTGTGTGAATAAAATTGTGCTTGTTCCTTTCTTAGTTTGTTCGGACGTTACAATACTTACTCTCTATACAAGTTCTTCCTTCCCCTCCCTTAAATTCTATTTTCCTCAGTCTTTCTCTCATCTTCTGCCAAGTGGAAGAGTAGTATAGTGTGATAGAGCAGAAGGCCGCAGCAACTCAAACTGTGTGCATCTACTGTACAATAGTGTTGTGTGTTGTTTTTTTTTTTTTTTTTTTTTTTTTTTTTTTTTTTAAGGTAGGTTTGTTGTAGCCTGCTACCTAATAATGAAATTTCTGTCCTCTTTTACACCCTTGGCCATTACTCAGTCCATTCTGTTTACAATGGACACAGGAGCCTTTAAAGTAACATTTTAAGTTATTAAAAATGTCATCTAACATTTTCGAAAAATTTGTCAAAGTTGTTCTGATTTGAGTTAAGCAAACGTTACAACTGTTTTCCAATGGAAACTAAATGCATCACTCACTTTTTTTCTTTTATTTATTTTGGTGACAAACATCAATTTTGAAATTCTTGCAAAAATCAAATAATTGTCAGATTTTAATGAAATTCAGTACTCATTCACAAATGAATGAAATTAATTTGAATTTTTTTTTTTTTTTAAACCTTGATAAAAATAGTTACCCTGGTTCACGTAAATCCATGAAATCTTAAGTTTTATATTGATGGTTAACTTTGTTTTATTTGTTCAACTTTTTATTTTAAATTTGCAATCATTATCCAAAAATTTTCGAGGAGGTTGAACTGGTTAGGTGGATAGCAATCGACGAGATTGGACCTGTGAGTTGAATTGTCAGCATCTTTCTTTTTCTGGTCCGAAATTCGAGAAATTTTGCGAGAGAATATTTCCTACAGAATTTCAAGGTAGGAAAAGAACAAAAGCAATAGTTGACAACTTTTGTCTTGGACACTGAAATATGAGCAGTTGTGCCTGACAAACGAAATAATGACCAACACCCAAGCCATATGTTCTGGTGCCAATCACAAAACACTCAGTAAATGCAGAAAATTTGAAAGGAAAAATATTGCACAAGTATGAAAAAGGTACAAATACAAAGATTGCACAAAAATTTAAGGTAGGATGACGATTTTCTGACAAATAATTTTTTAATCAAAACGTAAAATATATTCAGTTTAGAAAAGAAATAAGGATTCAAGAAAAATTTAAAAAGGCAGGTAAAATGCAACCACCTTTTACCCACCACTGTCTGGGAACATTAGTAATTTTAGAAAAGTCCATATTCATAGTTTCTCTGGAAATATTTTTCAATTTCCGTTTTTGTTGTCCAAGTGCAGAATTTTCCTCTTTGAACTTTTAGGCTCTCTGCAGCTGGCTGGTAATTACTGCATTCCTAGATGGTCCCTTATTAAATGCCTTTTGCTTCTTGCTGATTTGCCTTGTACTCTTGCTGTCAAAATATCTTCTCGTCCACTGACCTGAGTGCAATTTATTTTGAAGTTTAGGCTCACAAGGCTCCCACTCCGGTTCTTGCTTAAGACCAATTCTCTCATTGGTCAGTGTATAATAATAATAATAATATAAAAAAAAAAAAAAAAAAAAAAATTCCATAACTTGAAATGGAGGGTTCACAGTTTTGGTGGCTTTTAACTGCTGAGCCAAAAAAATGATATATAGGGTGTGATGGATGAATTGTCTAAATTACAGAAAAAAAAATAAAACTGAAATCTCATTTTAACTGAAATATTTATGAAGATCACACAAGATCTTGAAACACTAAAGTAATAAAAGCCAATGGTGATTTTAATTTTTTTATTTATTTATTTTTTTTATTAAATGAATTTACCATAAAATCATTGTTGGCTTCAACCACAGTCGCCAGAGGACTTCGGAATCTCATGCATTTTTTTTTTGAACGGTCTCCTTGTTAGTGATTGCTTCCAAAATCCTTGTCTTCAGTTCATCTTTGATGTTGCAAGGAATTTTTTGGTCTGTCATTCAACTACGCCCCACACAATCAATTAAAGGGGTTGCAGTCTGGAGAGTTGGGTGGCCGGATATAAGGGGTGATGTGGTGGGAGAAGCTGTCTGATAGTCATGACTGGTTTCTCCTGCTTGTGTGGCATGGTGCAAAGTCATGTTACTAGACATAGGGTCTTGCGGCAAGCATCCTTTTGACTTAGAGCAGCACTACCTTCACAATGCACTTGATGTATGGCCTCAGTGTTGAGTTTGAGGCCCTGTCAGATGATGAATGGAGGCATAATGTCGCCATCACTAGTAATCACTCCTACCACCTTTGTAATCACTATTAGATTCATCCAACTTTTTCCAAATCCTCTGCACTGTCCTCAGATTGATGCCCAAACACATTGAAATGTTCGTATTAGAGCTTCCGGTGCGAATGCCAAGCAGTACAAATTTCTGGCGGAGTGAATTGCATCATGATGCCCTTTTTTTAACAGATGATGTCCAACTGACCCTACTATACTATGCAATCGACAAAAACAAGCAAGATGTATGTGCTAAATTCACACTCTGTAGTGTACAAATGTAATATTTTTTATGCAAACCGCCAATCTAAATCTAAACTTATTTATAAATGGAACTTTTGTGTGTGTGTGTCCGTTACCTATAGACTCCGAAACGGCTGAACCAATTTTTTTGAAAATTTACACAGTTGTACTATAAGTGTCTGCGAGTGTTCTTAGCTAGGTTTTGTGTCGAGGTACCCCCCGATAAATATCGATAATCAAAAAAATCGGGTTATAGAAGGAGTGGTCCAATTTTAATCAAATTTGATACACTCATAGACAAAGACATAAGAAATTATATTCAGAAGTTTCAAGGTTGCAGCTCTTACAATAGTGCAGAAAATCGATAATATATATATATAAAAGGCAAGATGTTTGTGTGTGTGTGTCTGCCTGTATGTCTATTTTTTTTTTTCAGCCCTTTCATTTTAGTTTTTGCTTTGGGTTTGGCTCTAAGTAGGTATAATTGTAGTTCTTAGTCTCAGCCATGATACCATTTACTCAGAGGACTTATTTAGCCTTCAACATTCAGTTTACGATGAAAAAAACTTATTTGATATCGATAGCAGCAAATCAAAATTTGACTTATATCCATTCATTTTTCTCTCAGTCTACGGTTTCGCTTTAACTGGAAACAACTATTGCTTTTTAGTCTTTCGTGCCAACGTCCAAAGAGTCTGAGCTCCAGGACCATGGATTAGTTTTAAAGCTTTCATTACACCTGAGCAACACTGGGCTATACTGCTAGTCCTTCATAAAAATACTTCTCTCAAAAAAACGTATACTAAAATAACAACCTAGACGATTGAACATTTATTCAAACCTAGCATTTTTAAGGTAATAACAACATAAAAACCTCAGTGGACACAGGAAAAAAGAAAGTTTCACGTGCGGTCCTCACGTAAGTGTGTGTGGGTATATGTGTATGAACGTGTGTGCATGGCGATAGGTATGTAGGTATGTACGTGCATGTAGAAGTGATTCTACAATATTATTAGCATGTAAATTCAATCGGAGAACACACAGTAAGTCTTCAACGTTTTCCTTTTATACTGCTGGTTTCAGTATTTATTATTAAATTGTTCAAGAAAACAATGACCGAGGAAGAATCACTGATATTAGGAAAAGAAAAACGACTTCAAATATGGAGCGAATACACCAGAGAGAGTTTTCACAATCTGAAATATGAAAATCTGAAGATCAACACTAGATAAGATAAACAGAAACAAAGCATCAGAACCTGATGGGATCGTAACAGAAAACTTATCAGCCTTAAACGACTTCGGCATCGACAACATCACATTTCGACACATGAAAAAAAGTTTCAGTTTAACCCGGATATAAGAGAGTTGTCGGGACCAGATAAAAGTTATCTTATATCCGGGTTTCTTTTATATCCGGATTTGGTCTATTTTATATACATTACCACAGGCTCTAATTTGGGACAAGATAAAATCTATCTTATATCCGGGTTTCTCTTGTATCCGGGTTATACTGTATTCAATTCAAAATTCATTTTAATCAATTTAACTAGAAACCAAATTGACTGAAAAAAGCTGAAATGTAAAACTAGTCATCAAACAAATATTTATTAACAATTTTAATTTAGGTTGGCACAGGGACATGTAATTAAGAGTCAGTTCAGTTTATATCACTTTCATCCTTTTAAAAAAATTTAAACTAAAATATAAGTTCTATCTATACTTCTGAGATGAGGTATTATAACTACATTATTTACATTGTACGGGCTGTTGTCCTCATCTTTGTTGTCATGTTTACGACATTTCGGTCATTGAACAGTGTAAATAGGGTGAAAGATAAGTTTCTATCTTGCTACTCTTAATATATTGCAGTTTTAGTCCGACAAATCGCGGTAAAATCCAATGACGAAATAACAGTTGCCTCCCTTAGATTATAGCGAGTTGCTTCCCTTGCATTGATCTACGTTATCTAGCAAGTTTTTAAAGTTTGCTACATGGAAAGTTTTTTGTTTTTTATTTATTTTTCTTTTTAATCATTTCACTCCACGCCATTAGTCTTTGGAGCCGCATTTGCGGGACGCTATACGCTGTTTCATTCTTTTAGCAAACAGCTTAAATCATTTAAGATCCTCTTGCATTCATTACGAGCAGAGACAAAAAGGCTACATGGTCAGACGCGTGACTCCGATAAAGCCGGAAGAAGTGATTCCTGTGGGCAATAACGGCTGAGCAAGCAGAGAACATTCCTTGCATTCACTTACGCGCAAATACCCTTGGGAAAGGTATTAATCCGTCTATTCCTTCCAGTTATGGGTTAAATAACAGGACGGATTGGGTTCTATAGCCTTGGTCGGCAACCAGTCTACCGCAGAAAGCAATGGCAACCTACTGCGGGATAATCTTCTGCCCAGTCAGTCATGTCTCTTTCGAGACATGATCGCCCAAAGCGTGTATCGCGCATGGCACTTAACTGACTGAAGCAGAGAACCAGGGGTACGAATGGGGTTTAAGTTGTAACTTTCTGACTGGTATGAAAGTATCGATGCCAACTTTAACCCAAGAGGAGACCTCTTCAACGAGAAGACTAAAAACGTTCTTCCAAGGGACGTCACACAAGAAATCGCGGAACGACTCCCAGTCTGCTCTTTGGTAGCAGTAAGATATTCTGCTGATCGGGGGTTCCTTGTGGGGGATGTGGAAGGTGATATTAACGGAAACCACAGCATGATCAGAGTTGCCACGAGAGCAAAGCTGCTTAACATTCAGGGATCGAAGTGAAACAGAGATCTAGCAGGGAGCTAGTTTCATTAGTATTATTAGAGAAATGCGTGGGGAAATAAACTACTTGTGTAAGGGATTGGTTGATTAAAACGTTCATGGCATGGACACCAGCAAGATCGATGACAGAGTTTTCCAGCCACTTGGCGTGGTGAGCATTGAAGTGTCCAAACACAAATATATGAGCGAACGGATGAGAGGAAATCGCCTTATCTATATTGTTAGAGATGCTGTCAAGTACGGAACAGTCAGGACATGAATAGGAGCGGTAGAGAAAGAAAAGATAGTTAACCGAGCAGAGAGAGACAGAAACACATATAGGAATGTTCTGGAGATTCAAGAGAAATCCCCCTAGCTAGAGGGAGATGTTCGCTGACCGTCAGTCAGTTAAGTGCCATGCGCGATACACGCTTTGGGCGATCATGTCTCTTTCGAGACATGACTGACTGGGCAGAAGATTATCCAGCAGTAGGTTGCCATTGCTTTCTGCGGTAGACTGGTTTGCCGACCAAGGCTATAGAATCCAATCTATCCTATTATTTAACCCATAACTGGAGGGAAGAGATGGATTAATACCTTTCCCAAGGGTATTTGCGCGTAAGTGCAAGGAATTCAACTGGAATTCGAACTCGGTTCCCTGATTTCTCGTTCCGAGCCGATATTCACTGCGCCACAAGCCAATTTCATGTATATGGACATTGGTGTCCTTCCTAAAGAGGCGAAGGTAACAAGGAATATAGAAACCAGAGGAAGGAATAGAGGGATCAAGGCTAGTTTCACAGAGCTAAGATGTCAGGTGAGTTTACTATGATGAAGGATTCAACGCTGTAAAACTTGGTACGAATACCATGGACGTTGTAGAAAGAGATATTAATTGGTTTAGATAGTTCTTCTTTTATGTGCCGTATTCCTTCAGGACATAAGCGATCATGGCTCTCTACATCTTCCTGTCTCTTGTACTTAATAAGTTTTGTCTTATTTCTCCCAAACCCTGTTTTATTATCCATTTACTCAAGCTTATCAAGTATGTTTCACGCTGCTTTCCTATCTCCCTCAATCTATCCTATGAGTATCAGATTTTCCAAATATCCCCCTTCTGCATTATGGGCCACATCATAAAAAACTTGCAACACTATTAAGGCCTGAAGAAAGAAAAGAAGCCAGGAAGCCCTTCTTAAACACAAAACAATGGATGAGTCTCTCCTCTTGTTTAAGAGAAGAAGGAAGGATTAACGACAGGGCGATAGGAGAGCCTAGCTACTCCTATTGAAAAAAAAAATGACTAAGTTTTAACTTAGTATGAGCCAGAAAACTTAGTATAATCAATTCAATAAAAGATATAAAAAAAAACGAACAAAGAAAGAAAGAAAGAAAGAAAAACAGATAAAGCGGAAATCTCAAAAATAAATAAACAAAAAATAAACATTCAAAGAGTAAAGAGTTTTACTGTAAATCTTAGAAAAAATTTATTTATGACATTACGAAATTTAACAGTCAAATAAAATAAACATTTAGAATTAAAATAAAATAAACATTAAGATTTAAAACACTCAGACAAATTTTAAAATGCTATTTGCAGACATGAAATAAGGTATTTCTACTAATTCGCTGAAAAACTGCAAAGTATGAAGAAAAAAAGGCCCCAAACTTAATAAAAACGAAGTTTTCTATAAAGATATTTATGTTATTATTCAAAGGAAAGATCAAAGTATTTAAAAATTATTTTAAAAATTTTAAAAATCCTTTTTAACACATTCGAAATTTTGGTTAAAAAATCTTGTTTTGATTTTCGTCAACGGGTAATCAAATCGGTACCAGAGTTTACAATGGATAATGTAATATTACGTAACTCAGTTTTTTTTTTCGGTGAAAGATACATTAATTTGAAAATTTTTGCAAAAATAAAATAATAGTCAGATTTTAATGAAACTTTGAGGCTTTATTCAGAAATTACTTTTGTAATTATTATGTTTACAAAATGTTGGTAAAAATATTTTTTTACATATGTTACTCCCACCTCTACGTAAATTCATGAAATGTTAAGAAATTATATTTTGTTGGGAAAATCTGTTTTATTAATTAAACGCACGACTAATTATGGAATGTAAATCATATTTTATTATTTTCAAACATTTGGCCTTTATTTCCGAAAACCTGCTCCGAATAGTTAAATAAAAAATGCATTAAAAATATGATATTATATGATTAGATAAACTTTTAATTGCTTTAATAAATAATATATATTATGGACGTTGTAGTCTAAAGAAAAAATCGATTAATAATAAAAGCTTAAAAGAATTGTTTTCATTTTTTAAATTATAATAATTTACAAAGTTTCAAAAATATTTTAAAAATACTTCAAAGATTTGTTGTTGTTAGTTTATCAGCTCGTTAAGTGAAGATTATATTTACTAATCGAAAATTGATAAGTTTAATACAAATCATCGTACCTTCGTATTTTTAAAATAATTTCAGATTTTTGTGTATTTGAAGTTTTTTTTTATGATAATTTCTATGTGTACACTAAAAGTCATGTGTTTCACGGTTTCTTTCCCCTACTGGAAAAATGTATAATTATGTCACTTGGGATCACCATACACTTATAACGCATCTGTCAAGTGGTCATCACATTTCAAGAACGAGGAAAAGGTCAGAAAGTTCAACTCTGTGTTTAAGAAATAGTTTTATTCTAGATTTCATACTATAAATAAGTAATGATTGTATAAATCAAATTAATTTAACATTAAATTTGTCAATTTTCTAAGAGTAAAGTGTCACATATGTATATTTTATTTTTGCAAGATCTTTAAAACCGAGAATTAACTTTTGCTTACAAATGTGTTGATCGCTAAAAAATGGCCGAAAAATACTGAAACGGCGAAAAAAAAAAAATAAAAATAAAAAAATAAAAATAAGATTTCATTCAATGTAATTTCTGTTTGAAATACACCAGATTATTTTGCTTGATGGAAATAGTAAATTTAATCATTTAGCTTTCAATTTAAAACTAGAATAAAGTTTCAAGAAACCTTTTTTATTTTAAAAAGTTCACTTTAAAAGTTAGTTATCGAAAAATAGTGGAGGTACCTACATTTAAGTTGATGTTTTTTCTACTCAGTATACCCTAATATTTAACCTATAGGTTCATGCCTTTCCTAAGGGCATCAAGTGAACGCCACCGAATAGACGAAAACTTGAAATCGGCTTTTGCAATACCCATATTTCCTTCAAATCTTTACTAAATATTATGATATATAAACATTTATAGATCGACAGAAAAAAGGATTTATTATAAATATTGTTCTGAGTCTTCATATTAAACAAGAGTAACGAATTTTGTGTAAATTTTAAAAATGTCATTACACGTATTTCTATTTACCCAGTCTGTGGTATTTTATCCTTCATTGCTCTTTATTAATTTTTAGAATATGAATTCGTTATTTTTATGAGAAAATGTTCTCATTTAAATCTATTTTATTTGCTGATGTAATTATTAAGCTCAACTTATATGAACTTACAGAATTTATTAATGTTACATAACCCACTTATATCGTATTCTAGTTATCCCCCTTGATATTTTTTTTACTGTACACAAACCAGGATTTCGAATGCTTAGGAAAAAACAAAACAAAAAGACAATGAATGAATCTAGTTATTGGTTAGAGAATATAAAGCCTATTATAAATAAAATGTTGAATTAAACAATTTCATGACTTTAGCAACCTTAACACATTCGGGAAAGACATTAGAATAATCAAGAATCAATACTGGCAATGAACCGCCTGCAAACGGACAGAAAATTAACATTGTAGCGTCGGGAGATGATTAATGTTTCTTTGATTCGGCCTTGTGTCAGACATAACCGAACTCCGTACAGCTTACAGGATTTATGCAGAATTATCATCAGAATTATCAGAAAGTTTGCATCAGGAGGTTGGTTGTCGGTTGGAATGTGTGGAATTGTGTGAAATAATAGTGTAAGAATAAAATATACATTTTGTATGTTAAAATAGTCATTTATTAAAGGAAAAGAATAAGTTGTAGAAGTTCATATTCAATTAGAAACAGTATTAAGTTAATGGTAGAGTTCGTGTTCAATGATAAAGTTGAGTTAAGAGTATCGAGAGTTGACGAAATTGTTCGTAGTAGTAATTGTTGAAAGAGATAAGGAGAAAGAGAAATAGGACAATGTCCGAGTCACTTGAAGCTGAAGTTACATTGTAGATGTTTGTCTCGCGGCTTCCATCTTAGTAAGACTCGTCCATCCCACAAGCATTCAGAGCTACTGCTGTATTCTGCCTAAGGGCAAAAGTTGCACACTCGCTAAGGGAGAGGGAGAAGAAAAAATCATGGAATGGAAAAAATCAAAGATTGATCCAGTCAAGATGAAAAGTGGATCCAAAATCAAAATGGGGAGATTGGGAATCTCGACTTGGATCATAAGAGAAGTGAAAGCCGGCAACAGGCTAGGAACAACATTTACTCTTAATAACTAGGTACACAAAAGAAGTTTACCTTAACCAGGGGAGGGTTTGCAGGAAACCGCCCCGTTGTATAATAACAGGATATTTATTTTGTATCAATTACAGAAATGTGGCACATGACCTAAGGGGTGGGTTGAGGTTGGGCCACACTGTGTATCCTATACCTAGCTAATCATATTCACGACCTAATCATTCATTGCAAATGTTTTTCCTTCACCACAAAACTCGTCCATCATCTTGCAATCCTATACAGACCATAATACCACATATTCGCAAGGGAAGCTAAAATAGGGAACAAAACCTATGTCACTATTTACATTATTCGGACTATTGTTCTCATCTTCGTTATCATTTTCACAACCTTTCGGTCGTTATACGCTCCGACCGTCTTCAGGTGTTAGAAATTTCGAACCGAACCCTTTATTACGATCACAGGCGTATATCACTCTCATTCCTTATGAGCTGCTTTTGGTAGTCATATAGTTAACTCTCTTTAACCCAACTCTCTAAGGTACTTGTTCACCACTGCTGTAAGCATCAGGCGGAGACCATGTCTAGACATTATTGCCCGTATTGAGGAAATAGCTTCAGGCTCAGGCGGATGAGGTAAGATGGAGAGTGAGACAGACGTTGGAGAAAACCAAGCCACCCAAACCAAACATCACGAAAGAAAAAGGGATGGCAGTCAGGAACCTACAGAGGAGTGAGAACATCATCATACTACCAGCTGACAGAGGCAGTGCAACTGTAGTGATGGACAACACTGAATACACCAAGAAACTGGAAGACCTCATTAGAATTGGTAGCTATAGCAAGGTTAAGAAAGATCCCACATTCAAAACGGAACGACAGCTGTAGATGATCCTAATCAAGAACAAGGATCACTTCCAGCCTAGGACATACAATGTTATAGCAAGCTACCTCACATGTATGGTCTACCTAAGATTCACAAAGAGGATATTCCGCTCAAGCGGATTGTTAGCATCCAAGGCTCGGTGTGCCACCCTCTGAGTCGCTTCCTTGTAGATATAATTGACCCACTCATAGGAAAGTAACCATCATATGTTAGAAACTCCGCCCACTTAGTGAAACTTATCAAAGATGATCCCATCCAATGCAACCAGATGGTGAGTCTGTTCACCAAGGTACCCACAGTGGAAGCACTATCGGTAGTCAGAGACAGACTGGCCTCGGACTCATTCCTAGGAGAACGTATCAGTACTCCACTAGATAATCTGATGGAGATACTGATTTTCTGCACACAAACAACACACTTTGTATTGCGATCAGACATATACTGGCAGGATGAAGGTTTCGCAATGGGCTCACCATTATCACCATCACTACAGTATCCGTCACTTAATAGAAACAGCTACGCATGCGCGTTGTGCTTTTTTATTTTGTCGACTGCACGGTATAGTAGGGTCAGTTTGACACTGTTTGTGTGAAAAAGTGTACCATGACACATTTTAATCTTACGGAAATTGGAAAACATCTTTCGTGATGTCTGGTTTGGGTAGAAAGATGGAAAGTGAGACAGACACTGGAGAAAGGTAAGCCACCCAAACCAAACACCACAAAAGATAAGGGATGACAATCATATGTTCGAAACTTCGCCCACTTTGTTGAATTTATCAAAGATGCTCCCATCCAATGCAACCATATGGTAAACCTCGATGTAATGAGTCTGTTCACCAAGGTACCAACTGTGGAGGTACTATCAGGAACAGACTGGTCTCGGACTCATCCCTAGGAGAACGTACCAGTATTCCACTAGATAACCTGATGGAGATGCTGACTTTCTGCACACAAACAACGAACTTCGGATTGTGATCAGACATATATCGACAGGATGAAGGCTTAGCAATGGGCTCGCCATTATCAGCAACACTAACATATTTATGGAATACTTTGAAGAGATATCATTAGAATCCACAATACTAAAGCCAACTCTATGGCTGAGATACATTGGTGACATCTTCATACTCTGGTCACGCCAGGAAGAGGCCCAGACGCTACTAGACCATGTGAAGATCATTGATACAGTTCACTATGGAAAAAGAGAACGACAACAAACTGGCATTCCTGGATGTGCTAATAGTTCGAACAGAGAGGGAGCTCAAGACATCCGTATACCGCAAGCCAACATTCACTGGACAGTGCCTCAATTTCAACTCTCACCACCGATACAATGCAAAGAAAAGATTGTCCGCTGCCTGCAACATCGAGCAAAAGTCATAAGTGGCGACCCAGAGATATATGAACGGGGAATGGTCATTATAAGCAGTACTATAGAACGTAACAATTATCCAGGGTACATGACAACAACTCCAACGAACATAGAACGGAGAGTTCATGAAGATAACAACTCTCAGAAAACAGCCTGGGTCTGGGTCTATGTGAAAGGGTTATTGGAGAAAATACAAAGAATCTGTGGTCCATACAACATCAGGACGACCTTCAGAAGTAGTTCTACACTTCACAGGTAAGAATTCCAACAGAGAAAGGGAAGACTAAAGACTGTGTGTATGCCGTTCGATGTAGCTGTGGAAAGAAATATAAAGGAGAAACAGGCCGCCCCCTTAAGGTAAGGCTACAAGAACATCGCAAGGCCGTAATACGATGGGAGATAGAAAGATCAGGCGTAGCTAACCACACATAAAGGGAGAAAAGTGTTCACCGCTCTCTGTGGGCTGAAGTTGAAATAACAGATAGAGAACGCCACTGGTAACTACGTAAACTTAAGGAATCAGCGCATATGCTAGGCTACACAAATCTTTTAATCCGACCAAGCATAAATACAGTATGGGAACCAGTAATACGGAGTACCAGAGAAAATAATTAGAATAAATTGCAATATGAGCTCTGGCAATAAATACTAGAGAAAACCATCAACATAAAATGCAATATGAACTCTGGTAAAAATATTAGAGAAAACCATTAACATAAAAAATGTCATATGAACTCTGGTAAAATGGTTACTGAAACATTAGGTTTATGTCCCAGAAATTCAATCGCTGTTGTCTTCAGTCCAGTGTATGTTCAGTGGATATAAGCGTTGGTTAGTTCCAGTGACTTGACCCAAAGAGTTGTGAGTTCAATACCAGTCTACAGCAGTGGTGAACAAGTAACTGAGAGAGTCGAGTTAAAGAGAGATAGCTCATGACAAACAGAAGCGGCTCACAGGGAATGAAAATGATATACCCCCCCTGTGATCTTAATACTACCTCATCTCAGAAATATAGACAAATCCCATGATGTAAAAATTTTATTTACATACAATATATTACAAAAATATATTAAAAAAAAATTAATAATATGAAAAACGAGAGCGGAAGGGGATGAATAACCCAAAATCAAACTAAAATATAACAAAATATACAAACTAAAATGAACTAAATGTTAGTAAGACCCGTCCACCCAACAAATCCTAAATCCATTTTGCACATATACAAATCAACCATCAGTTCATACATAGAATACTGCTCTCATATATGGCCAGACGCACCCGCTGTTCATCTCAGTGTTCTTGACAAGCTCCAAAAGAGAATCAGTAATATGATAGGTTCAAACTTGGCGTCTCGACCCCAGCCACTTTCTCACCGACGTGGTGTGGCTTCCCCCTGTCTGTTCTATAAATATTTTCATGGCTTCTGCTCCGACGAACTTAAGTGACTGGTGCCCCTGCCACAGGTGTTTACTCGTGCAACCAGACTGGCAACTGGGTTCCACCCATTCTCAGTTAGATCAACCAAATGCAGACGACAATACTAGTTCATCAGCTTCTTTTCTCGCACCTCCTTTCTAACTGGTTCGTTTTTCTCTTTAATCTCCTTCTATCTAATCTTTTACTCTTATGTAGCCTCCTGCACATCAGTGGTGTTACCACCTTGCTTAGGGTAAAACGATTAAAAAAAAAAAAATTCAGAGCGTCTGCTGTATTCCGCCAAACAGCGAAATCAAGTAGCACACTCACTAGCAGAGAGGGAAATGATAAAATAAAGAAATGGAAATGGTGGAGTGTGAACCAGGCGATAGATAGATCTATCTACTCCAATTGAAAAAAAAAGAAAAAAACAAAGTGAGAAGATTAGAAAAGAGAAAGCCGGAAACCACATCCTAAACAGGGAACAAGGGATGAGCCTCTTAACCTGTTCAATAGACATGGGAGGAGTGTGAACCGGGCGATAGATAGATCTATCTACTCCAATTGAAAAAAAGACAAAGTGAGAAGATTGGAAAAGAGAAAGCCGGAAACCACATCCTAAACAGGGAACAAGGGATGAGCCTCTTAACCTGTTCAATAGACATGGGAGGAGTGTGAACCGGGCGATAGATAGATCTATCTACTCCAATTGAAAAAAAAAAAACAAAGTGAGAAGATTGGAAAAGTTCTGGGGCTCTTCGCTTTTTCGACACTTTAAATAAAGACCTCAAGAGGGCCTTCCTCTAGGAGGAAAGTTCTCTCTCAAGAGCCACTCTGTCTACTTCACAAATCTCCTTGTTCCAGTTCATTTCTTTTCTTTTTTCCCTTTTCTTAGGAAGTGCCGAGAGAAGGTTTGGGGAAAGGAGTTGAAGAAGTTATCGAGAGGGGAGAAGAGAGACTCCTTAACTTGTTCGCAGTCTGTTGTAACTTCACAGGCGAAGCAGGGGCAGTTGAGTCTTGGTGGCAGATTGATTCTTGGTTCTAGCCCTAAATCCTCGTTCACAACCCTCGCTAGCAACTTATCTGAAATAGGCAGTTCTTTCCAGATATTCATCCGGTCCTGGGCATGAAGGTAAACTGCATCTAGCCTCTGAATGGGAGGTTGTAAGGAGCATGGAACCACCTCTTAATTGCTGTTCTTTCCAGGTCCACTCTGACCCGGAGTGGTAGCACCTGTTAGGATCCCAGCTATGGGCAAATAATTAACCTCCAAACTGGGGGTCCTGGGTATGACGGTAAACTTCATCCGGCAGCAAGGCCTCTGATTTCGAGGTTACGAGAAGCATGGAACCACCTCTTAATTGCTGTTGTCCCCAGGTTCACTCTGATCCGGGGTGGTAGCACCTGTTAGGGTCCCAGCTATGGGCATATAGTTAACCCTCCAAACAGGGGTCAAAACATTATGAAAGTATAAAAACAGACTTTTATGAAATATGTACATAAACATTTTTGAAGGAAAAATATTATTAACGGAATGTTTTTTAAGGGAAAAATGTAACCAACAAAAATACGTTTTTGAAGGAACTAGTATGTGCGTTGTGGTGCAGTGGATATCGGCTCGGGAGGAGAAGTCGGTGAGCTGAGTTCGAATTCCAGTTGAATTCCTTGCATTCACTTATGCACAAATACCCCTTGGGAAAGGTATTAATCCGTCTCTTCCCTTCAGTTATGGGTTAAATAACAGGACAGATTGGGTTCTACAGCCTTGGTCCGTAACCAGTCTACCGCAGAAATCAATGGCAATCTACTGCGGGATAATCTTTTGTCCAGTTAGTCATGTCTCTTTCGAGACATAATCGCCCAAGCGTGTATCACGTATGGCACTTAACTGACTGAACGCTTCGGCATTAAATGAACCCAAGGGGTTGATATGCCATAAAACAAACGAAACGAAACCAAACCACATATTCATCGTTCTTCGTTGATTTCTATTCATCCGCCATTTTATTTACGGCTCCAGTGACTCTCCTGGTGCAAACTGAACTCTTTTTTCCTGGAATTGGATTTGGTAAGATTGCTTACTCCCTGAAACCTTTCCATACACTAAAAATAAATATTTTAATCAAATATTCAACTGTTTTACTACCTCACAGCCCCCCCCCCCCTAGCAATCATTTTCTATGCAACAGTTTGATTACGCTTTGTTTGAGCCGATACGTGATTCAGTTTATTTCATATTTCCGATCCATTCTGCTTGACTAATGGTCCTAGAATACAGAAACGACTGGGTTGCTGAGAAAAAATATATATGTGAGATAACAATAACTTTTTATATATCAAGAGCAATAAGAAACAAAAAGAAAATGAGAAAAATCTGAATGAAATCGGTTACATTAAATATATAAAAATAAATTGTAAAATTGCCAGCATCCGTTGTACATGGGCATGTGTCATCGCACTAACCTAACAAATTATTCTGATGAGGTCCTAAATGACGAAACGCTTTACATAAAAACTTTTTTCTTTTGTCATACATTTTCCTTATATATATATATATATATATATATATATATATAATACCAGGTGAAGAGGACTCAAGGTTTTTTTTTTTATTTTGAGTGCTCCGTATTTATTTTATTATAAACACTGCTCAATAATGAGTATTATAGAGCTTAATGTAATTATATAGTTATGTATCAATTGTAC
>JBBBDQ010001107.1:732500-767500 GCA_037127315.1 Ascarosepion bandense | reverse complement strand
GAAAAATGCGGCTGTCTCGTCAGAAGAAAAAAAATCAAATAGTTTAATTTAATTCAGTCTATTTAAAAAAAAAAAATAGGTTAGCACAGAGAAAAAAATATTGAGGTTAGTTGAAGGGTAGCGAAGTAACACAGAAGTAACGATCGTACCGGAAATATTGCAAAAAAATTAAAAAAACAAATCGTCGTTGTCCTGCGGCTGAGATAAAACTCACTACACCCACCTCCAGTATTCCCTGTGCATTTGGAACCCCTGACGTAGTTTATAGCGAAGTTCATAATCTTGTTAAATAGCTGAATACTTGATACTTCGCCAGGGCTACCAAGGGTGTTTTTATTGTGACATCAACACTGGATGGGTTGCCTTCCAGGCCCCATCCTCTTATTCTACCCATAACTGGAGGGAAGTGACTGATTAATACCTTTCCCAGTGCTTAAGTGAATGCAGGGTAGTCAACTGGAATTCGAACTCGACTCACCGGTTTCTCTTTCCAAGCCGACATCCACTGCACCACAACGCACATTCATCACTGAACGCTTACAGCGCCTGGTATTACCAAGCGGTCACCCATCTAAGTACTGACCAGGCTCACGTTACTTAACTTCGGTGATCGAACGAGAACCGGTGCATTCAACGTGATATGCCGTAAGCATACGCATACACCAACCCACACATATATAATGATAAAAGGAAACAATCTAATATACAGCGACAATACAAGTGAATAGATATAACCAGACACAAAACAAACGCACACAAGCACACACCTAAGAGACCCATATATGCACACAATATATACGCCCAGTATACACAAAACTAAAAATAAATAATATAAAGTAGAAATTACAAATAATAACGTAAAGAAAATGAGTATATATATATATATATATATATATATATACTCATTTTCTCATAATAATAATAATAATAATAATAATAATAATAATAATAATAGATAGATAGATAGATAGATAGATAGATAGATAGATAGATAGATAGATATAATTAACAATGACAAATAATCAGAAATTGAAATATAATAAAAATAATGTGGATCCAAAATGCAGGTTCTGTGATAAATACCAAGAAACAATAGACCATCTAATCTCAGGATGTTATGTACTTGCCCCAAATGAATATAAAAATCGTCACGATAGAGTGGGGTAATGTTTACACTGGACAATGTGCAAACACTATGGAAAATATGTAAACAAAAACTGGTATGGACATCACCCAGCACCGGTTACATAAATAGAAGATGTCACCATTCTATGGGATTACACCATGTACACAGACAGAAACAAATTGAAGCAAATAGACCAGACATTATTGTTAAAAACCAAAAAGAAAAAAACTTGCCTATTAATTGATATGGCTTGTCCAGCGGATTGTAACATAGCAACCAAGGAATTCGAAAAACTGTCAAAATATAAAGACCTGGAAATTGAAATAGAAAAAATGTGGAAATTGAAAACAAGAATCGTGCCAGTGATAGTAGGCGCACTTGGAATGATAAAAAATGAAACAAAACAACACATTAAAGAATCCCTGGAAACCCCAGCTTAAGAGATAAAAAAAATGTTTTGTTAAGTATAGCCCACACACTAAGGAAAACTTTGTCTATGTAACGCTAGGGATGTTGAATGGAGCCATAACAAAGACACCACGACCTGCCTTAGGTTTTCCCGCAGACTTGGTAGGTAGTGTGACCATAGCAGAAATAAAATCATGATGAAAAGTGACATAATGATAATAATAATAATAATAATAAAACACATATTTGATTTTTCAGATCTGACGAGACAGACGTATTCTTTACACGACTGCCGAAATAAATTCGGATTGATAACCTTTTAATTATATGTTGAGTTTTCTTTTATATATATATATTCACTCCTGCCATAATCATTAGGCCACCCCAATTTTTTTGAAAGAAATAATGCATTTCATACTATTTTTAGTATTTATTGCTAAATGAAAATAGAATGGTTCTTTTGTCATTATTAATTTGCAAAAATTTACAAGGCAAGGAAGCAAAGATGAAGTCATCCAAATCACCCTAAATTTTCTTCATTCTTTCATTGATGAAACTGCAATATAGGTAATTATTAAATATTTATAAATTCATTTAATGCACATGTTACTGTGCAGTATTAACAAAAGAACCATTCTATTTTCATTTACAATTATTCAGTTGGCTATAAATACTAAAATATAGTATGAAATACATCATTTTTTAAAACACTGGGGTGGCCTAATAATTGTGGCCGGTGGTATATATATATATATATATATATATATATATATATATATATATATATATATATAGGGATTTGGTAAAGGAGTTCATAGTTTATAAAGATAGACAACTAAAGGAGTTAAATTACTTTTTTAAGGTTAAGATTTTGGGCTGTTCGAAGAGGTGTATTTAGGCGAGAAGGAATGGGTTTCAATATAAGATTTTAAAAATTTTAATTTAAGTTTATTTAATTAAACCTTTTAGGTAGAAGCGAGCTAAATGCCAATTACAGGAAGTTATCAGTTTAAAAATTATTAGATAAAACAAAATTATTAGAGAAAAAAATATTAGAAAAAAAATATATACATATATGTGTTAACCAAGGAAAAAGGGGTTTAGTAAAAGAATCCACATTTTCTAAAGATAGGCAATTAAAGGAGCTTGGGATAGGGGGTTAAAATACTTTTTAAGGTGAACGTTAGGGTAAAATTAAGATTAAAACTTAAATTGAATCCTTTTAATTTATATGCTAACATCTAGTCAACGGGGATTTAAATTCTAAATTTAAGTATTCAAAAAATTTGCCTTGTGCCGGCACTTACTGATGAATTCCCTCCTAAGATTCAGTAGCCGGTGTTGGTGGGGGTATTTTAATATTGAATATATATATGAGGAAAAGGTTGTGTTTAGCAAAAGGAAAAAGAAAATGGTCAACTATTTTTTGATGAGAACACCTTTAAAGCATGCAGTATTTGTAAGCAAAGAATTCAATATGAAGAAAGAGACCATTAATAATAAACAGATAAAATAAATTGTTAAAAACTTACCTTTACGACTCAAAGTTTCACAGATAGTATCCGAAAGAAAATTATGTCAGGTAATGTAACTATCAATTTAATTAACTTCTCTTATGAACGGGTACCGACTATGAAACTATGAGTTTGACAAAAATGGATATTTTATTTGTTATATATATATATAATAAAAATAACAGGAATTATATTTCATTTTTGAATAATGGTTGTTTATTTATTCATTCATTCATTATTGTCATCAAATATAATCATTTCGAATTCCCGACAAGAGCAAAGAACTAATGAATGCTAGTTTGTACTTAGGAAAATATAATCAGAAGAAGGCAAGCAATCATGGCAACAAATGAAGCTCAAGACAATTTCGGAGCAGTGAATAACCTGATTGAATCAAAGAGATATTCCTCACAATGAACATGCGAATGCAGAAAGGCTGTTGCCGCAATCAATGTTAGCAAGCGAACGAGAGCAAAAGAAAAACAAAAATCGATGATCAATAAATTTAGCTGATAGCGGTTGGTTTACTTTACTCACCAAAAGCACAATATCTTTGTTGATTGATTGGAAGACAAAACTTTGATTTAATTTGTTTTCAGTTTTTATATTACGAGATGCTTTGGAAATTTCCATGTGTGAATATTAGTAAAACGGATTTTTGTTGTACTAAAATAAATTTTCATTTTAAATTATTACTTAAAATATTAAATGCATTAGACTCTTCGGAAAGTAACCACGTTTTTCCAGAAAGGATATAAAACAAATGAATGTAAGATTTATTTAAATATCATTTATGAAAAAAAAAAGAAAAAGAAAAGAAAAACTGTAATCACTTTCATTTTCAATAAGAAGGGAAATTTTCATTTGTACTTTTAAAGGAATTATATTTTTCTAAAAATATAAAAAAAAAAAACCTTAAGAACAGAGAACATTGAAAAACTTGTTTTAGTGTCTCGTTTCTGAATGTTCTGATACTTATGAAATGTTTTAGTAATCAAAACAATTAAAAATCTGCAGGTGACTAAATCTGTTGATTATGGAGGATAAAGAAGAACCTTCCCTTTTTAAAGATTTTATTTTTCGAGTAGGGAGTATTTTGTAGGGTGTACCACTGCATTATCAGGCTGAAGAATAAGACCTTCTCTATTTACCAAAACAGAACACTTTCGACTTAACGCATCGTTTATCTGATCAAGATGCTAGCAATAGACACCTGCAGTGATGGTGCTTACATGTTAGATCAGCTGATAATAAAAGAGACCTTTTGTATTCCATCAGACACAAAGCAATGACTTCTATGAATAGATTCTTGCTTTTAATGGTTGCACTGGTTTCTCATTTTGTGATAAGCACTGTCATTTTTTTAAAAAATTTCTATTGATATGCAAACCAATTTTTCATCACCTGTAACAAGTCGAGGCAAAAACGAATGATTGGCATTCTTGGATAGAAAACTTCTGCAGATGGTGGAACGCTGTGTTTGGTTCGCAAGCGAAAACACATGAGAATCCTAAATTCTCTCTTTGCAAGTTTTCTCAATTAAACTCTGAAATGAACTATAAATAATACACTGTCGGATAGCAGATTGTAAGTAAGCAATTCATCAAATCTGGATGTGGGAAACAATATTCTATAACAGCTTTAATAAAGACATTATATATATATATATATATATATATATATATATATATATATATATATATATATATATATATATATATATATATATACGAAATGAATTGTTTGAACATTACTTTTTCTTGATACTCGTATTTAAGTAGATATTCTGTTTTTAATTAAACAGTATTATATATTTATATCTACTGGCCTGATTATTTACTGGCCAGATCAAATGGTAGCTTCCCCTATGTAGATAGGGGTCGCAGGTTCGAATCCTGCCAAATGACACACATTTTCGTAATAAAAAATTATCGTAAATAATCAGGCCAGTAGATATAAATATATAATACTGTTTAATTAAAAACAGAATATCTACTTAAATACGAGTATCGATAAAAAAAATAATGTTCAAACAATTCATTTCAAATTGTCGGTTGTTTATAACCAAGTTTCGTTAATATATATATATATATATATATATATATATATATAATAAAAGTGTGTAGCTTGATGTTACACATTGTGAAATTATATTAAAAAGCGAAGCAACCGGTTTCGCTCCTGCTCATCAGGCATCTACGGAAGATTTTAATCGGAATTAAAATAAAGTGTCTCATGAAAATGAGGGGGATAAAAAAAAAGAATGTGAATGCCAGGAGCTAGAGGCTAATAAAATCGATCCCCAACAACTCACGCTGTTTGCACAGTGCAGGCTTTCGGGACCCGATATATAAAGCCTCCAAAACCTTGAGATGGAATGAAGAGTGAGATCGGGATAAAACAATGAACCGATCTAAGGTGCTCGCAAATGGCGGAACCGTAGGTATTTGGAACGAGTCCATTTCGAGGCAAGGGGTGATTTCTTATTTTAGTTGGGATATGTTGTTTAATTCTCGTGTCGAGATGCTGAGTTGTTCTTCCGATGTAGTCAACTCCGCAATTAATTTGGTGGGGAGGAAGAACATCCTTGCGTGCAGAACATATATATATATATATATATATATATATATATATATATATATTCATTTCATATATATATATATATATATATATATATATATATATATATATATAGTACTGGG
Source organism: Ascarosepion bandense (assembly GCA_037127315.1). Classification (NCBI taxonomy): domain Eukaryota; kingdom Metazoa; phylum Mollusca; class Cephalopoda; order Sepiida; family Sepiidae; genus Ascarosepion; species Ascarosepion bandense. Next base: position 761,750 of record JBBBDQ010001107.1, on the reverse strand, counting down.
CAAAAAAGTATTAGGACAAGAACTATTTTATCTTTTATGAGGATTACTGACAGAAAATAAACAATTTAATTAAAGTAATTTTATTTGATTTACTCAACAAATGCTTCAACAAAAAAAAAAATACTTGTGACAAAATAAATTTAATATTTAGTATAATAGCCGTTTACTTTGATCACAGCCTTCATTCTGTCAGGCATTGACATCACAAGCTTCTCCAATGTATCTAATGGTATCTCCTGCCAAGCAGCTTGTATTTATTCCCAAAGGGTGTCTTGCGAAGTAACATTAGATTTATCTTTTTTATCCAAAATATCCCATAGATGTTCAATAGGATTCAGATCAGGGCTTTGTGAGGGCCAATTTAAATTCCGAAGCCTTCCTTCCTCTTTCTTTTTAGTTAAATAATTCTTACAAAGGTTTGAAGTATGTTTAGGGTCATTGTCTTGTTGATAAATAAATGCTTGTCCTATTAAAGGTATCCCAGATGGGACACCATGGTAGATAAGAATCTGGTGATACATTTTTTTATCCCTCTTTCCATCAATTTTCTTCAGGTCTCCAACTCCCTGGCCACTAAAGCATCCCCAAACAAGAATATTTCCACCTCCATGCTTCATTGTTGGGACGATGCATTTTGCAAGGGACCTAGCATTTGATGTCTTCCTAACATACTGTCCCCTTTTAGAGCCAAAAAGTTCAAATTTTGACTCGTGTGTCCAGAGTACTTTCGTCTACTGATCTACCGTCCAACCCTTGTGTTGTTTTGCAAATTCTAAGCGCTTTCTTAGGTTTACTTCACGTAACAATAGTTTCCTAACCGCTATTCTCCCATACAATCCATTTTCACAAAGCCTTCTGGTAACTGTGGACCTAGAAACCTGTTCATTTTTAGGAAGCAGGTTGTTGCACTCGTCCCTTAATTCTCGGGCTGTCTTCTTCCGGTCTCTCAGGCTAGCTAATCGTAGATATTTAACCTTTTTAGCAGATAGTTTCCTTGGCCGTCCATTCCTCTTCTTTGTTTCAAAGTTCCCAGTTTGTTTTTCTCTATCCAGGATGTATTTCACTGTATTTAGGGGACATTTGATGTTAGCTGCAATCCTTCTAAGCGTCCACCCAACCTCTCTTAAAGCCTTTATTCTGCTCCTTTGTGCAATTAGCTCTGCTACCTTTGGCATTGTGGGTTGCTTAAAAAAATAAATTATTTGCCAAATTCAAAAATAAAGAGCACTTGCATGAACTACTCGAGGTCAGACAGCTAACTATTATCAAAATAACGTTTAAAAAGGAACCTTTAAACTATGTCGACGCTTTTTACAGCTCAATTCGAGAGGGGGGAATAAGAAAAAAGTCAGTCATATCCAACGATAATAGAATAATGAGTAGTTTCAAAATAACTTGTTTAATAGAAAATAGGAAAAAATTAAATATAACTTCTTTTTAATACATTTCTTTTACACCTAGTTTTAAATAATAAATATTTATTAGCAATTTACTTGACTTCTCACCCAGTATTTGAATTTCAATGAGGTTTTTAGGAAAATCACCCCTGTCCTAATACTTTTGCACACTACCGATAGTGTGCAAAAGTGTTAGGACAGGGGTGATTTTGAACTTTATTTTGATGCAGTACTACATCTAAACTTATTTATAAATGGAACTTTGTCTGTGTGTGTATGTGTGTGTGTGTCCGTTACCTATAGACTCCGAAACGGCTGAACCGATTTTCTTGAAAATTTACACAGTTGTACTATAACCGTCTGCGAGTGTTCTTAGCTAGGTTTTGTGTCGAAGTACCCCCGATAAATATCGAAAATCGATAATCGAAAAAATCGGGTTATAAGATGGAGTGGTCCGAATTTAATAAAATTTGATACACTCATAGACAAAGACATAAGAAACGATATTCAGAAGTTTCAAGGTTGCAGTTCATACAATAGTGCAGAAAATCGATTATATATATATATATATATATATATATATATATATATATATATATATATAAAGCAATATATTTGTGTGTGTGTGTCTGTTTATCTACCTGTATGTCTGTATTTTTTCAGCCCTTTTATTTTAGTTTTTGCTTCGGGTTTGGCTCTAAGTAGGTATAATTGTAGTTCTTAGTCTCATGATACCATTTACTCAAAGGACGTATTTAGCCTTCAAAATTCAGTTTACGACGAAAAAAACTTATTTGATAGCGATAGCAGGAAATCAAAATTTGACTTACATCCATTCATTTTTCTTTCAGTCTACGGTCTCGCTTTAACTGGAAACAGCTATTGCTTTTTACTCTTTCGTGTCAACATCCAAAGAGTCTGAGCTCCAGGACCATGGATTAGTTTTAAAGTTTTCATTACACCCGAGTAACACCAGGCTATACTGCTAATATATGTATATATTAAAAGAACGTGGAAGAACACGTAGATTAAAACCCACTGTTCAAGCATTTACTTTTATGAAGAGGGCTCGATAGTTGTTCTTATACAATATACCTAAATATACCATAATTATTTAATCCTTATTCTGACCTAATTTCAGCCCCTTTACTCATGAGATAGTAGTAAAAAAATCCATTGTATAATAAAAGAAAAAACCCTAAAATCCAACCTCCTGTTAAAAATTAATATCTACCCATTTAAAAAAATCTAATGTCCCACTATATATCTTTTCCAGACAAAATTAAAAAGGGACATGTCAAGATCCAAGCCGTCTTTGCACCTTTTATAACCCAAATATTTAAACTGGCTACATAATTCTCATTTTTGATTGAACAATATTGACTCACCTAAAGCATTTTCTCCAACTAACACTCTCTAATTTTCTAAATAACCATGAATCCATCTTATATTTTTAAAAAAATCATTTTCACCATATATTTTAAGATATCACCTGAAGAAAACAGTATTCTTCTGAAACATGAACATTTTTTGTGTAGTGATATGCATTTACAAACCATTGTATTAACAAATTCATATATATATATATATATATATATATATATATATATATATATATAAATATAAAACAGTACACTTATTTTTTTTCGTCTGCCGACTTGAATATTCGAGATATCTTATTAGAGAAAACTATGTGCCCTTCAGCAGGATTCGAACTTGCGTTTATCTAGGTTATCGGATAAAGCAAAACAATTCGGAAATTTTAAAAATTAAATGAAACTGCGACTGAAAATAAAATATAAAAAATAAAACCAAAAAACAAAGAGAGCAGTGCAGTAATCGAACTTATAAGTTATGTCTTCGTTGAGAGAACTACCTTGTCACACGCACATACAAACATACATACAGACACACACATACACATATATGTGTGTGCGTTTATAGAGGAAATAATGCTCAATACTAGTAAGTACACGTTTGTAGATAGACATCGTGGATATATATATATATATATATATATATATATATATATATATATATATATAAAACAGAAGTAGGGGTTGTTTCCAACAATGGAAATTGATATAGAAGCAAAAGTGAGAGAAGCCGTGAACGTTTTGTTTAAAGTATAAAGTTTATTGTTGCTATTGTTATAATTATTATTTGCTTTTTGTATGATATATTAAGTTTCCATAATGCTATTTGTGTCGCTACACGTGTTTCGAGTCTAAAGTTGACTCTCTTCAGATGAATAAACTTGTGACTTCACATATCGAGATCCGTTTGTTTTTTCCGATGGCCAAAAATATCGTATATAAATAGATAAGTGTTGAGCAGGTCAGAAAGTTCATATGCGTGCGTGTTTGTTGTTTTTTTTTTTCCACTCGCACGTTAAATCTCTTCCGTCACCTTTCGTTGACTATAAAACTTTTTTACGCTGACTTGCGAAATTTGATTTCGTCTTTATACTTCAAAATTGTTTTCAGCGATTTTGATTCAATTCTACTCTACGGGTCATCTAGTTCTTTTTGTTGTTTTTGAATACTATTTGAATTTATGAAAGTGGATACAAAAGTCAACACCAAGTGATGACAGTCTGTTTCCGGCTTGAAACCAATCTGAAGGCTTGAAGATTGCGTTCACGCATGAAACAGAATGTCGCCGTCAAATGTTGACCTCAGTGTCCACTTTTATATTTACATATACTCTCTACCTGATATTGAGCACTTTTATCCATAAATATAGCATACTTTAAAATCATATTTTTATTATATATATATATATATATTATGTGTGTGTCTAGGTACGTGATGGCTGCCAAAAACGACCATTGAAAGGGCTACGATAAAGATGGTGTATTTTTTACCCAACCTCCACAAGGAAACTCGATGTTACCCGCATATAATCAATAATCGCTTGCGTAACAATAAGCGGACTGCCAGTATCAAACAACCTTAATCCTATGACAAGAATCATCCGAGATAGTTGGGGACTGGTTTTCTGTTTGATGGTAAGACACGGGCGAAGTTGTTAATGCCTGAATCATATCACAATGAGATAACTTCTGCAATTGAACGCTGAATGTTCCCAAGAGGATCCTCGGCTAACCAGCTACAACGCTGCTTAACTTGTGTATCCGATTGCGAACCAGTTTCTTCAGTGTTATTTTATAAATATTATACCTATATATATATATATGCTTAATGAGTGAGAATATTTGAACTATTTTCTGTTTAAATGTCTTTCATTATTACTGATTTATTCATAGGATAACCATATGGATAGCGGAGGAATTGGAGAGCAGAGTTCGAACTTCAGCCCAGTTCGTTATATACGCTTACATGCAAAAACCTTTGGCAAACTGATTAATCTCCCCTCCACCTCCAGCTATGAATAAATAGTAGAAGATAATTCGTCCTATAGCCTTGGTTGGTAGCCGGCCTAAAAGAAGGACAACTCTGAATTCAAAGCCCGAGTAGTTGGCGACTAAACAGGCTCTCCTACCAAAGCCCTGGTCTGGTGTGAAGAGTAAATGGAACCCAAGCAGCACAAAGAACAAATGTTGTTAAATGTCGTTCGAACCAACTATGGATTAAACAACCTCATCAACACGCAATTTGCCAAGCGTTGTGATTACTGCTATATCCCCTGAAGACACGGTCAACCAGAGATTGGTTACAGGATGTCATAAGGCCCTGGATTTGGATCTGGATTCAAAGATACAAGACGAAATTGCTTATAATTTAGCACTTATTTGATCCAATTGCTATGAATAATTTGTCGGGTTTATCTTTGTTTAATTTCTCGGTTTCAGATATTTCTAAGATGACAATTTGAAAACTCAAAATTATTATCATGACCGGCTATTTCATTAAATGCATATTGAGTGCTTATTAAGTAACCTTTCTAAAGCCGCAGCCTGTTTCGACCTTAAGGAATACAATACTCTTGGGTATAAGTGCCGACAAAATTAAATTATTTTTTTTCAATTCTGTTTATTCGTATTTGTCTATATCTGTGATGAGGTACTACTTGTAGTATTTACATTATTCGGACTATTGTCATCATCTTTGTTGCCGTTTGCACGTTTTTTTGCCATGTGTCCATGGCCCAGTGGATATAGACGTTGGTTAGATTCTGACTTTACTCTTAGAGTTGTGAGTTCAATACCAGGCTACAGCAGTGGTGAACAAGTAACTTACAGGGTTAGAGGGAGATAACTCATGACGTTCAATCGAGACTTTACGCAAGGAATGGAGTTCATATACTCCAGTTTCGGTTCGAAATTCCTAGCACCTGAAGAAGATGAGGACAATAGTCCGAATAATGTAAAATCTCTGTTTATTCGGTACGGCATTTTCTCTGCGGGACTATTGCTTCACGTTTATTAACTTGACTAAAAACAAAATTCCCAGCGGAACGTTTATTTAAACCCTCACATCTATTTTATAAATTGCCAAAAATTACCTCCGGCATGACTATTCCAGATGGCACTTGTGTTTGGTACAAAACAGTAACCGATTACCGTATTTTTTTAAGGATGTAATTTTTTCCCCGTAAATAGTTAGTTAACTACCATACGTGATACATGCTTGGGCGATCATGTCTCTTTCGAGACATGACTGACTAGGCAGATGATTCTCTCACAGTAGGTTGCCATTACTTTCTACTGTAGTCCGGTTGCCAACCAAAGCTTTAGAACCCAATCTGTTCTGCTATTTAACCCATAGCTGAAGGGAGAAGAGATGGATTAATACTTTTCTCAATGGTATTTGTGCGTATGTGAATGAAACGAATTCGGCTCATTCGATTTCTCATTCCCAGCTGATATCAATTACACCACAACGCAAAAACTGAAATAAATTTCAAAAAATTTCATAACATACAGGAATTCAGTTTACTATGTGGCATAGATAACCTTCTCCTGGTGTCAGCACAGGACTTTGAAAACTTTAATCTTTGTCCTCTAGAACGCACAGCAAAAACTGATGCCGTTGAAGATGGTAAATGACTGATCCAGAGTAGTTTCAAGAATAAAATAATTTCATATTCAGTGTGCGACAGAAATATCTCCCACATATGGCCCCCGAGAAATACTTCTTACTGTCTTACCATTATTTGAGTGGTATTTCTGCTGCATCAATAAGTTGTTATGTTTTATTTTCTGCCTGTATTTCTGGGATAAGGTATTGTAATTATTTAGAGTATTCACATTGTTCGGACTATTGTTTTCGTCTTTGTTGTCATATTCACGACGTTTCAGTTGTTTTACGCTCCGGCCTTCTTCAACTGACTGGAATTTTGAGTCTAACCCTCTATTTCGTCAACCTAGGTAGATTGTTCTAGTTCAATGTGTCTTGCCTCTTTCGGATATTTTGGTGGAGAAAATAAATGGTTCGATTGGAAGGCCATTGTTGTGAAATACTGTGGGAATCAAATTCGCTACAGTTGAAATGATCAGCATGACTAATTTGTTAATCATTGGTATACGGTAGGGTGCACGAAGATCAAATTTATCTGGTATGAGGCCAAACTAATGGCATATTGAGTAAGGATAGATTTACCTATAGTAGCAAACTAGCTTGCAAAGTGAATTTGATATCCATTGCGTTACGGTTGGTGAATTTTTGCCAACAGGTACCTGAAGAAGACCGGAAGACACAACGGTCGAAACTATACGAGAATAAGAACGAAAATGAACATGGTGGTTCGAATAGCAAAGAACTCAGCCACTGACGAGAGATAGTTTTATCATCACTCTTTGAGCTGTGGTCAGATCACTGATAAGCTATTTTAACACATTGCTGGATTTAAAATCATTTGATTGATGCTCTGTTGAGAGAAGTAGTTCAAGAACGATTACGCGGCTTTGTGGGTGATAAATTATTCTCTACCTTGCAACCCTTACTCCACAGACAAAACATTTCTAGCTTCTAACTGCGCTATCGCCAATACACTGGCAGTTGTTTTAAAGAGTTACATTTCTTTGTTCTGCCAGTTCAGACTTTCACAGCTAGGGACTCGCCAGCACCATGTTCACGGTGATTCTTTGGTAAGCAGTAAGTACCACTCACTTTTCCCTAGAACTGTTACTGTGTGGAACAGACTCCCGAGAGAATGCTTTCCTGCTCACTATATTCTTGGCCTCTTCTAAAGCCAGAGTAAAAAGATGTCTATCCTACACGTCCTAATAATAAGCTCTTATTACTTTCTATTTTTCCCGCTTTGACAGTATTCTCATTAAGTAACTCTCTACTTTGAGTGGTTTTTAGGCCTTGTATTGGGTGAACTATAATACATTGTTTTTCAAAAGACAAAAAACAACAAAAAAAACCCCAAAAAATTATCTTTGGAATGAGTTTATTTAATAACGAGACTGAGTTTAAACAGTACTCAAAATTTAGTTTCGCTGTTTGCTTTTTACGGTTTGGTTTAGTAACTTACCGCTACCCAGTCTCTGAAAAAATGATCAAATTTTTTATAAAGAAATTATAAATTAAAGAGTAATGACCAGTGGTTCTTAGTGTCACTGGTTATGTTCCTTCCCTTGCGATCCCGAGTTTCCTCAATTTTTTCCCAAATTTGAGTACATTTCCACCATTGTACTTAGGATTTAACATTTTTCCCTAACTCTTCTCTCGTTAAAATGATCTCCCCAGAGAGAGAGAGAGAGAGAGAGAGAGAGAGAGAGAGAGAGAGAGAGAGAGAGAGAGAGAGAGATTTAGGATTTAACATTTTTCCCTAACTCTTCTCTCGTTAAAATTATCTCCCCAGAGAGAAAGAGAGAGAGAGAGAGAAAATGAGAAAGAGAGAGAGAGAGAGAGAGAAAATGAGAAAGAGAGAGAGAGAGAAATGAGAAAGAGAGAGAGAGAGAGTCTTTTGTTTGAGAGAGTCACTGGCAACAAACACAATCGGTGTCATTGTTGACGTTTTTTTACAAAATAAGTAAACAGAATATATCAAGGATGTGATTTTTCTACGTACCCGTTAACGATGAAGAAGAGAGAGATGAGAAATACTGATGAGGGAAAAATATTTAAGAAAGTTGATTTTTTTTTTTATGATTCTTCGTGAGAATTTCCTGAACAAGACAAACCGGAAGTTCAATCACGGAAGACGGAAAAGAAAAAAAAAGTAAAGAAGAAATTGTCATTATGTGAGACAATAGCGACAATAGTGTATTGGTGGCTTCGATCGTGAATAAAAGCTAAGGAAAATGGCGCAGACAGCATTGGTGCTAAAAGAACATTTTGGTGACGGAAATAAAAACACAAAAGGCGTTTAACGAAAAAGAAAGTGAAATAATGGCGTGAAGCAAATAAAAGAAGTTGAAAGAACTATAAACATATGAATAGACAAAGATTTAATAAAGGAAGAAATTGTTTTTTATTGATATTGACAAAGCTTAATACAAACACAAGGCCAACTGGGGTCACGATGGCTGTAGTGCAACAATCTTCAAGCCTACTCTGTTTGAAAATCAGTATATGAAATCTATCCTTTTGCGTCAGCTCAAGCATAGACCGGTGAATCCAGAAAAAAATGAGATCATCCCATTTTTTATTAAGTATAAAGTCACAATTATTATTAAACATTAGTAGACGATGAATTTATTTACTTAGATCAGATTTATCTGGTATGAGGTCAAACTAATGTGATTCCCAACGAGGATCGATCTTACGTTTTGTAAACCGAATCTGATTAACCATTGCATCATGGCTGACAATTCTTTGCCCCTCCCCCCCAAATATTCATTCATACTTCTTCTTTCTTTTTCTTTCTATTTTTTCTTTTTCTTTCTTACTTCTTCAGCGCATATTAATCATCTAACTTTACTTACATTGTCTTTGATAAATAAAGGGTTCGGTTTGAAATTCCAACGCATATCACTTGAGGAGGGCCGGATCGTACAACGGCCGAAACGTCGTGAATTTGACAACAAAGATGAGGACAATAATCCGAACAATGTAAATAATTCACACCATAAATATAGGCAAATGTAGTAATAAGAACAAGGCGAAGAAAAAGAAAGACTGGAAATGTAATTGAGTTTTCTCTATTGTTCTTGCTATAATCATAATTGGGAGGTTGGCCTTGTGTCGAACTTAGCAGAGTAAATATCAACAATAATATTATTTTAACTATAGTATAATTCCCACCCTCTCCTTTCCTTTATACTCCCTCTGTACAATAATATTTATTACATTTAACGTATGGTATTTGTCCCGAAATGGTCGTTACATTTCAAAATGAAAACAAAATAAAATATAAGCTCAATAAAAAAGAAAAAGTCAGTGCTTGAAACTATTCATTTTGAGAAAAATTTAAAGGATTTATATCTAGCCATTATTTTTATTTTTCTGCTTCCTTTCAAAATGGCTGATGGTGAAAGAATGTAATAGAGCGTCTATATCGAGTCAGTTGCTTCATCTGCTGCAAGGAATGTTGGTTCCCGGCCAAATTTGTTTTCAGAACCCATCTTGTACATTTATAAATCTGCCATTTGTCCGTGTATTTAATACTGTCCTCATATCTGGTCTTGTGTTCCTGTTGTGCAATTCGAGATTTTGATAAAAAAGACATCTCGTTTGAAGTCAATCTTTCACCGACGTGAATTGACTTCCCTTTGTTCTATAAATATTTTTATAGCAACTACTCGAATGTGTTTTTTTTTTCCAGGTGCCTCAAATAGATACATTTAAGCGTGCAACCAGTCGCCATTTTCTGTCATGTTGAACCCTTTTTCATATTTTATTATTTCCTCCATCCTCCTAATTTTCAATGTTTTCATTCTCTTTCACTCCCAGTAACGGCTTGCGTTCCAGTGGCATTAAGGTCTTGCTTGATATAAAACGATTAAAAAAAAAAAATTAATGTTAGAATAATACTTAATACTGCTTTGTGGTCGATCTTCCCCGCTCATAGGCAGCATTTCGAAGATTTTTTGATGTGTGTGTTGGTGGGGTTGTTATACGCAATGTACTCATAAATTTTCACTCATGATTGATATTTTCTGGTAAAATAGTATAAGAGCAAATTTGCTTAATTTTGAAACTGTTGTTTTTATACAGCTCGCATTTAGAAAACAAAACAATTACTACTGACAGGTTTAAATGTCACAAAGTTGTCGCTGTGGAATGTAAACGAAACCGTTAATAAGAGTTGCTAATAAGGAAACGAAAAATATACAAATGTAACAATTATTATGGGACAGAGTGAGTATAATAATAATAATAATAATAATAATAATAATAATAATAATAATAATAATAATAAACACATTGAAAGGATCCGTGGTAGCCCATGCTTTGAAGAAATACAAAAAAATCGTACTCACAAGTACAACTCACGCATTACAAAGAGCTTTATCTATGTAAAATGTGTTTGATCTTGGTTTTTTGTTTTTGTTTTTGTTTTCTTGTACAAAAGTGATCATTGGAAAATGTCATGATGCCATTTCTGACCTTACATCTCCGGTTGGGACCCGGAAGGAAATTTGTGTACAGCAGAAATCAAGGGAAATAATAATAATAATAATAATAATAATAATAATAATAATAATAATAATAATAATAATATTCCTGGTAGTTCAAGACTTAAAGAAAAACAAAAGATTGTACTCACAAGTACGACCCACACCTTACGAAGGTCTTTATCTATGTAAAATATGTATAGTCTTGGTTTTCTTTTTTTATCAAAAATGCTCGGGGGAAAATGTCATGATGTCATTTCTAACCTTAGGTCTCTGGCTGGGACCCAGAAAGAAATGAGTATACACCGGAAATAATAATAATAATAATAATAATAATAATAATAATAATAATAATAATACGACTCTTTGAAAAGAATGCGATTTAAGAAAGCAAAAAAAAAAGCGTTTTTTTAGTCGCGCTTTTCTCTAAGCGTTGCAAATTACTGAAAGAGTTACATCAAAAATTTTGTTTCATCATCATCATCATCATAACAATAATTCCGATTCAGAACTAATGGACACCAAATATTAAATTAATTGGAGAAATGAAGCCAATGATCAATGAACTTACTATGTGAATGACAGTTTTGTAGAAAAAAATGGAATTACAAGTGTATGCCAATCCGGTTTTAGGCGCATTGCTGTCTTTCCATTATTTCGACAAGCACTAAAGATGCAATTTCGTCTTAAAGACTGTGGTAGCCAAATTAACTCATGTTAGAGCAGTTTGGCTGATACAACATCGTTCACCGCGTACTGACAAACAGAAGCTACTGTACGCCATTGACAATCTTAGTGAATGTCTTTTTGTAAACCCAGTAGGTTAAATTCGTAAGATTTAAAAAAAAACAACAGAGAAGAAATCATGCACTTTCAATATGAAGAAAAGGAGTAATAAACATCTGAAAAGGGTGAATTGGGGAAAAAGAGAAAATTCTTTAAATGTTACATACAAGATGGCGTCATTAAATTTTTCATGTCAAGTACAAATATTAATTTGCTTTTGACTTTTTTTTTATAAAAAAATTTCCTTGATGTTTCTTTTATAAAAAATCGTTATGAATGATAAAACTGCATTTCATTTTGTAAATGAGCAAACATTCTGATTTGTTGTTGCTTGTTTCATTGTTGTTGTTGTTCTTTCGGTTTTGTTTGGAAAGTTACGTAAACGAAAGTAACGTAAAGTTGGGTATGAGATTCTCGTGATAGTAACGTGAAGTTGGGTACGAGATTCACGTGACAGCACATTGATTGTTTAACTTTGTAATTTCTTACTTCTTGCATCTCCATAATCGAGTTTGAATACAGTTTTGGAAGAACTTTGACATCGACCTTTACGCTACGGCGAAATTTGTTTCTGTCATGAATATGTGCATGTGTGCCAATGCATCTAAGGATCTCTCTCTCTCTCTCTCTCTCTCTGTCTCTTTATATATATATATATATATATATATATATATATATATATATATAAATTACTTTAATTACCGTATATGACTGTACATGTACATATTTATTTATTTAACTTATATGTATATAAGTATGTATGTATAAATTATGGTATAAAATTTTTTTAAAAGTTGCAATGGGACATTTACATATAGTAATAAAAATAGATTAATTAAAGAATACATGCATATATATATATATATACTTAATGAACTTTCAAAATGTTGCCATGAAATACATATACACATATATATAATTATATATACGGTTATTAAAGAAATATACACAAACATACAAAGTATAATTATAATTATTTTTAAAGTTTTGACATGTAGGGTATGTGACGAGGAGAAGCTAGCAATAGCTAAATTTGAACCTGCCAACAAACTTATTAACGCTAAAACAGAAATACTAAATAAGTGTAGAATCCACAAAACAAAATTTCTTGCTTAGTGTACCGGACCTTAATGTGAACCCCCCCCCCCCCCAATTTTTTTTTTTTTTTTTTCCTTCGAACACCCCCTTCCCCAAATGGGTTAGTCTTTAATAGATGTCTATTTATTTGATTAGTCCTTGGTCTGCCTTTGCCCTGACGAGCCGTTGTGCGAAACCGCGGTAGGTCTTGGCGATCTTGCGATTTTTTCTCGTATATATATATATATATATATATATATATAACGTTTGGTCTATCACCCCGTTTAAACATCTTACGCGTCTTTTAAACAAAAGTAGAAGTTTGCCCCTTGTTTCTTGTTTACGATTAGGCTTCCTATTCCTTCACTTGACTTCAGTTTTTTTTCTTACTTTTTCGCCCTCTTGCGGTTTAGTAGCATTATCGGTGGTTGGAGTAAAATGATGAAAAAATAATAAAAATAGACTAATTACATTAAACAAACACATATAGATCTATACTGGCTCAAATCAAAAGTTCATGCTTGTATCCTCCCAGGACTAGGAATCTTTCAGGGTGATGAATTGGTCTAAGTAGCTTTTACAGGTTTCTAGATATTTTAAGTACTCCCCATGAAAAAAAAAAATAGTTGGCGATAATTCGAAGGTGCCAGGAAATTTTAATAAAAAATCTTTTTTTTTAAGAAAACTTTGCCGGTTTATGGATTGTCGGTTTATTTGATTGCCGGTTTATAGATACCCATCGTAACATCTACATAGACATTCACGCTCTTATTTTATTCTTGTGCTTTAAAAATGATACAATTTTTAATCAGAATAAATACAACGACTTCCTAATTGTTACTGCCGAGGAAAACACAGTTATCTAGATTTTGCACTAGAGGAAGGTCGGAGAATGGATTTGCCAAAACATTTGGGTAGCAACAAAAGCAGCAAAAAGAACGAATCCGAAGTACTCTTAGCATTATAAGGACTCCAAATTATGAAAGGAAGGAATGCGTTTCTAATGTTTTGTAGTGTTTCCTCTTCGGTCTATTATTCCTAATGATGTGATACAAATTTTCAAGGTGATACTTTTGCAAGTCAATTCAAGAGATAGATAGATAGATAGATAGATAGATAGATAGATAATGAACAGGATTAATGAACAGGATTAGATAGATAGATAGATAGATAGATAGATAGATAGATAGATAGATAGATAGATAAACAGACAAGTAGACAGACAGAGAGATAGTGGATGATGTGCGGGTGGTGTAACGTTTTACTGCACGGAAAACAGAATCGGCAGACTTTGAGGTTTTTTTTATGTACATCCAGCTCGAATGCCAATGGAAAAAGACATGAAACCACATTTCTTTGTACTTTCTTCTATTGTGGGTTTAGCTTTATTTTATTTTACGGCATATTAACCTCGATGGGTTATTAATGCCGACAAGATTTTTAGAATAGATGCGCATGAATAGTATATGTCTTCTCTGTAAGAAATAATTTTGTAGGAAATCAGTTTTCATTGACGTGTTTTTGTAAAGAGGTTTTGAATAATGATTTAGTGATAGAAGTTTTACTAATTAATCCATAGGTTTGGAGGAAAGAGAGGGGATCACTACTTTTCACGAAGATATTTGCGCCTAAATGAATATAACGAACCAAAATTGAATATAAATTTGGCTCACCGATTAGCAATTTCGGCCCATGATCCATTACACCACAGGCACATCCAAGCTTACAGAACCTGTTATTTCCAAGCGGTCACCCATCTAGTTACTGATTAGGCTCGACGTTACTTAACGAACAGTGACTTAACAGTAAGCAGTGTTTCAATGTTATGTGGCCGTAAGCTACCTCTTATGGTCAGATACCTTGTCACTGATAGGACTGATTACATTGTCAAACGATTCTATCGTAACTACTGATCTGTAAGCTGAAAAAAATGTGTTAAATTTTGTCCTGGGATGGTTTTGTATTCATCAGTACCATATATATATATATATATATATATATATATAGAGAGAGAGAGAGAGAGAGAGAGAGAGAGGTGAAAAAAAATTAAATTAAATTAAAAGGCATTTCTAAAATCGTATTTAAATATTAAATTTACGTTAATGGAATTTTACAATGCTACAATAGTATTTTTTTTAATCCATAATTATTTAAAGACAAGGATTTATATAGTTTTAAAAAAAGACGAGGATGTATACAGTTTTAATCGATTAAACATGATTGTTTAAATTGAAGGTTTATCAATTGAAATGAAAAAAAAACACAACATTTAAATATTTAAATTCTTTATTATTAATTTTTGATGGTGGAAAATTCATAAATATATAATAGCATTAATTCACAAGATCTTATTAATTAGAAAAGAATGGTATAAACAGCCCAAAATTTTTCATCCGCAGTTCAAAATGCATTGAAGTTATTTTGTTTCTGATAAACAATACGACCTCGCTTTAGATTAAATGAAACACAGGCGTCTGATACGCCCAAATCGTCCATTTTTCAAATGGCAAAAAGAATATTCCCTGCTTATTTAAAAACAAAAAACAAAAAGTTCCCCATGAGTAGTAAAACAAATTACAAGTATTGTCTAGTAGAGAAATTATTTTAATATATAAGAAACGCATATCGTATACACAATGATATATATATATATATATATATATATAAGTTTAGGTACATATTAGGTGTTTGGCTGGCCACTCGTACCCGAGGATGCCCGTATACTGGCTAATCCCTATTATAGACGTCTGCTCAGGGACATTTATGTTTGTTCAACGCCTACAGTGTCCATCTGTGGTTTATACTGCAACTATGCTGAGTGGACTTTAGTTACAGTTTCTGGGCGAAAGAGCGTTATCTAGCGTGATCAACAGTCTGAACAAGGCCATGACATTCAGACCCTCGGTCACGATGACTTCTGACTTCGAGCTAGCATAGCCATCGACGGCTTCCAAAGAGTTTTGTCGACACAATTTTCTTCACAACCGTGATATGGTCTACAGGTATTTTCCAATAGATGCCGTACGCTGAGATCGCCTCATCCAGACCAATAACATTAAGAAGTCACCTTCTAATATTAGGCATATAACATTATTCAAGGTTATATTCAGATATTTGTGGAATAGTTTCATGGCTTCTGCTCTGATGAACTTAAATCACTGGTGCCCCTAGGTGTGAATTTGCACGAGATACTAGATTGGCAACTAGGTCCCACCCTTTTACAGTGAAACCGATGAAATTTAGCCGTAATTTCTACTCCAACAGCTTCTTTTCTCGCACTTCCCGCCTGTGGAATTCCCTTCCGCATGCTTGCTTCCCCGACGGCTACAACCACCAGGATTTTAAATGTAGGGTCAATAGACACCTCCTAACACACTAACTCACACCCATTCTCTCCAACTCTCTCCCTATGTACATCCTAACTCGTCTATCACCCTCCTTCTGACATTTCCTATACCCAATCGCTCTATGTAACCCCCTGCGCTATAGTGGCAGTAGAATGCCTTGCTTGGGGTGACATGATTAAAAAAAAAAAAATTGAACAGTTGCTGCCAACTTTTGTGAGCAATATTTTTGTGGATACGGATTGTCGATTCTGTTTCGGAACCGTCAGGCAAAACATGTACTTATCCAGAGTATACTTTCAATAATCAATTTCCCATAACTTATGGGCAGTACCTCATATTAAATATATGCTAAATGCGTTTAATGGATATCATTATATTGTATTGGATTCATGCGAGGAAAATATCAGAAGTTTGAAATGAGTTTAATTTCCACCAGATCTAAGATGAGCTGTCTGTGGTGAACTCAATATACGTATACCGGGTTCACTCACAGAGATACCAAAGTAAGTTAGAGTTTAAAACTTACTTTGATCATTTGAGAATTTCAAACGATCTAGAAGTTCAGAGGGTAAATCTAGAAGATGATCTGAAAGCTGCTAAGTTCAGAATCGAGACTCAAATGCTGTTGTTTAGCGCATCTGCATAAACAAGAAAGTGAACCCAATTGAACTTAGGATATGCACGCACGAGCCTCCCGACCCACCTGAGTGACAAGACGGAACTTTTGAAGAAGACCCGAAACCACATACCCTTAAATTTGACCGACCTTAACTTGACAGAGTCCAGAAGGAAATAAATAATCATTTTACACTTGAAAAATTTAGTCTCGTATACTTATAAAGCTTTATAACGCTGAGGCGATTATAAAGATAATTGTAGAAATTATAAAATGCTTTTGGTTTTCATTAGTAAAAACTATGAATTGCTAAGTGAATTTGAGAAGATTTGGGCTTAGAAGAAAGAAAGAATTTTGGTTGTTCTGAGAAAAGATCGTCGTCAAATATATTTTTGTTTGTTGGGAACTTCTTTTGAATATATTTAGAAAAAATGGGGAATTTGGGATAGTTGCTTTTGCCACTTTCATATTTCTAACCTGGTAGCTGCATTTTTTTCTTTTGCAGAATTGGGACATGTTATATGAATGCAGAATTGGGGCATATTATATGAATGCAGAATTGGGACATGTTATATGAATGCAGAATTGGGACATGTTATAAAATAAATGAGCATCACAGAAAAAGGATGGAAGCATTGAGTTGGCATAAATATATAAAAAAGATAAATGTGCAAATGCATCAACACACACTCATATACATACATACACTCCCGGCCATAATTATTAGGCCACCCCAGTGTTTTAAAAAATGATGTATTTCATACTATTTTTTTTAGTATTTATTGCGAAATGAAAAATGTAAACGAAAAAAGAATGGTTCTTTCGTTAATACTGCACAATAACATGTGCATTAAATGAATTTATGAATATTTAATAATTACCTCTATTGCAGTTTCATCAATGAAAAAATGAAGAAAATTTAGGGTGATTCGGACAAGTTCATCTGTGCTTCCTTGCACTGTAAAATTTTGAAAAGTAATAATAACAAAAGAACCATTCTATTTTCATGTAAAATTATCCACTTGACAATAAATACTACAAATAGTATGAGTACATAATTTCTTTTAAAAATGGGGTGGCCTAATAATTATGGCCGAAAGTGTACACAGATTTTAATTATTTTATGCACACACACACACACACACACACACACACACACA
Source organism: Ascarosepion bandense (assembly GCA_037127315.1). Lineage (NCBI taxonomy): Eukaryota > Metazoa > Mollusca > Cephalopoda > Sepiida > Sepiidae > Ascarosepion > Ascarosepion bandense. The sequence continues at coordinate 743,895 of JBBBDQ010001107.1, read as the reverse complement.
CACACACACACACACACACACACACACACACCTAAAATGCTTATACATATATATAGTTTATATATAAAAAAAGTTAAATGACTTATCTTTCTGACTTTAAGTTTCGTATATATTCCCTATGCCAGGGACAGATAAGTCTATTGCATTTATTAACAGGTATCAACTTGAAATATTAGCATCAATAGACAGCATATTTATCAGATATCATACAAATATATGAGGGATAGAACATATATAAATACAAAAGCAGACATTGAGGTAAAACCCAGAGGCGACAGTTATTTTCATGCTTAAAAGCATTATTCATGCCATATACATCTGGTTTTTGACTATTGCGTCTGGAGGTTGATTCCAATGTCCACTTATATATATATATATATATATATATATATATATATTGTTTCAAATTTGCCATGATTATGGGGCAGTCGATATCAGAGATAGAGAATTGTACATATCAGTGTAGGCAGCGTGGACTCTGCATGGTAAACTGGCAGTTTGAAAATCGCTTGATACTTGAAACTGACACTCATCATATAAACATTGATTTCTATCTATCTATCTATCTATCTATCTATCTATCTATCTATCTATCTATCTATCTATCTATCTATCTTAACTGCTCATGATCTATCTATCTATCTATCTATCTATCTATCTATCTATCTATCATCATCATAATAATAATAATAATGATTCTGATTTATCAATAAAAATACAGCATACACACACATACACATATATATGTATATGCATATATATATGCATATGTGTGTGCGTGCACGTACTTCGATGTTTACTCAAGTTTATATAGGCTCAAAAGAGACTCGATCTTTCTAACAATAGTTAGAGTAATAATGCTTATGGAGAGCCATGATCGCCTACGTCCTGAAAGGACACTAGGCATAAAGATTAAAAGAACAATTTCTCTTCAGAAGTCGTATATGTGCGCGTGTGTGTGCACGCTCGCGTCTGTGGCAGTGTGCTTATATATGTAAAAATCTCTACCAAACCGATATTGCATATTGTAAAATTAAAAAAACAAAACAAACAATAGCAAAAAAAAAAAAAAAAAAAAAAAAAAACGCCTACCAGCGACAAAATTGAGAATGGTCATTTTGGACAAATTTTGAAGCGATGTTTGCGAGCTGGTCTTCGAGACATCCAAGTATTTTGCGCTCGACCCAAGACGACAACTGCCACAGCATGTATATCAGTGATTCTCAACGTGGGCTCGAGGTATTTTTAAAAATGGTTCTCGAGGCGTAGATTGGAAAGAGAGGAAACTGAAGCAAGGCTTGGAAGTTCAACTTGACAAAGTTGATGGATATCAGGAACAAGTTTAGTAATTAGTCAGAATTTATATTTTCTACTACGTATTCTGTTTCTGCTTTCATGAACCTGAAAGTTTTGGATGCCAAAAACGAGGCACAAATAAGCGAAGTTCATGAACCACGAAGTATTTGCTTGAATGTCAATTCTGTTATTTCTTCGTTAAAAAAAGGATTTTTTTACACTAGGACAGATATATGTTTAGTACGCTTAGGTAAGTTTAGGAAACACCCTAGTACGCTTAATTTATGGCTATGCATTTAAAGTAGAAACTCGATAAAGACTCGAACGAGTTAACAAAATCTATCAGATTATTCCTTGTTATTGCGTTTGTTAATCTTGTTAAGAAAAGCGATGAACTCATGATCATTGATGCAATTTGCATGTTCAAATCTTATCAGCATACGAAGGTAAGGTATTCAACGGTTCTCAGCTCAACAGAAAGGGGACTCTAAAAAATGTTTGACATTTGCTCATTTTATCAATTGATTGAACTGAGAGCGTTTTACCATATCTCTTTCTTTCCTATAGGTCCTTTGTCTTTATTCTATCATTCATATTATATATATATATATATATATATATATAAAGGCGGATAGAATATTCTTGATATAACTAAGAGAGACGGAATTCCAAAATAAATTATGATATGTAGTCATTTGTTTTGCTTTTTAATTTTTTGTGTCAAGAATTTTTCATCACACCTCACAATATATATATATATATATATATATATATATATATATATATACTCATACATCTCACACATGCGTACACACATATATCAATAATATCTTCCCCTCTCTCTCTTTCCCACTCACTCTGTCTCACTCTCTATCTCTCTCTCTCTCTATATATATATATTCATATACATATATGTGTATGTGTGTGCATAAGAAGGACATATTTAAAATTTGCTTTATCAAAGATTACGATAAATGAAGTAATAATTTACTGTCAAAAAATACATGTTCGGCCAAATACTTTCTCAGCAACAATCTACGATGTGCCATTTTCACAAAGATCGTTAAAGATGGAACAGATTAGTGCATTCAGGCTTTTCTCAAGAATATTAATGCTACGTATTTATAAGAAGCAGTCACATTAACACTGTGTGTGTGTGTGTGTGTGTGTGTGTGTGTGTGTGTGTGTGTGTGTGTGTGTGTGTGTGTGAAAAGTTTCTTGGGCAGGTGTATGTTCGTATGTAGCGTCGGATGCATAGAAAACAAACATAAAATGTTCGAAATCGATCATCCCGACCCAAAATTTTGTAGTTTGCATCCACTAAACTAACCAGTAAAATTTTATTATATATATATATATATATATATATACTCATGTCATGTATACAAGTTTCCTTAAAAACGATTGACAAGGTACAATGATTATGCTTTTTATTTATTTTTTCTTGTGTTCGTATAAGTTTTTTTTCTTTTCAGTACATTAAGTATGTAAAAATTGTCCAAATGGACTTATCTCACTGGTGCCCCCCCCCCTATATATGAATTTCCTCGAGCCACAAGTTTAGCAACTAAGTCCCACCCTTTTACTGTGAAGCCAATAAATTGTAAACGCAAATTCTACTGCATCAGTTTCTTTTTCTCGCACTTCCCGCCTGTGGAACTCCCTTCCGTCTACTTGCTTCTCCGACAGCTGCAATTTCCAACAATTCAAATATAAAGTCACTACCTGCATACTCTCTCATGCTTCTTCCTCCGTCCACTCCACTCTCGTCAGTATTCTTATCCTTCTCTTACCCTCTTCCTGACACCCTCTGTAACCTGTCACTCTTTCTCATAACTTTCCTTTTATGTAACTTTCTGCACAACAGTAGTAGTAAAATGTCTTGCTTGGGGAGATATGATTATGAAAAATGTTCTATATATACGAGCGTTTTCGGTTATTCTGTTAGCCATTATAAAGGGTATGTTTTATCTTTATTTAAACTGGACAAAAAACTTAATCACATTATCTTGTCAGTTGTCTTTAATGAAACTTTCACAAAAGAGGAATTACTGCCCATATATATATATATATATATATATATATATATATATATATATATATATATAAAATTGGCAATCGCTTTTTGTTATTGTTCGAATATTGCTATATGGCAAAGAGTTCATTTGATTCTTTTGATAAAGTTCTTTGCTTTTACCAACATTGTCGAAAGCAAGCATCAAATAATCACAGAGACCAAAATTAAGAGCATTAACCGCAATTACTTTGAAATGGTTTGGAATTTTCGACTGTATTAGACAAGAAAACAAAATCTATAAGTATGTCTAGGTGATGTCGTATTAAACACAAGAACAACAATTATTAAAGCCTGCATAAAAAATGTTTCAGGATAACATTTTTTTCTTTCTGAATTTCTGTCGGCGTGATTGTTTGGTAGTCTTCTACGAGGTGGAAAACATAAGGGCATTATCAGAAGACAAAAAGAAAACAGCCAAAAAATGATCTCTTTGCCATATGGCATCGTTTGAACAGGGATCAGTAGCAATGAGACACAATTTAATAGCTGAGTCTTTTATGAGAATCTAACGACTGTCTTAATTGATTGTATTTTTAAGAACTAAACCATTGACCGCTTTTAAGACAATGATTGCTTACAATTTATATATAAACTCATATGCACAGTAATTAAAGTAACACCAATAGCATAAAACACACACTAACATTCATATATATTGAAATATATATATATATATATATATATATATATATATATATATATATATATATATATATCCAAATGAATAAGGAACGAAGAAATATTTATAACGTTCAAAACATTAAATTAAAGCAGTGCTAATATTGAAATACAGCAATGGATATTTATTATAAATTATACTTTAGAACATGTACAAACTACAAGCTACTACAAAAGTGTACATTTTGTTTTGATATTAAAAGAACAATGTCTCATCAGATAGTAAACGTTATTTAAATCATTGTTTGTTTTTTTATTTCTTCTGTGTCCTTTTTATGATTCCCCATTCTGATTTCTCATTTTCCATATCCACTTTACCTCGCACACAAAAAAATTTTTGCCAATAAAAGGAAGAGAATTTCCATCACTTTTCAAAATAGCGTTTACTACCTGATGAGACATTGTTCTTTCAATGTCAAAACAAAATATACACTTTTGTAGTAGATTGTAGTTTGGACATGTTCTAAAATATAATTTATAATATATATATATCTATATATATTCACAAATTATAACATGGATATGTTATAATATCAATAAAGGTTCTTTTAAAACCATTAAATTTGAAATAAACCATATCACTTGACAAGACACAAGAAGTGTCGAAACAAAATAGCTACTTTTGTAGTGATATTATAACATATCCATGTTATAATTTCTGAATAAATATTATTAGCTCTACTTTGTATTGAGCACTTTTTTAAGAATAGTGTTTCATTGGATAAGGAATATTATTCCATCCATATGTACCCTATACTCGTATATATATATATATATATATATATATATATATATATATATGTGTGTGTGTGTGTGTGTGTGTGTGTGTGTGTGTGTGTGTGTTCAAAAGTGTTTACTCGACCTTGTAGATAATTGACGGTTTTCCACCCTACAATCCCTTCCCTACAGACACAAAAGCCATAGGAAATATTCTGTCGAGTTACATTCACTAGTTTCCCTAGTTCAGACTTTTAAAGCTAAGTTCTCCCAAGTCATATATAAACGGTTGAACCGTCCTCACTCCCTTCGTATTTCATTATTAAGGAGGAAGTTCCGTTCGGCCAGCTTTTGCCCAAGAGCTACTGTTTTGTGGAACAAACTCCCGAGAGGTTACTTCACCGACCAGCACAGTCTTAACAATTTCATACCTAGTTAACTATCCGCCATATCCTCATAGTCTGTAATTCTTACGTCCATACATCGTGTTCATTCAGTAATCTTGAGTAATTCTTGGGCCGTGCTCAGGATGAAAAATATGAGTAAAATTTGAATAAGAAACCAAAGGAATGGTAAATATATCAGACAATTTAGAAAAAAACGACTATTTTGACGTGTTTCGCTGAACAGAAGGAAAAATGAATTTTTTTTAAACAAATCTACAGACAACCAGTTAAGTGCTATACATAATACAAGCTTGGGCGATCATGTCTCTTTCAATCCATGTCTGACCAGGCAGAACATTTTCCCGCAGGAGATTGCCATTTCTTTCTGCGCTAGACTAGTCGTCAACTAAGGCTACAGAACTTATAACTGGAGGAAGAAGCGACGCATTAATAACTTTCCTAATAATATTTGCGTGCAAGTGAATGTAACGAATCCAACCGGAATTCGAACACGGCTCTCCGATTTCTCATTCCGAACCAATATCCATTACGGCATGACGCACATCCTCATTAACGAGAAAAAGGTGGTTTATGTTAAGCATTTATATTCTTTATAGCTAAAGAAATTAAATTTTATTCAGTTTCAACATAGTTTTTATTTATTTTACATATTCATTTCAATTTTAGTTTTCTGTTCTTTGTAAATTAGGAAATGTGGATCATGGAAACATTAAAATATATGAATAACTATTTAAATAAATATATAAAAAGATGAAAATGCAGTTGAAATTAGATAAAATACTATTTCTAAAGTTTATACCCTTGACATGTTTCGTTGATAGACTGGTGACATCAAATGAACATTATTTTACAATAGCATTTTCATGATAAAGCGGGACCATCGAGGAAATAGGTCAGAATCGAAGTTTTTACAAATTGTATTACATATTTATTATTTCGCTGGGTTTTTCCCCTACTTTCCCCTCTCCTTCTGTCTGTCTGTTTATCTCTCTCTCTCTCTCTCTCTATATATATATATATATATATGTGTGTGTGTGTGTGTGTGTGTGTGTGTGTGTGTGTGTGTGTGTGTGTGTGTGTGTGTGTGTGTGTGTGATATACTTTTGGGGAAAAACTGTTGGATGTGTACATTTTTTTTACTTGATGTGCGTTGTGGTGCAGTGGATATCGGCTCGGAACGAGAAATCGGGGAGCCGAGTTCGAATTCCAGTTGAATTCATTGCAGTCACTTACGCGCAAATACCCTTGGGAAAGGTATTAATCCCTCTCTTCCCTCCAGTTATGGGTTAAATAACAGGACAGATTGGATTCTATAGCCTTGGCCGGCAACCAGTCTACCGCAGAAAGTAATGGCAAGCTACTGCGGGATAATCTTCTGCCCAGTCAGTCATGTCTCTTTCGAGACATGATCGCCCAAGCGTGTTTCACGTATGGCACTTAACTGACTGAATGTTTCGTTCTATAAGAGCATTATGGAAACGATTCAGTAATTCTAAGTAAAGAAATCATTTTTAAATTTTACTAACTGTTAAAATCTTTCAAATTAACCACAGCTTAGTAACGGGTTATTTGCTTAAGTTTGTTTTACCCCAGTTTTCTTGAAAATGCTTTTACAGGAAGAAAAGTTAACAGGTATACAAAAAATGATTCCAACTGGTTTTCAAAATGTCCATCTCATCTACTTTATTCGCATATTTCACATCAATCATTTCATATATATATAAGGAATGACGGTTTATATATAATACAGATGACTTCAGTTCGTTCGGTAAGAAAATCATTTGGAAAAACCAGCTTAGGATATTCAGGGTTTTATAGACGATCGGAGTAGTTTGGAGAAGTTGGCCCTGTGAGGCGGTCCTATTTTGCAATGATACGTAATTGAAAAATAGATAAACTTGATCGGGCTAACTTGTAATTAACATGTTCTGTATGTCAATTTTTAAAAAAAGGTTTTGTTTACAACGAAGCCATATTTAACAGAAAGAATAAGGAGAAGAGGAGGAATAGAAAAAGAAAACAGGAATAAAAATATACAATAAAAAAAAAAGAAATGAAAAAAATGAAAAAAAAAAAAAACAGATAAAAGAATAGGAAAAAGATAATAAATGAAAAAGCTTGTTACGACGGCCACCCCCAGGATAATCTCTGTCGCCAACAGCAACAATAACGATAGCAACAACAAAATTATTATCATCATCAGCAGCAGTTGCAATCACAGTTACAGTAGAGAAAGCGGACAATAAAAATAAGAAAAAGTAATGGCACCAATGATACACCATACATTTTGGAGGGGTAACCATAATATACTTGGCGTCTCCAAAGAAATGATAAGAATTATATTTGGGTTTATATATGTATACATATATTATTTGAAATATAATTAGAAGTTATGATATACAATAAATATATTACCATATATATATATATATATATATATATATATATATATATATATATATATATAACATAGTCCACTTGGTTTGTAATTCAGTTAAATTCCAATAGGGACGAACTCAAGAGAACTCAATGTTAAATTCATTTATTTAATTTAACAGAGTAATATAACTTATAAACTATTTTTGATTATTACAATGAGTAATACATATTTCACCGCGTTTTGATGTTATGGCGGCTCGTCAGACCCAAATGGTACAAGAGTTGGTAATCAAAATATCAAGAAGGGGTGGATATTTTGATTACCAACTGTTGTACCATTTTGGTCTGACGAGCCGCCATAACATCAAAACGCGGTGAAATATGTATTACCCATTGTAATAATCAAAAATCTTTTATAAATTATATATATATATATATATATATATTCCTTCATTTGAACATATATATATATATATATATATATATATATATATATATATATATATGAAAGAATACTAACCACTTATGTTACTATGGTTTCTACCGATAAGGTTTCGTCAGGTGGTAGAGGTCAATTGTATTTCCCAACGCATCATTCATTTATTTTTGCATCCTCAAGGGGGAGTACGATGGATAAGGAGAAGCAATGCAAGAGTAGAGGTGGTGGAAAAGAAAGGCAAATGTGACTGCAGGGATAGAAGTAATTGTTATAGGTTAAAGTTATGGGTAAAATAACAGAACCGATTGGGTTCTATAGCCTTGGCTTGCAACCAGTCTACCACAGAAAGCAATGTCAAGCTACTGCAAGATAATCTTCTGCCACGTCATTCATGTCTCTTTCGAGACATGATCGCCCAAAGCGTGTTTTACGTATGGCACTTAACTGACTGATATGTGTATTGGAGACAGCTTAAAAAAAGATGGTATAATCATGTCATAATTCAGGCTGGAAAGCTCTAGAAATTGTACAGAACTGTCCTTCCATGTGTGGAGAATAAAGAAAAAATGGTAAAAGCTCTATTGTACATTTGAGCATTTCTAAGGAGATCAAACTTTACAACATTGATAATGCTAAGTGCCTGTTATGTCAAGAGAAGAAATTAGCAATCGTGTCCCATGCAAACAAAAGTAAGCTGTTAAATAAGAAGCCTGAAACGATATCAGGTTATAAACACACTAGAAAATACATTTTGGGTTTGTATGAACCGGGATGAGAGTACATATCTATATATTTTCAGCCCTTCCCCTTCCATCCCTCTATTTTTTCTTTGCCCATTCCCTTCTATCGAACTTCCTGTTGAAGATCTATATGTAAATGAATGAGTCATTGGGTAAATACATTTAACCTTTAACGAAACGTTATCGGTGGAAACCTTAGTAGCATAAGTGTTTAGCATTCATTTTAATAGTTACTAGCTCTGCACTTTCGATTTTTGCATTGTGTATCGAGCACTTTTTTTATATATAATTCTTTTATGGACAAAGTCAAAGTCTAACTTTGACCAGAAAAAGTTATTGGATTATATATATATATATATATATATATATATATATATATATATATATTTGAAATGAATTGTTTGAACATGATTTTTTATCGATACTCGTATTTAAGTAGATATTCTGTTTCTGATTAAACAGTATTATATATTTATATCTACTGACCTGATTATTTACGATAAATTTTTATTACGAAAATGTGTGCCATTCGGCAAGATTCGAACCTGGACCCCTTCTATTATTTTCGTAATAAAAATTTATCGCAAATAATCAGGCCAGTAAATATAAATATATAATACTGTTTAATTAAAAACAAAATATCTACTTAAATACGAGTTTCGATAAAAAATAATGTTCAAACAATTCATTTCAAATTGTCGGTTGTTTATAACCAAAGTTTCGTTAAAATTCGTTAATTTCCGTAACATATATATATATATATATAATATATATATATATATATATATATATGGTAGAATGAATGAATGAATGAATGAATGATCGCCTGTACTCTTCGCACATTGTAGTCACATAAGAAATAAAAGATTATAGGTGTCGTGTGTTTCTTTCCAGTATTCTTTCGTTATTTTACCTTTCATCTGTTTAATCTTTAACTTTTCAAAGTATTACTCTTTATTTGTTATTTTTTATATTTTTAGTGTAATACTATTTGTAAATGTTAATTTTTATTTCTTTTTTCTCATACCTTTGTCACCTTTATCAGAAAAAAAGTCACATCCGGGAGTATTCTCTTTTAAAATAATCATCAGGATCCTTTAACTTTATATATATATATATATATATATATATATATAAGTAAAAAAAATTATTGGGAAATTTGCTTGTGCAAATTGCTTGCTTTTAATCCTTGATTTTCACCCCGATATTATTTTTGCTGAATTTCTGTTTTGCTCCAACTCTTTCTAACTGTTTCATTTCTCTCTCTATCTTCCTCTTTATTCCAGTTTTCAGTTGGCGTAGTCTTAGCTAGCGTGGACACAACCCTTGACCATCAGTGCACCTTCCTCGTAATCGTAAAGGGCTGGCCAAACGAAGAAGTTGATGTTGCTTTTTTCGCCTTTGTCACATGACCACCAGAGCCGGTGTCGGTCGATATTGAACACCGTGTCGTTGGTCGTCAGACACATAGCCGGAGTCTGAATCACCATCTGCCACGTGACACGGGCACATTCGTGCAGGTAGCGACTCAGAGTCTTGTTCTCCAGGCACGACGACACAAAATAGGGAAATTCTCCTGATTTTTGAGCCAGAGCGACAGCAATCTGTGAAATAGAAAGAAATTGAACAATTTAAACGAATTCATATTAAATATAAAGCGTAATATGTATTTTTATTTCTTTAAACCATATTTTTGTGAGTACACGTATTTGAATTGGTACCCCTGCTTTCTTTTACACTCTTAGACAGTGAAGTCAATAACAATACATCGATAAATCCTACTAAAGAAAGAGTGTGCTTCTGACAGGAATTGAACCTGTATCCCCTCTTGATTTGCTATCCCTGTTTTTTTTTTAATTCTCTGAAACAATGGAATTAATAACAACTGCCCTACATTTAGAAATCCGAGTAAAGAATCATTTCACCACTATCCCTTCTCCATCAAGGTGTTATTATTAGGTTAAGAGTTGTCGTTTGAAGTGGAGAAGTTGTGCGTTCAAATATAAAAACTAAAAGTGTTGAATTGGTTCAGAAAATTAATATAGTGAAATAAAACAAGATAGAAATTATTATTCTATTGGGAAGAGTCTTGTGCAGTGAAAATTTCAAGGATATTTCGTGAAATGTTCTTATGGTTCTCTTCAAAACTGAAATTATTCTGTTGCTGAATTAGAGTGAGTGATTTACGCCATTTATTGTCCGAAGCCCTAATTTTAGCGTCCTATCCCGTAAAAGAGAGTTTGTCTTTTCAGTTTCGCAGATTTTTTTTTACGCATGTACAAAAGCTGAAAAGGGATTTCATCTTCTGAATAGGAATATCAACATTTGCGTATGTAGCGAAAAAAAAAAAATAACCTCTGCTAGAAAGAAAACCGTTTCCATGAATGAAACGTGCCATTGCCAATTCGGCTACAGGAACCGCGTTGAAGGAGCAAGGTTTGAATTACCTATTTAAGGAAAGCAGATTTTTTTGTTGTTATGACTTCTACGAATCTATATCTGCGAGCTTCAGTTTTGTACCCGAAACATGAATAATACTAATTTTGGAAGTGATATACGTATACATACTAAAAAAAAAACAAAAAAAAAACAAAAAAAAAAACAAAAAAAAACATACAAAACGTTTAACGTAAAAAAGAAAAATATTCAGATAAAAACATAC
>JBBBDQ010001107.1:685000-727500 GCA_037127315.1 Ascarosepion bandense | reverse complement strand
TTCTTCAGGATGTATGGGATCATGGTTTTCCAAAACGTCCATTTTTTTTATTATTTGTCAATTGACATGATATCCTTGAAACATAATAGAATTGTTTTCCGTTTCTTTCTTTAAAGGGTTAGCTGATACACACACTATATGTATAAATATAATTTCACTCCAGGCAAGGCGATAAAGCCTTTAAGACGTAATGAAATACTATAAAAGAAAAAAAGTTATTAGAGAGAGAGGACAATAAAAGAACTAGAATTAAGAAGATGGAAGATGATGATGGACATTGCATATTAATTTTTTAATATAAAACTTGATTGGATAGTAAGAGGCCGAAAGAGAGTTCCACAAGCGAGAAATGCGAGAAAACTATTAGCATAGAACTTACAGTTGCATCTAGCGATTTCAGCAGTAAAATGATGAGACCTAGCTGATAATCTAGTACTGCGTTTAACTTTATAAAGTTCAGGTACGAAAAAGGAAAGCTCATCAGAACAATTACCATGAAAGAATTTATAGAAATGGTACAGGGAAGTTACGTTACGGCGGTGAGGAAATGACTGAAGCCAAGACGAAAGGTTGGGACCAATAACAATACAGATTATTATTTGTATGTTACTACGAATATCTAAATACATAGCAGCAGCATCAGACCAGCTGTGGCAGCAATATTCAAAGTATGGACAAATGGTAGACTCATAAATGTGTAAGATAGATTCGGGTGAGAAAAATTGTCTAGCACGACACAGTGAACCAAATTTCCGAGCAGCAGACCAAGCAATTGTTTCAGTATAATCGTTCCGTTTCATGTCAGTGGTTAGGGTTAGTCAGTGAAGACGTAATGAGTCACTCTACTGGAGGTTAACATCAGTCATACTGAAAGAATGCAAAAACGATTCTCTAAAATGATTAAAAGAGAGTAGTTTAATTATGGAGGCTTTAAAATCCGTAATGTCAATCATATTCTGAAATCTCTATTTCAAAAACAATAACCGAAGACACAGGGTGCCCAGTCTTGACTATAATGGAGACTGGTACATCTGAGCAAAAAGATCCTGTGTGAGACATTGTTGATCTCCTTAATCGATTATTACAAATGTGACGGTTATCAAGTACACAGGCGCACTCACTGAAGTCTCATTGCCGACTGAATAACCCAAATGGGAGAAATTATGTTTATTATAGTTAAATTACGGTGTTAACATGGCATTACTTAGCGAAGGACCTCCCAGTCGCAAGATCACTGGCCAGGGCGGAAGGACTCCTCAGATGAGCTACAATGGCCACGTGTTCGCGACCAAAGTAAGCCACCTTGTTTAAGAACATGGGCTGTGGCCTAACCTAGAGAGAGATGGGCTCCGCCAGGTTAAAACGCCCAAGACCACGCTACATGAGCACCCCAAGGAATCTAGGCACGGTCATACAACCGCAACAACTGGGGGAGAATGGTGGACAGCTCAGCACGTCGGCGCTCCAACGTCTTCTTCAGTGTTGGTGGGATAATGGCAAGAATAAAAATTATTATTATTATTATTATTATTATTATTAACAACAACAACAACAACAACAACAGCTCCATTTCTTAATTCTCTGTTGCCAGCTTTCTGAAAAGTGTGGTTGGTTAGACGTAAGACTTCACCACAATAATCAATTCCTCTTACGAATCAGATTTTATGGCTTTTCCTACCAGACTTAAAGATTGAACTTATGACCTGGAGATAACAACAGAAATATACATCTAAACTTATTGATAAATGGAACTTTGTCTGTGTGTGTGTGTGTGTGTGTGTGCGTATCCGTTACCTATAGACTCCGAAACAGCTAAACCGATTTTCTTGAAAATTTACACAGTTGTACTATAAGCGTCTGTGAGTGTTCTTAGCTAGGTGTTGTGTAGAGGTACCCCCGATACATATTGAAAATCAATAATCGAAAAAATCGGGTTATAGAAGGAGTGGTCTGATTTTAATCAAATTTGATACATTCATAGACAAAGACATAAAAAACGATATTCAGAAGTTTCAAGGTTGCAGTTCTTACAATAGTGCAGAAAATTGATAATGTATATATATAAAAGGCAATATGTTTGTGTGTGTCTGCCTGTATTTTTTCAGCCCTTTTATTTTAGTTTTTGCTTCGGGTTTGATTCTAAGTTGGTATAATTGTAGTTGTTAGTCTTAGCCATGATACCATTTACTCAGAGAACTTATTTTGCCTTCAAATTTCAGTTTACGACGAAAAAACTTATTTGATATCGATACCAAGAAATCAAAATTTGACTTACATTCATTCATTTTTCTTTCAGTCTACGGTTTCGCTTTAACTGGAAACAACTATTGCTTTTTAGTCTTTCATGCCAACGTCCAAAGAGTCTGAGCTCCAGGACCATGGATTTTTAAAGCTTTCATTACACTCGAGCAACGCCGGGCTATACTGCTAGTTAAACACACACACACACACACACACACACACACACACACACACACACACAAAACAATAAACCAAAAAAAACCAAAAAAAAAAAACAAATATACTGCTAGTTATAATATAAAATAAAAAAAATTACTTGGTTCTAATACCACCTTGCCCTCATCCCTATCACTTTCAATTTTTAAACGTGCCTTGCCCTCGTGGGGGAGGTACTGTGAATCCAAACTATAGACCAACAGCGCGGAGAGGTGTGACAGTTCCCAAAATATTCAGGCATAGCTGGGGTGATAACAACAGAGTCGCGCCAAGGCTATGTCGTCGTCCGGTTCACACTCCTTCTCGACTTTTGAACAAGGTAGAATTTTTTCCTTGCTTTCTGCTTAGGAATGTGTTTTCGTTTAATTCGGAAGTCTTATCATTATGGATGTTCGTTGTGGTGCAGTGGATATCGTGTCGGAACGAGAAATTGAGTTGTTGAGTTCGAATTCCAGTTGAATTCCTTGCATTCACTTACGAACAAATAACCTTGGAAAAGGTATTAATCCGTCTCTTACCTCAAGTTATGCGTTCAATAATAGGACAGATTGGATTCTATAGCCTTGGCTGACAACCAGTTTATCGCAGAAAGCAATGGCAATCTACTGCGGGATAATCATCTGCCCAGTCAGTTCTGTCTCTTTCGAGACATGATCGCCCAATGCGTGTATCACGTATGGCACTTAACTATCATTCTCTGCCACTCCCAGCAGTCCTTTGCGTCCTTAGTGCCACTAAGGTCTGCAAGCAGCCTAGGACAATTTAATTATTTTGATTTATGATGTAAACCTCATTCAACCTGATTCTTCCTGAATGTATTGAATATCCATTACGAGGATAGGAGTAGAGGCAATGACCTCACCTCATATAAAAATTAGCTTACTACAGAAACCACAAGAGTGGCCCTTAAATAAGAAAAAGGAAGAATTTTATTGAAAAGTAGTGATGATCGGTGTTTAATTATCAGTTTGAAGTAATTCTGGAATATAGTTGTAGGATTATAATTATATAATTCATACAGAAATTAGTGAAAAGAAAGAAAAGATATTTCACTTACCGCCAATGTGGGATGTTTCAGTAATACACTAACTGTAGACTGAAGTTTATCATACACACTTTGGGATGCCTCGAATGTTTTCTGAAATGGCACAAAAGAAAAAAATCAAAACGGATTAGGTTGTGTCATAAATAATTTCAATTTTGGGGGACCAATTGTACTGTAACGCTAAGACGATTGTATCATCCAAACTACTCATCATATGCGACAGTTATGAATATTTGTGAGTAGACTAACAGATTTTAGTTTTTGCGTGTACACAGTAGGTTTGGTTTTAATCATTTCACACCAAGTCACACAATAAAGCCACTAAGACGCAAAAGGTTACTAAGTGTGAAAGAAAATGAGAAAAAAAAACAGTATTAAAGAGAAAAAACAAAAAAACAGGAATTTAGAAAACGGAAGATAACGATTGACATCGTATTTAATGAAGACCAAAATGGATTAGGAAGCAAGAAGCCGGAAGAGAGTTCCACAAGCGAGGGGTACGAGAGAAGAAACTGTTCGCACAGAACTTCCAGTTGTATCTGGCTATTTCAGCTATAAAATAATGGGACCTTGTTGTCAATCTAATATGTTTAAATTCCTAAAGACTATCGGCCTTAAAATTTGATATAAGAAAAATAGACGAGAAAGAAGGTTCTTGTCGAAAAATATCTATTGAAAATACTTCAGCAAAGATTAACTGAAATAATATTGTTGTAGATTATATGAGCTGGTGAATAATTTCCTGAAGAAGTTTATTTTTATGAAACAGTAAAAATATGCAAACTGCTAACAAAAGGAAACAGTCATTGTTTTGATAAATATTTGATTGTTGTCAAAGTTAAGAATGCGGGCAAAATTCTCCATGTCAGGAAAATATTTGATTGTTTTGAAACCACTGTAGCCAAGGTCAGATAATGTGGTCTCTGAAATTATGTAAAAAATGTTTCAGGATATGACATAATCGCTGTTAGTAGTAGTAAGCAATCGGTCGAGAGTTGGGATTTGAATCCAGAGCGAAAAAGACACATAGAAAACCAGACGAGAATAAATTAAGTGGATATATTTTATTACACATGTTGTCCGTCTTTAAATTTCAACATTGGTTTCCAGGTGCAGGATATAACAATATACTAAAAGTACATTTTTCTTGAAACTTATTAAATTACCATGAATATTAGGAATTTAATCTAGCAAAAAAAAAAAAAAAAAAAAAAAATCTATAAAAGAGAAAAGAATTGGCAGCTAGAAGCATAGGCAACATAAAAACGTTCACTCGCTAACAAGGCTATACAACGGGGTTATTTCCCCTTTCTGAGAGTCAACACTTAATAATCAAACTTAATATCAAACCGTGGTAATTAATTCTAATTAATATTATCCTTCAGAGATGTTTGATATCTTCAGCGAACATAAATGTTCAAATCTCAACCTGCATCTTTGATTTCTCAAAGTTCCTAATAAAGGCTGGGGAAACCATTCCAATGCAAAGAGAAATGCCTGGTAAAAAAATCAACACAAAACTTATTAATAAAACTGGGGAGACGAAACTGTTCGGATAGTTGCGCTGGATTTCCAGGAATTAGAGCTTGGGTCCAGCGTGATTAAAGACAAGATAAGACCAGTTCAGACCGGTTTTGAACCTATCCACTGCGGTGATTGTAATAAAGTGTTCGATTCGAAATTTCTAGCACCTGAAGAAGGACGGAGCGTACAAATGGCAACAAAGATGAGGACAATAGTCCGAATAATGTAAATAGTGTAAATACTACCTCATCTCAGAAATATAGATAAATACTGTTATTTTCTAGTAGGTACACAACAAATGGAATCCGCTAGACGGTATGTATTCCTAGGAAGGAGGTAAAGCAGCGAAATTGATTGAATCGAAATTCACCGATGTGTATCTACCGCCTGGTACATTATTCAAAATCTAGACAGGTGCGTTGTATTTAGTAACTAGCATAAGTAAGATTTATGCCTAGTGATAATATCCAGAGGTGTGAGTTATATATGGTGCAGTGACCACACTAATACAGTATAAAATATGCGTCCTCACCATCCCAGGGTTATAAAAAAAACTAAGATGAAAGCAAGGATACCTGAGGTAAAAAATAAACCTTTGAAATTCAGTTGTTTGTTTTCCTTTCTTCTTTCATTTTTGAGCCCTACCATTGACAATATTTACGCAGATGGCCTTGGAACGACAAATCGAGGAGCCGAGTTCAAATTCCAGTTGAATTCCTTGCATTCAATTACGCACAAATACCCTTGGAAAAGGTATTAATCCCTCTCTTCCCTCCAGTTATGGGTTAAATAATAGGACAATTGGGTTCTATAGCCTTGGCTGGCAACCAGTCTACCGCAGAAAGCAATGGCAAGCTACTGCGGGATAATTTTCTGCCCAGTCATGATCGCCCAAACGTGTTTCACGTAACTGAGTGACTCTTTAATGCTCTGTACGCTCTGTTTCTTGGAGGTTTTTGTATTGTCTTTTTCGAGACATGATCGCCCAAAGCGTGTATCACGTACGACACATAACTGACTGATCTTTTGAAAAACACAGATTTTGGTTTGAAACCAGCATTCCAGTAAATATTTATTCGTTCGGAATTATGCACAGCATCTGTTCAAAGTGCGGGTCTTAGTGGTATTACATGGTACTAGGGACAAAATCTGTTAAAACTCGTAGGCTCTTGTTTCGATGCCTCAGGCGTCAGAAATTAAACTTTGTCCCACCTCTTGTAAATCTAATCTACGTCATCAGAGAATAAAACTACAAATGTCGTCGCTATTGTAGAAAAGAGTACTCACCATAAGCATAAAACAAAGGAATTTAACAATTTCCTCTTCGTCTCTGTTAGTTGTGTCCTCTAAGCTTTCTTTGGCGTCCACCCACTCCTGACTTTCTAGGGTGTCGTATTTCATAGCGATCACAGACGGCCGGCATCGTTCATTAATATTTTCGAACTGACGGTTGTCACGACGAATCACAGCTTTGGCGGGACTGCTGCACAGCCTGCATACGATATAAAAAGACAACCATATTATCCCAAGGTTTGAAATGCAGTAAATGGCAAAGTAGTTCGTTAAAAGGAAAAAAAATCATGTATTTTAGTAGTTTATAAATATTACAAAGAAAAAGAAGAGGCTTATGAAAATGACTGATAAAAATACGTAAAGTGGTGACTCAACTGCGCGCGAAATATTGAAGACTATCTAAATCTAAACTTATGTATAAATGGAACTTTGTGTGTGTGTGTGTGCGTGTGTGTGTGTGTGTGTGTGTTTGTGTGTGTTTCCGTTACCTATAGATTCCGAAACGGCTGAACCGATTTTCTTGAAAATTTACACAGTTGTACTATGAGCGTCGGCAAGTGTTCTTAGCTAGGTTTTGTGTCGAGTTACCCCCGATTAATATCGAAAATCGAAAATCGAAAAAATCGGGTTATAGAAGGAGTGGTCTGATTTTAATCAAATTTGATAAACTCATAGACAAAGACATAAAAAACGATATTCAGAACTTTCAAGGTTGCAGTTCATACAATAATCCAGAAAATTGATAATATATATATAAAAAGCATGATGTTTGTGTGTGTGTCTGTTTATCAGCCTGTTTGTCTGTATTTTTTCAGCCCTTTTATTTAGTTTTTGCTTCGGGTTTGGCTCTAAGTCGGTATAATTGTAGTTGTTAGTCTCAGCCATGATACCATTTACTCAGAGAACTTATTTTGCCTATAAAATTCAGTTTACGACGAAAAAACTTATTTGATATCGATACCAGGTAATTAAAATTTGACTTATATCCATTCATTTTTCTTTCAGTCTACGGTTCAGAACTCCATTCCTTGCGGGAAGCCTCGATTGGAAGTCATGAGTTATCGCCCTCCAACCCTGCAAGTTACTTGTTCACCACTGCTGTAGCCAGGTACTGAACTCACAACTCTAAGAGTCAAGTGAAGAACTAACCGACGTCTATATCCACTGGGCCATGACTTCCAATCGAGGCTTCCCCCAAGCAATGGAGTTCATATATCTCAGTGATCGTAATAACGGGTTCGGTTCGAAATTCCTAGCACGTGAAGAAGGCCGGAGCGTACAACGACTGATACGTCGTACAAATGGCAACAAAGATGAGGACAATAGTCCCAATAATGTAAATACTGTAAATACTACCTCATCTCATAAATATAGACAAACATTAAATGTCTACCCTTTAAAGATTTTGCTAAGTGTGCCGTGATATTTTCTTTTGCCGCTAGGTGTGCCGTTTCTTAAAAAAGGTTGAGAAATTCTGATGTAAGTTGTAAAATGAAAATATGTGGCTAAGAATATGTTTAAAGACGATTTGCTTTAGAAATTCTTCTTGCATGAAAATGATTGAAATGTATTTCCCTTTTAAAATGGGAAAAAATAGTATATGCTTCTAATATACTTTTACAGTTCTCTGTTGTTCTCTTTCTTTTAATGTTCTTTTCAACGTTAGAGGTAATGTTTTTAGATAAAAATTGTAAAAAACTGAAAAACTTTTAGCAAACTAAACTGAAAAACTTTTAGCAAACTTTTTTTTTTTTACTAAAATTAAAAAAAAATATTTGAAAATTTTAATATTACATTTTGGTTAGTCTTATACCATTTTGATTGAATTTTTTTTAAGTCACTGTTTGATGTACACGTTGTTGAGTAGCTAGAACGTTTGCTTTCCGATCACAAGACCCGGATTTAAATTTCAGTACAGTCGATTTGTCAGATGCATTCAGTTCTTACAACTAAACTTTACAGAACTGAAATGGGGTGGTGGTGATGAAAAGTTCCCGATCCAAATAATTTGCTAAAATCTGATCAATGATAAGAACTTTTAAATAAGACAGACAACCTTTCAGTATTCCATCGTGTGCGCTCGCATATATATATAATGATGAAATAGGAAACATTTGGAACTAATTTCCATGCTCGAAAAAGATGAAGTCGAATCAAATACATTCAAATCTGAATGGAATCCAAAAGAATAAGAGGTTAAAAGAACAAACGGGAAAAGTTTTGAACATGGAAACGACTTTAAAACGTTTCCTATATATTCTGTATTCTATCTACATTATCATTCTATCGGATTGCGATACATATTTGATCAGTATTTGAACTGAATATATACGTCTATATATATATATATATGTATGTATGTGCAACGGAAAATCTCAACGCACCATAACAAAAACTTACTCGTCGAAATGAATTATAGTTTAGATGATGCATTGAGTGTTTCCATTATGGAAATTTTCTAAGCGTAGCTTAGATGTGGCAAAAAGCCGAAAGTATGGGACACCCAGTGAGGATCGAACTCACTACACAACTGTAATGATTCTAGCGAGACAAGCTTGCTAACGATTACACCACGCCGAGGTGCCATAGGGCATTTACATTATGTATATCATATTGCTCTGGATATTACCCATTGAACTTACTGTATGGATCTAACTCTTTAATATTTATTTGGATTATACTCTCCGTTTAAGGATTTGACATAATTAGCTATATATATATATATATATATATATATGTTCATTTGTAAAGAGTTATTACGCAACAGATGGTAGAAACCTGGTATGCGTAGTAACTCTTCTACAAATGAGTAATTTTCAAAAGTTCTTCAATATAATTGTATTAAACATTTTTTAATACATCTGTGTACTGGCCTAATTTAATTAAGACAAAAAAACTAAGTACTTAAATATATATATATATATATATATATATATATATATATATATATATATATGTACTTAGTTTGTTAGAGTTGTTAGAAACAAAGACAAGAGTACTGAACTGTTACATAATATCAGTTCTCTTATACGGAAGTGAATGCTGAATAATCCCCTCACAGATGAAGAAGAGACTTAAAGCAACAGAAATGTGGTTCTACAGAAGGATGCTGAGAAAACCATGGACCAAAAATGTGGGCAACGATGAAGTTTTAGTGAAAATGAAAACAAAATGGAAACTTTTACTTAAAATCGGAAAGCAACAGCGGGAAATTTCTCGGGCACATAATGAGGAAAGTGGACTTGAAAAATTTGATACTCACAAAACAGAGTGAAGGTAAAAGAAAGAGAGGAAAGCAACACATAACCTAGCGAGCTTGAGTCCATGGATGGCGGAACAAGGTTTAGTAGTCAGTCAGTTAAGTGCTATACGTGATACATGCTTGGTCGTTCATATCTCTTTCGATCCATGACTGACTAAACAGAAGATTTTCTCGCAGTAGGTTGCCATTTCTTTCTATGGTAGACTGGTTTCAAAACAACTCTGTATAACCCCATCTACAGTATTTACATTATTCGGGCTATTGTCCTCATCTTTGTTGCCATTTGTTGCAAGTAACTTGCAGGGTTAGAGGGAGATAACTCATGACTTCCAATCGAGACTTTACGCAAGTAATGAGGATGATATACCCCACTGATTGTAATAAAGGGTTCGGTTCGAAATTCATAGCACCTGAAGAAGGCCGGAGCGTACAACGGCCGAAACGTCGTACAAATGGCAACTAAGATGAGAACAATTGTCCGAATAATGTCAGTACTGTAAATACTACATCATCTCAGAAATATAGACAAATATCCCAATCTGTCGTGCTATTCAACCCATAGCAGGAGGGAGAAGTGATGGATTCATACCTTTCTCAAAGATATTTGCGCGTAATTGAATGCACCTAATTCAACTAGAATTCGAACTCGGCTGTTTAGTAGATAACAAAAATACAACTGTTATTAAGAGCTACAAAGGATAGGAAATTGTGGAGATCCATGAGCGCTAACGTCCTCATGGGAGATGGAGCAGTGAAGAAGAAAAAGAAGCAGAAGAAAAAGATTAAAATAACATTTTCTTGTTGGTAAATGCCAGGTAACCTTACCAGCTGGAAGTAAAGAGATAAAAAAAACAAAACAAAACAAATAAAACACTTACCTTTGTCTTAGTGCTTCGTTCTCGGACTTAGCTGTATTAAGATTAGTTTCCATTGACTTGTATTCTCGCCGAGAATTCTCCAATGAGCGGTTGGCAGCATCCAAGGAAATCTTCAGCCTCTTGTACTCATCCTGAAGATTTGTATTAATGGTATGCATCTCCTGTACTGTTTTTTGCACCTTCTCGAGCTCGGTCCGCAGAGAACTGTTCTCTGTCTTGCTCTTATGCAGTTCGGAGATGATTACTTCACCTGGGCCTTGAGATTTCCCAGTCACAGGACGTTCTTCATGGCTTTTACCCAATTGTCTTTTGAGTTCTTCGTTTTCACGTTTCATCTCGTCCAGTTTCACCCACAGCTGGCCCATACTACCGCCACTGCGGCCGATCCTTGGGGTGCCACCTCCAGATGAAAGGCGCTGATTCTCAGCCAGGAGGGCTTCGATCAGCGTCTTGGCTTGGCTCAGCAGGTGCCTACTCTGGGCATCCCGCTTCTTTAAAACAAATACGTTCCCCAGGCTGTCAAGGAATGACTTGGCATCACTTACCAAGTCCTTCTTTCCGCTTTCACACATGATTGCTCGATTGAAATGGGACTAAAAATCACACACTGAAAATAGAAGATAAAAACGTTGATTAAAAGTACGCTTCTGACAGAAATTCAAAGTTTAATGGAGAAAAGTTATTAACATCGCCATCATCTTCAACAAGATCACTTCTTATAACGTTTATGTTTCTGGTTTCTTTCTGTCTTTCTTTATTTTCTTCTGTCATAACATTTCCTACCATTACCTATTATTATTATTATTATTATTATTATTATTATTATTATTATCATCATTCTTTCTTTCTTTCTTTCTTTCTTTAATAATACTTTCTACCATGACCATTCTTATCAATATTGTTGTTGTTGCTGTTTTCCTTTCTTTCTTTCTTTCTTTCTTTCTTTCTTTCTTTCTTTCTTTCTTTCTTTAATAATACTTTCTACCATGACCATTCTTATCAATATTGTTGTTGTTGCTGTTTTTCTTTCTTTCTTTCTTTCTTTCTTTCTTTCTTTCTTTAATAATACTTCCTACCATCACCATTCTTATCAATATTGTTGCTGTTTTTCCTTCTTTCTTTCTTTCTTTCTTTCTTTCTTTCTTTCTTTCTTTCTTTCTTTAATAATACTTCCTACCATGACCATTATTATCAATATTGTTGTTGTTGCTGTTTTCCTTTCTTTCTTTCTTTCTTTCTTTCTTTCTTTCTTTCTTTCTTTCTTTCTTTCTTTAATAATACTTCCTACCATCACCATTCTTATCAATATTGTTGCTGTTTTTCTTTCTTTCTTTCTTTCTTTCTTTCTTTCTTTCTTTCTTTCTTTCTTTAATAATACTTCCTACCATCACCATTCTTATCAATATTGTTGTTCTTGCTGTTTTCCTTTCTTTCTTTCTTTCTTTCTTTCTTTCTTTCTTTAATAATATTATTTTATACGGTTGGGCCAGTACCGTCAAAAATAACAGCAAAATATTTATATCGATATGCCGTCTAAAATGATGGCAACATATATATTGATGTTCCTTGTATTGAGTATCTGACATTAAAACATAAGAAAAAAAAACACCCCTTTCTTGAGCGTGACAGGACAGTTATAGTCCCTCTCGGGCGGAATAGATTGTGACCGGTGCTGTCTACATACTGCTGTTGACTGACGGGCCGACTAAATGTTATGATATAAAACAATTTCGCGGCCGTTGACAGCAAGGTTTATCTTTATTGTCTCATTCACCTGCTCTACTTGTACACTTTACTGTATCTTCTAATTCTCACGCTTATCCCTTGTTATCTTCTTTACTCATCTATGGCTTTGCCTAAATATAATACATGCTTGAATTAGATTCATAGGTTACAAAAGGCATATGGATGCACAGATATTTTTTATTGTATATGCTATTTCATCCCACCTACTATTCAAAATGTCGCTTATTGTCTTTTGATATAAAGCTATAGAAAGTCTCCTCTCTCTCTCTCTCTCTCTCTCTCTCTATATATATATATATATATATATATATATATATATAGCGTGAAACCCAGGGTCACAAACTCACACGAATATGCTCTATTACTGACATTGAGCTCTTTCAAATAAGTAACGTGCATATATAATATATAAATAATATAATATATATAACAAATTGCATAGCTTCTTTTCTCGCACTTCCCGCCTATGGAACTCGCTTCCATATTTTTGCTTTCCTGACGGCTACAACCCCCAGGAATTTAAATGCAATGTCAATACTCATCTATTAACCACTTGACTCTAGTTCTTTCCACACCACCCTGTATATCCTTCCATTTCTCTCCATCTTTGAAACTGTCATTACACCTGTATTCCCATCCTTCTCTTGCTCCTTTCTAACTGGTTCGTCTTTCTCTTTACTCTCCTCCTATGTAATCTTTTTACTCTTATGTAGCCCCATGCACATCAGGGGCGTTACCGCCTTGCTCGGGGTGATACGATAAAAAAAAGAATATATATATATATATATATATAACGAGAAACCGGGGAGCCGAGTTCGAATTCCAGTTGAATCCATTGTATTCACTTACGCGCAAATACCATTGGGAAAGGTATTAATCCGCCTATTCCTTCCAGTTATGGGTTAAATAACAGGACAGATTGGGTTCTATAGCCTTGGTCGGCAACCAGTCTACCGCAGAAAGCAATGGCAAACTACTGCGGGATAATCTTCTGCCCAGTCAGTCATGTCTCTTTTGAGACATGATCGCCCAAACGTGTATCACGTATGGCACTTAACTGACTGATTAAGCGGTCACCCATTTCGATACTGACCAGAGTCGACGTTGCTTAACTTTGGTGATCGTACAAGAACCGGTGTTTCGACGTGATATGGCTGTTTTCCATGTGTATTGCGTATCGATATTAGTCACATGATATCTTATTAAATAAAAAACAGAAAATCTGCCAAAGGACGGATTAGGGCATTTATTTTCTACGATGGTTATCAGCAAGTGAAGTGAACTTCACAATTATGGAGCAAGATACTGGGATAAAAGGAGTTACTGAATGAAGATAAATTACATTTTAGACAAAGATTGGTGTCTGCTCAGATTGTATTGAAATATAAACATATAAATATTTGTATTGAAAATATAAACGGGCTCAACTGAAAACGGAATTATGAAGTTATACAGAAATTCACAAAGCTGGTATTAGCTGACAAATTAATTTTTATTTGCTTCCCGGTTCACACTCCACACATGTCTATTGAATAGGTTAAGAGGCTCATCCCTTGTTCCCTGTTTAGGAGGTGGTTTCTGGCTTTATCTTTTCAAATCTTCTCACTTTGTTTTTTTTTTTTAATTGTAGTAGATAGATCTATCTATCGCCCGGTTCACACTCCACACATGTCTATTGAACAGGTTAAGAGGCTCACCCCTTGTTCCCTGTTTAGGAGGTGGTTTCTGGCTTTATCTTTTCCAATCTTCTCACTTTGTTTTTTTTTTCAATTGGAGTAGATAGATCTATCTATCGCCCGGTCCACACACCACCCATGTCTATTGAACAGGTTAAGAGGCTCATCCCTTGTTCCCTGTTTAGGATGTGGTTTCCGGCTTTCTCTTTTCCAATCTTCTCACTTTGTTTTTTTTTTTTACAATTGGAGTAGATAGAAAAGCATTTTTGTTTTATTCACTCACATTGCATGTTTAGCGATTTTGTAAAATAGGTGGCTGTTTATTAATAACGCTTCCGGAATCTAATGCTCTTTTTATGTTCCAAAATGATGCGTCAACATACCGACAGTTTGAAATAGTTTAATGTTTTATTAGAAATAGTTCCATGTTGTTTTGCCTATTAGATTATTCTTAAATTCTATAAATTGTAATTTCTCCGTTTTGCATAAATTGCAATTTCTGCCACTGTTTTTTTTCTTTTTATATACTTATAAGCGGGAAGCGCGAGAAAAGAAGCTGATAGAATAGAATTGTCGCCTGAATTTGGTTAATCTAACTGTAAAAGGGTGAAACCATGTTGCCAGTCTGGTTGCCCGAGTAAATTCTTGTGGAGGGAGCACCAGTGACCCAAGTTCGTCAGAGCAGAAGCCATGAAAATATTTATAGAAGAAACAGAAGGAAGCACCATCCCGACGATGTGAAAGTTGTTGGAGTCGTGCTACCAGGTCGGGACCAATCACATTACATATTCACCTCTGGAGCCTGTCGAGAACACAGAGACGAACAGCAGGGGCACCTGACCAGATATGACAACAGTATTCCATGCACGGTCGTATGGTTGATTTGTATATGTGCAAAATGGATTCAGGCGAAAAAAACTTCCTGGTGACCTAACCTACCTAGCAGTGGATTTAGCTACTGATTCAATTGTATAGTGGATTGGACAATATTATCTATTTCTATTTTTATTTTCTAGTTTTTGTATTTGTTTATTCTAATTTCTAACTATTATTTCATGCTATTCTTTATTCTTCTTTTAATTCATTAAAAACCGTTTCATCTTAACTATGTTATATGTTTCTTTTAATTACTAATATTGATAAATATAATGAAAAGTTTATCTTTATGCATATTTCAAAGCTTGTTTTTAAAGAATTTAAAGTAGAGCCCGTAAGAAAAGGAATATACAAATAATATAATCTTGGAATTATTTCAAACTTTTGTTCTCATCTTGGTTGATATAGGTGTTATAATAGACACAGCATTTCGACCAAGTACCTTCTGATCATCATCAGGTGTCCATAGATTGGCTGATGTGGATTATCTCATTGATTATTGCGGAAAAACCTGTGAAATCAATTACTGTTCTTTTATGTTGAAATTTGATTCTCTCACTCCCAAGTCCAAGGATCGAACTCATGACCACTAAATGATACTAACACATGTATAACCAACTACTTTATCCACTACGAACTACTTTTAGTGGTATATTTTTAGAGCCTTTTATATTCAGTGTCAGATGGATTTTAACAACTGGATTATGTTATTGGGTTCGTGCCACTTATCACAATTTGTATTTATTTCTGAGATGAGTAATTTTCAATAATCTTGGAATTATTTCGAACTTTTGTTCTAATCTTGGTTGATAAAGGTGTTATAATAGAAACCTTTTTTCAACCAGGCACCCTCAGGTGTCCATAGATTGGCTGATGATAACCAAAGGGTACTTGGTCGAAACTATTATAACACCTATATCAACCAAGATCAGAACAAAAGTTCGAAATAATTCCAAGATTATTGAAAATTACTCATCTCAGGATGTGCGTTGTGGTGCAGTGGATATCGGCTCGGAACGAGAAATCGGGGAGCCGAGTTCGAATTCCAGCTGAATTCATTGCATTCACTTAGGCGCAAATACCCTTGGGAAAGGTAATAATCCGCCTATTCCTTCCAGTTATGGGTTAAATAACAGGACAGATTGGGTTCTATAGCCTTGGTCGGAAACCAGTCTACCGCAGAAAGTAATGGCAACCTACTGCGGGATAATCTTCTGCCCAGTCAGTCATGTCTCTTTCGAGACATGATCGCCCAAGCGTGTATCACGTATGGCACTTAACTGACTGATTGACTCATCTCAGAAATAAATACAAATTATACAAATATATGTAGATGTATATATATTTTTTCTTTCACCTGGTTTTCTTTCGTTTTTCCTTAGATATCTTATTTCATACAAGCTATGTCCACCTCCTCTTTATTTGCATAGCTTTTCAACAATCCTTCTCACCTCATTGGTTAGCAGGCGAAACTGATACGAGAGCAGGTGATCGGACACGGGTACTACAAACGCTAGATAGAAAAGCTGAGAAGTACATATATGAATAAACGGAATAAAATATAATCTTCTATTGTTTTCACGTTGTTTTCGTCATTAACATTTTTCTATTAATTTCATTATTTCCATGTCATCTTATTTTGCTTTATCCTGCAGCTAATCTTTGTCTGATACTCGGATAAACATTTTCAGTCTTCATCTTTATCCTCTCGTGATTACAATAGCAGACGTCAGCCTTGAGGAAAACATTTTGTGTACTAACTGTGATCTTGCCAAGGTTAAGGCTTCTTCTTCTTCTTCTTCTATGTGCCCTGTCCCTTCAGGACGTAGGCGATCATGGATCTCCACGTCTCCCTATCCCTTGTGGCTCTTAGTATGTTTGCTCCTGTTGCTCCTGGCAACCCCCGTTCCGTCATCCACCTGATCAGGCCCTGCAAATATGTTATCCGCTGCCTTCCTCTGTCTCTCCTTCCTTCTATCTGACCAGTCAGTATCAGGTTCTCCAGGCTTTCCTTCCTCATTGCATGTCCCAGGAACTTCAGTTGTCTCTTCCTGATGCTCAGCATCTATTTCCTTTTTGTTGACATTCTTTCTAACATTTCGTCGTTGCTTGTATGCTCAGTCCACGATATCCGTAGCATCCTTCTGTAGAACCACATTTCGGCCGCTTCCAGTTTTGTCCTCATTTTCGATGATATTGTCCAGCATTCACAGCCCTACTGAAGAACTGACATCACGTAGCAGTCTAGCACTCTTTTCTTCGTTTCTATTGAGATCTTCCTGTGTGTTAAGGCTACTCTGGCAATAAAGAAAAAAATGAATGATTCAGCTTTCTTTTCACATCCACACACGCAAACAAAAAAAAAAAAAAAAAAAAAATGAATGCCTGGGACTTGGGATTTAACGAATGTTACATTAAATTAATAATAAAAACATATAGTAACTTAGTTAAATTAACAAAAATGCTCGATATTACTGTGCAAAACAAAATTGTATCTTTAGTGATTAATTTATCAATCTCTCATATTGCTGCAAAATCAGTGCATGCGCAAACAAGATGGTTGGGTATATGAGGCCTGAAAAGAAATTTCGTTCAAATATTGACGCTTGTGGTCTATATACAATATATTATAATACGAGTTGGCCCGTGCCATAAAAAAATGACTGCAAAATATTTATATTGATATGCTGTCAAAAATGACGGCAACATATATATTGATGTATCTACTATCGAGAATCTTCCATTAAAACAAAAAATTCATTCATACCCTTGAGTGTGACAGGAGGGAAATATATTCGTTTCTCCAAGTCAACTGTTGATTTACTCACGATACTTGCGGAAAGAATCTATCATGCCTTGATAAAAAAAAAATAAAGCTCATACTGTAGCCTTGGACATCTCGAAAGCCTTTGACATGGTTTGAAATGCAGGTCTTCTCCACGAGCTGAAAAGTTAAGAAGGTGACTCCGGCCACATATTTGAGCTGTCCAGTCTTTCCTATCAAATCGTGAAATGAAAGTTATCCTGAATTCATTGCTCGGTCAGTTGCTAAAATGTCGGTTCACTGTGTCGTGCGAGACCATTTTTTCTCCGGAATCGATGTTACATGTCTATAAATCTACCATTCGTTCACGCCTAGAATATTGCTGCCATATATTGTCCGGCTGAACCGATTTTCTTGAAATTTTGCACAGTTGTACTATAAGCGTCTGTGAGTGCTCTTAGCTTGGTTTTGTGTCGAGGTACCCCCGATAAATATCGAAAATCGATAATCGAAAAAATCAGGTTATAGAAGGAGTGGTTCGATTTTAATCAAATTTGATACACTCATAGACAAAGACATGAGAAGCGATATTCAGACGTTTCAAGGTTGCAGTTCTTACAACAGTGCAGAAAATCGATAATATGTATATATAAAAGGCAAGATGTTTGTGTGTGTGTCTGTTTATCTGTCTGTGTGTCCTTTATACAATCCACAATTTTTATCCGATTCTCACCAAACTTCAAAATTTGACTTACATCCATTCATTTTTCTCTCACTCTACGCTTTCGCTTGAACTGGAAACAACTGTTGCTTTTTAGTCTTTCGTGCCAACGTCCAAAGAGTTTGTGCTCCAGGAGCATGGATTAGTTTTAAAGCTTTCATTACACCCGAGCAACGCCGGGCTATACTGCTAGTATAGCAATAAAAATGAGAACAACCGCCCGATCAGTCCTAATAATTGTAAATAATTACAATACTTCATCTCAGAAATATAGACAAAGATAGTCTGTTCATATGTAATAAGGGTCGTAAGAATTAACAAAAAATGTTAAAATTATATGACTAAATGAGTTATAAATTGATTTTTGGAAACTTTTTTATCGTGTGCATATAATGGAACATAACATAATTGTTTCCTCATGTTCAAAATGCTTTTTTCGATAAGAGATTTAATATTTAATCATTATCCATCTATCGATCTATCTGTATATATCACTTTATTCATTATCTATCTATCTATCTATCTATCTATCTATCTATCTATCTATCTATCTATCTCATCCTGTTTATTATCTATCTATCTATCTATCTATCTATCTATCTATCTATCTCATCCTGTTTATCTATCTATCTATCTATCTATCTATCTATCTATCTATCTATCTATCTATCTTCATGTTGATCTATCTATAATTCTGTTCATTTCTATAAATCTGTCTATCTGATCTGAACTGGTGCCTATCCGTATTATTTTAGAATTTATCTATAAGCAGGTTCATGTGTCTTTCTAAATAGGTATGTATCACATTATATAACATAGGTAGCTAAATGTTCGTAGCAACCTGTTATTATAAACTTAACCTGGATGACGTCTGTGCAAAATTTCCAAAGCTAATTACAATAAGCTCTATATTAATCACCAGATAATGCATAGAATCTTTTTATAAATATATACTGAATAAAATAATAACAAGATAAACGAATTATAAGTCGAAATCCGAAATACCCAGTAAAGTACAGATTGCTTTTGTTCAATGACTAGTGTAGCACCTGAAATGCTAAGAGGTAGATTCTAAATGTTAATAAATTAGTTCTACTCGCGGTTTTATCAATTTTAAGTGGAATGACTATATAGAATCCATAGCTAAATCTGCTGCTAAGAAGGCCGGTTCTCTGTTTTTCCCGTTTGAAACAATCTTGCACATATATAAATCTACCATCCGCCCGTGCATTGAATACTGCTGCCATATCTGGTCTGGTGCTGCTGCTATCCACCTAGAGGTCCTTGACAAAATTCTACGGAGAATCTGTAATGTGCTCGATCTCGACTTGGTAGCTCAGATACAGTCACTTTCTCACCGGCGCAATGTGGCTTACCTATGTCTCTTCAACAAATACTTTCACGGCTTCTGCTCCGATGAACTTAGCTCACTGGTGCCCCTATATATAACTTTACTCGAGCCACAAAATTAGCAACTAGGTCCCACTCTTTTACTGTGAATAAAATGTAAACGCAAATTCTACCTCAACAGCTTCTTTTGTCGCACTTCCAGCCTGTAGAATTCCCTTTCGTTTACTTACTTCCCCGACAGCTACAATCTGCAAGAATTTAAATGTAAAGTCAATAGTCATTTCGTACCTCACTAACCTGCATCCTCACTCTCATGCTCCTCTCTCCGTCTACTCCACCCTCATCAGTATTCTCATCCTTCTCCTACCCTCTTCCTGACACCCCCTATAACCTGTCACTCTTTCTCATAACTTTTCTCCTATGTAACCCCCCCTGCAAAACAGTGGCAGTAAAATGCCTTGCTTGGGGAAATATGATTATAAAAAATATATATATATCTAGTGGTATATCAACTTCATTTTTTAATTGTCGTGTCCTTTCAGAACCTGGGTGATCATGGCTCTCTTTAACTTTCTATTGTTTGTAATTTTATTTTGACGATTTTTAGCGTCCTAGATTAACAGCTAGGTTTACTCATTTTACGTTTGAAATGGTTTGATGTAACCGTAAGTTCTATGATAACAATTTCTTCTCATCCACTTCTCGCTTGTGGAACTCTCCTGCAGTCTCTCGCTTTCCAGTTAAATTTTATATGTAAAAAATGATTGAAACAAATGAAAATCCGCAGTTGTTAAATCTGGTAAGAATGGAGGACGTGGGGGAACTTCCCTTTATCGCGTTCGTTTTTCTAGGATTTGTTTTGAAAAGTGTCATCTTACATTGTCATATTGTAGAACTAGCAGTATAGCCCGGCGTTGCTCGGGTGTAACGAAATCTTTAAAAATAATTCATGGTCCTGGACCTCAGACTCAGCCTAAAGAATATTTGTGTGAAGTTTGGTGAGAATCGGATAAAAATTGTGGATTTGTATAAAGGACATACAGACAGATAAACAGTCATACACACAAACAACTTGCTTTATATATATATATATATATATATATATATATATATATATATATATATATATATATATATCGATTTTCTGCACTATTGTAAGAACTGTAACCTTGAAACTTCTGAATATCGTTTCTTATGTCTTTGTCTATGAGTGTATCAAATTTGATTAAATCCGTTACCTATAGACTCCGAAACGGCTGAACCGATTTTCTTGAAAATTTACACATTTGTACTATAAGCGTCTGCGAGTGTTCTTAGCTAGATTTTGTGTCGATGTACCCACGATAAATATCGAAAATCGATAATAAAAAAAATAGGGTTATAAAAGGAGTGGTCCGATTTTAATTAAATTTGATACACTCATAGACAAAGACTTAATAAACAATATTCAGAAGTTTCAAGGTTGCAGTTCTTATAATAGTGCAGAAAATCGACAATATATATATATATATATATATATATATATATGTTTATATATATATAAAAGGCAAGATGTTTGTGTGTGTGTGTGTGTGTGTGTGTGTGTGTTTATCTGCCTGTATGTCCTTTATACAAATCCATAATTTTTATCCGATTCTCACCAAACTTCACACAAATATTCTTTAGGCTGAGTCTGAGGTCCAGGACCATGGATTAGTTTTATAGCTTTCATTACACCCGAGCAACGCCGAGTTATACTGCTAGTCAGTAATAAATTCACAATGAACAAATAACATCTGGTGGTATTTGCTCACCTGCTTGATTTTCTTACATTTTCGAAGTACAATGCCATTTTAAAATTCCGTCATTTTGCGACGGCACAAGTAAACTTTTTCTGCTAGTACTACCACTAGTGCCACTGCTACTTCTACTACTACAGGAATAAATATGAAGAACAATCAGATCAGAATTTTAATCTCAAATAATCGCCTCATTTCTGCTTGTCTCTTTTATATGACTCAGCTGTTATCATTACGCTATATTGTGTTATCATTGTGGGATTTTATTATCCTCTTTAATTAGTCTTAGGTTTAATATTTATGGATCAATACAATTAAACCTACCTTCCGGAAATTGTATTCAACATTTAATTCTGTTGTCTTATTGTCCTTATTTTTCCTCTTTATCATCATAGTCATCATCTTATCGATGATGATTATTATTGCGTGAGTGAGCAGCACGTTAGGGTGTAAATAAACGAAACCCAGTGTAACCCTCATAGCAGTCAGTTTGGGAAGGGTATGCCGGTTAATACAGTCGATTCATACGATGTCCGATTGACGGTGTTCGAAAATATCAAGATGTGACTAGAAACTGATCTTTGCTTTTTTGTATCCTAATGTTTACTCAATACAAGGCCCAAGAGCCATTCAAGATAGTTGGTCATTGTGTGATGAATGAAGCCAAAAACTACAGTTCATGAGGCTATGTAAGAAAGATAACGGTTAAGAGGTAAAGATTCTAGTGATTACGAAAACATCCTGCCAAGAGACTGATTCATAAAGCAGCAATTCTTGGGAAGAAGCTGCTCGAATGGATCTTGCTCATTCCTACCGAAATATGAAGGGAATTAGAATGATTCCCCATTGTGTGCGTGGCATGGCGGTTGCCATTTGCAAATGTCAGCGCTGGTGAAACGAAGGAATGTAGCTTATCAGAACATAAATCCTGGAATTAAAAAAAAAAAGATTTCACCCTAAACAAGGCGAGGCCGCTACTAGTGCGCAGGGGGTTATAGTAAGAGAAAACACTGGGTACAGTGGGTATTGAGAAAAGGATAAAAGATTAACGGGATTCAAGAAGATAAAAGATGGGCAATTGATGTTGCAATTAAATTTTTAGAGATTGTAGCTATCAGGGAAGCAAATAAACGGAAGAGATTTCCACAGGCGAGAAATACGAGAAAAGAAACTATTAGAAGTATAAATAGCGAAAATGTAGTGGGAGGTTTGCAATGTTTTGTCTGTGGGAAAGTGGTTGTATGGTGGAAAATAATTAATTGCCTACAAGGCCGTGTAGACGCTTTTGAACTTTATCAAGACAAGCAAGTGCGGACTGGAAAGCTCTAGTCCTGATATCACAGCAACACTCCATTTTTAATTTGATATGGCTCCTGTAATAATAGAGTACAGCACTGGGCGTCAGATATTTACTGGACCGGTACAATAAACCGAATCTCATGGCAAGATAAGGTGCCCAACACTGAGGTCCTGTCTTGAGCCGGTCTTCCTATCATGTTCACAATCCTTAAACAGCGCAGACTCCGCTGGCTGGGCCATGTTCACCGCATGCCAGACAGCCGCATTCCAAAAGACCTCCTGTATGGAGAGCTGGCCTCTGGAAGAAGACCCACTGGGCGGCCACAACTGCGATGTCGTGACACAAAACGCGAAATGAAAGCCGTGGGCATCAACACGAAATCATGGGAGAGCATAGCAGTCAACCGGTTCAAATGAAGAGGAACCCTGGCTCAACAACTTAAATCAATGGAGGAGCAACCAACACAAGTTGTCGTAGAGAATCGGGTTCGCAGGAAGCAAAATGACAGCTCGACAGACCAGAAACAAAACATAAATGCAGCCTCTGCAACAAAGACTGTCCCTCCCGCATCAGTTTCTACAGTCACAGACTCCGATGCTCCAGCCAAGCAGACAACTAGAATACTACCCATGGTCAACCCTGAGTGATGGAGGCCTACTACTACAATAAACTGACCATTTCCCTAGCATCTTTAGCAATAGATCTAATATTTGAGTTCCACTTGAAACCTGGGGTGAGCTGTAGTCCACAATTGCCGTTTCAAGGCAAGGGGCTTCCTTGAGAGAAAACCAGTTTGATATGTAAAAGTTCAGGTGAAATGATACGAGTTTAGATTTCAACGTACTGAAGTTTACAGTTTAGCTCCCCACCACATTGAGCCATCAAAGGAGAGATTTTATTTTCTGTCACTCTTTCGCAGTCTTCCTCTTTCTCACTCGTCCTCCCTGTCTTTTTGTTAGTCACTCTCTCCCCCCTTTCTCTCTCTTATTCACTCTCTTCGTCTGTCTTGTATATTTTAGTTTGTAATTGGGCCCCACGATGTTGTGTAATGGTAAACAAGTTTGTCTCGCAAGAACCTATTACAACTGAGTAGTGAGTTCAATCCTCACTGGGTACCCTATGCTTTCAACCTGGTTCACATTAAAGTAGCACTTAGAAAATCGACACTTTAGTTCTTAATATCTATCTGTTTATTTGCTTCCTTCTAACCCTCCCTCTGTCTTCTTGTCTTTCTCAATAGTTCTCTTTGTATCTCTCTTCTTGTCTTCTTTGTTCAGTCTGTGATTTTATCACTGTTCTTTCTCCTTGTCTTTTACACTCGCTCTCACACACCCTTTCTCTCTTGTTTTCTCTCTTTATCCCTTGCCCGGGTCTCTCTCTCTCACAAAATGTGAGTGTGGGGTTGTAACATAGAAAATAATTTGTCACTCACATGGATGCGGAGATGCTTTTGAACTAGACAGAGACTGGAAAGTAAAGACTGGGGGAGTTCTTGTTCAAATATGAGAGCAGTACACCGATGTGCGTTGTGGTGCAGTGGATATCGGCTCAGAACGACAAATCGGGGAGCCGAGTTCAAATTCCAGTTTAATTTCTTGTATTCACTTATGCGCTTGAGAAAGGTATTAATCTGTCTCTTCCCTCCAGTTATGGGTTACGTAACAGGATAGATTGGGTTCTATAGTCTTGGATGGCATTCAGTCTACCACAGAAAGTAATGGCAACCTACTATATATATATATATATATATATATATATATATATATGAGAAATTATATATTTAAAATTTAACTTGTAGAATGTGTTTTTCGTGGTCAGGTGTACGAGCGGATCTCGGTCTTACACGATCTGTCTGTAAATACCTACATATCTGTCCCAGTTTTTTCTTAGAGTATCAATATCTATTTTTTAACAATCGCTTTCAAGAAAGATGTTGTATAACGTTACTGTATTAAATCTTTACTGAGTACTCTATTGTTGCAGCCTTGTGTCTGACTAAGGCAAAATATTATTATAAAAGTTAAACAGAAGTTCAAAGAAATGCTCATCCCCTACTGGCCGAAAAACCCAAATACGTATTCTGAAAAGAAGAAAAAATAACACTATACAGTATTTCTACTGTACCGACTCTTTTAGTCAGTTTTATGTACCAGTAAAATCTACAATACTTATATGGTATAAATATAACGCCATCACTTCTTATTCATAATCCCCTCTTTCTATTTTTATCTCTCTCTCTCTCTCTCTCTCTCTCTCTCTATCTATATATATATATATATTTATATATATATATATAGAGAGAGAGAGAGAGAAAGAGATCGAGAGAGAGAGTTTGTATATATA
Organism: Ascarosepion bandense; assembly: GCA_037127315.1. Taxonomy (NCBI): domain Eukaryota; kingdom Metazoa; phylum Mollusca; class Cephalopoda; order Sepiida; family Sepiidae; genus Ascarosepion; species Ascarosepion bandense. Next base: position 702,487 of record JBBBDQ010001107.1, on the reverse strand, counting down.
AGGAGTTCATGCCAACTTCGCGAAACTTCGAAGTTGGCATGAACTTGCTCAGGTAAGTGACAAACTTCTTTGTATTAATCCTATGAACACTTTATCTCAACCCCGATATCGAGCATTTTACGATAAAAAACTCCTGCTTGCCAAAATATCTTTAATCAGTAAAACTACAGAAAAAAACATGGTCTTGGTGCTTAACATTATCATCACATCTCAACACTATATATATATACTCGTGCTTGTATGTCTGCATATCTATCTATCTATCTATCTATCTATCTATCTATCTATCTATCTATCAGTCTGTTCATCGTTCTTTCTCTCTCTCTCTCTCTATATATATATATATATGTGTGTGTGTGTGTGTGTGTGTGTGTGTGTGTGTGTGTATCAGTCTGTGTGCCTATCTTTCTTTCTTATCTATCTATCTATCTATCTATCTATCTATCTATGAGAGGGAGAGATGGGTAGAGATATAGACAGAGAGAAAGAGAGAGGGTTATTACTCAAATGTAACTCATCGTACGACAATATTTTCATGCTTGCAATACACTTTTCAAGTTATGGGTTATGTCATTCTTCATTCTCTTTCTCTCTTTATACACACACACACACACACACACACACACACACACACACACACACATATATATATATATATATATATATGTATTAAACTTTGTGCTAAAAAGTATTAGACTTTATCCAAAGAGAAGAGATCTTTACTCTCCTTTGTAAAGAGGGATTTTATTTTGCTACTGTTTACGAACAATGTCGTCGATCTTAGGTCTTAATCATTAAGAAACACTTATTAAATGTTAGAACTAACGGTATTCGTTTTATACTGGGTCGTTAATTCGTTACTTAACTCAGTCAGTTAAGTGCCATAGGTGATACACGCTTGGGCGATCATGTCTCAAAAGAGACAGGAGAGACTGGGAAGAAGATTCTCCCGCGGAAGCTTGCCGTTGCTTTCTGCAGTTTAATGGTTGCCAACCAAGGCTATAGAACCCGATCTGTTCTGCTATTTAACCAATACATTTCCCAATAGGATTTGCGTAAGTGAAAGCAACAAATTCGAATGGAATTCGAACTTGGCTCTCCGATTTCTAGCTCTTGGCAGATATCCACTGCACCACAACGCACATTACTTGACTACTGTTCTAAAAATGCGAAATTGGCTTTTTTTTAATTTCCGTCTTTTCAGAAAAAAATTACCTGTTATTCGTTGATAAAGAAGTATCCAGGAATAAGAACTCATGTCAAAGGGTTTGTTATGAGTAATTGTGGCAGGTGTGGGTTCTTCGTGTTAACAGACGATTGGGAACGATGAATGCGTTAAACGAGAACGAGACTGGGCCTCGATTTCATCTTTAATTCGACTACTGGCTTACTCAGCAAGAAATGGCTTCCAAGAATAATCGATAAAGAGGAAGTAAGAGAAAAGTAAAAGACGGATGGTTGGACATTCAATAGACGAACAAATTTTGATTTTCTTAGATGAGCAATAATTAATATTATATATTACTTTTTACAGGCTAGTGTTCTTATCTTGGGTGGTACGATCACAATAATTTAATCCATTCAAACGAGTTCTGGTCAAATGTTTGGTGTTGTACTCACTGACATTCTTAGAATGTCTTAGAAATTCGAAACATAATATTTATTGTACCAATTTCACTTTCAGTGCTTGGTAATATTTCGCTTCCCCTTATCAGCAGTACCCTTAAATCACGTTAGTACTGAACAGCCCCTCATATATATATATATATATATATATATATATATATATATATATATAAGTTTTAGTATTAACACACATACACACACACACACATATCTATCTATCTATCTATCTATCTATCTATCTATATATATATATATATATATATATCCAATAAAATGAGAATAAAGAAATATATGATTGTAGAAAAGAGGACATATATAGAAAAAATTATGTACATGTTCTAAAACATAATTTATAATAAATATACACAGCTCTATAAATCATATATCGAGAACTGTTTTAAATTTATGTTTTGGACGGGAAAAAAATTTCTTTTCTCTCCTCATTCTATACTCACACGGATATATATATATATATATATATATATATATATATATAAGCGGACATTGAAGTTAACACTCAGAGGCGACAGACTGTTAGGTGTAATCAACAGGCCATATATATATGCACACACACACACACACACACACACACACACACACACACACACACACATATATATATATATATATATACTCGTAAGTACACGCACATATACAAATATTTTTCAAATGCTAATAAAAAATGCTCAATTTTATATAACAGCCAATGGGATTACTTGTTTTTAATTAATGAAAAAACGAAAGAAATTAATAATAATAATAATAATAATGATGATGATATAAAAGAACGTGAAAAAATAATGTAGAAGCGCCAGTTCATAATAGGCACCTGATGATTGCATTATGCATGAAACTCCGAATCGTGCTATAGACGTAGGATAATATATATATATATATATATATATATATATATATATATATATATATATTCAGTTTGTTAAGTGCCATACGTGATACACACTTTGGGCGATCATGTCTCGAAAGTGACATGACTGACTGATCAGAAGATTATCCCACAGTAGTTTGCCATTGCTTTTTGCGGTAGACTGGTTGCAAACCAAGATTATAGAACCCAATCTGTCCTATTATTTTAACCCATAACCCAAGGGTATTTGGGTAAGTGAATGCAAGGAATTCAACTGGAGTTCAAACTCAACTTCCCGATTTGTCGTTCCGAGTCGATATTTACTGCACCACAACACACATCGTGGTATTCACTCACAGAATATCACCCTAGAACACCTAAACTTTATGATCTTCCTAAAAGTAAAGCGGGTATCATCATGCTTCCCATTATCTCAGAAATAGGTAGCTCCCCCATAAACTGGCGGAAGTCATAACAAAAATTCTACGCCCTCTTTTTAAAACATTTAGTTCGTCTCGTATAAAGAACTCAGTTAGCTTAGCTAAAAAAAAAAAAAAAACTAAGGGAAATGAATATGACCGAGAAAGGCATGGCCAGTCTAGATATAAAATTCCTCTACTCCAACGTCCCAATTGGACAATGCCAAAATCTTAAAATAAAAGCATCCAACACAATCAAAGATAAAGCTCTCTCTCTACCAACAGCTAAAATTATAAAAATCTACCATCTCATAACCAATCAATGCTACTTCACAATTGACAATGCTTGCTGCAAGCACAAATTTGAATTAACAATGAGCTTTTCTTAAAATTTCTTGAATCCGGTCCCTTCTGAAATATTTTGCCCAACCAATCAACGTACTTCTGTTATATTGATGCTGCTCTACTTATATATCCTCATGATATTGATTTACCAAACCTTGTTGATCAAGTAAACAAAGTCGAACATACAATTTAATTCGCATACATATGGAAGAACACGATTCTTTATCCTTCCTAGATATCAAGCTACACTGTTTTAACAACAGTTTAAAACTCAGTGTCAACCGGTAACCGACCAACAAATAAGACCTAATAAATTTTAAAAATAAAAGAATAAGAATAAAATCAAATCCGGCGTAATCATCGGTTTCTACCTAAGAGCACTAAGAATATGCAGCTCGGATTATTTACACGAAGAGGAGAAATGCATTGAAAATACTTTCAAACTTCTCTAATATCCTAATTATTTTATATTCAATGCGAAAAAAAATGCTCATAAAATATTCCAAAACAAAACAAAAAACAAAAAAAAAAACGGCCTCTCCTGTGAAGCCCAATGAAGCCAAAAAATTATTATCGTGCTTATTAACTCTATCTACAACCGAAAAGAATCCATCTAAACTCAACATAAAAATTGTTGTTACTACATCCAAAACAAGAAGTTAGTACTAAACAAGACAATAAGCTAAAACCTGAAGGATGAGTTTGCTGCTTTGCCTGTAATCACTGACATCACTGAAATATACATAGTAGATATCTCGAGATTTATGAACACCAAAAGAGACAATTTAAAAGATAATTCGTCAAATACTTAAGTTGCTCTATGTAACGATACTGACCGCAATTTTTACATAAAATTGATACTCTGATCAAAAGAGAAAATAATTCACTACGACGTAAATATCTAGAGAGTGCATCCACAGTGAGGTCATCCACAGGGCATTTGCGCGCTGGCTCTTGCAAAATTTCACCAGACTCTAAATGAATATGGCTAGATAAATAAAAAAAAATCTGAAATTCCCGGCACCCCTCTGTCGTGCTCATGTGTAGTCATACCAACATAATTAATTTAGTCCGATGAACACCTGAAGGACGAAATGCCTCACAAGTAAACTTTTCCATTTTGTTATACAATTTTCCCAATACTGCTCTTGATACATAAAAAAATATATATATAATGTAATTTCATATATATATATATATATATATATATATATATATATATATATATAATATATATGGTTATGTCAATTTTACATTGCGACATGGAAATTTCTATGTTTCGAGATTAATTCTCATCATCAGGCAATGTTGGTGTTGTTGTTGTGCAGATGATTTACATTTAAATGTAGGTTTAAATGCAAATCATATGCACAACAACAACACCAACATTGCCTGATGATGAGAATTAATCTCGAAACATAGAAATTTCCATGTAGCAATGATAAATTGACATAACCATATAATTATATTATATTATATCAAGCTCTATAATACTCATTATATTGAGCACTGTTTATAATAAAATAAATGCTAGAGCACTCAAAATATAAAAAAACCTTGAATCCTCGTCACTTGAAATATATATATATATATATATATATAGTGTATCGAGGCAGCAAATAATTTTCTAAACATATACTGTTAAATATAAGAGACAATGAATGTCTATTATGTTTAATCATGGGCCGTTCTAACGTCGTATTTTGGCTTTAATTTCGGTTGTAAATAAAGACAAAAATTCTCCAACATTTAGATAATTTTTTATTAATTTGCTTCTAAGCTTTCGGCTCACATGAGCCATCTTCAGAGAGGTTATTTAGACGGTAATTTTGTTATTTTTGGTAACTATTGCCGTTGCCTAGCGGAGTTTTATGTCAACACAAAATAAAATCGTCGGTGATGGTGGATGTTATTGTACTACCGTATTTATGTTTTAAATGCTCAATATCTATCTATCTATCTATCTATCTATCTATCTATCTATCTATCTATCTATCTATCTAAACTTATTTATAAATGGAACTTTGTGTGTGTGTGTGTGTGTGTGTGTGTATCCGTTACCTAAATGAATCATTAAAAAGTCTATTAGAATTATCAGAAATAAAGGAGAGTCAATAAAATAGGTTAGAAATCAGTAAAATCAAATCAAATTTATTAGAAATCAGTAAGAACCAATCAGAATTATCAGAAATCCCTAAGAACCAATCAAATTTATCAGAAATTGCAGCCAGCCAGGCATATCATTCACAATTTCTATTTCTGTGATGTCTGGATTCCAGATTTTTTTGCTTATTAAACAACAAAATATAAAAATAGCCTTTTTTACGACAAATCTCTATTCATCTATGATATTGAATCTATCTTAAATATAAAGATGGAGTCATAGGTTTATAGCAGTGCTATGTTTTGTATGAATTTTATCTTTTTACTTAAACATCGGCTGAAAAAAACGTTGTTTCTCTGTAAAGATGAATAATAAAAGGTCTCATTGACTGCAAAAGATTTAAGAAACACTGGTCTCAAGGCAAACTGATGTTGTAGCTACCAAACAAACTGAAAGAAAAATTGAGATATTCACAGAATCACGTCAGTCTTCAGCGTTTTTTATTTGGTTTCATATTATCATCATAAATTTTTGGTTCTAATATTTCTAGACAATGTTACAAAATTACTCTTGGATCATTTCCTGAAGTCAAGATTATTTATATATGCTGGTTAATGGTGCATTCTACTCAGAATGCACCATTGATCAGCATATATAAATAGTTATGACAAAACACAACACATATGGCTTGAAGATTGCATTTAGACGTGAAACAGACTGCTACCGCTTGGTGTTGACCTCAATGTCCACTTTCATATTTACATATGCTCTATCTTTAACTAGCAGTATAGCTCGGCGTTGCTCGGGTGTAATGAAAGCTTTAAAACTAATCCATAGTCCTGAAATGAAAGCTTTAAAACTAATCCATATATCCTGAAATTCATACAAAACAGAGCACTGCTATAAACCTATGACTCTTTGGACGTTGGCACAAAAGACTAAAATGCAATAGTTCTTTCCAGTTAAAGCGAAACCGTAGACTGAAAGAAAAATGAATGGATATAAATCAAATTTTGGTTTCCTGGTATCGATATCAAATTTTCTGCACTACTATAAGAACTACAACCTTGAAACTTCTGAATATCGTTTCTTATGTCTTTGTCTATGAGTGTATCAAATGTGATTAAAATCAGACCACTCCTTCTATAACCCGATTTTTTCGATTATCGATTTTCGATATTTATCAGGGATACCTCGACACAAAACCTAGCTAAGAACACTCGCAGACGCCTATAGTACAACTGTGTAAATTTTCAAGAAAATCGGTTCAGCTGTTTCGGAGTCTATAGGTAACAGACATACACACACACACACACATACACACGAACACAGATAAATAAGTTTAGATCTGTTGTATAAAACAACTGCTTATTGATTATATAAAGAAGATATTATCGAAAATATTGTTACTTAGTGCATCTTTAGAAATTCAATATAAACAATATAACCAAACTGATTCTATATACTTTTTCATACACACGTCCCCTAGAAGAGAAACCATTGTTTAGTTTCCGTTTTATTAGGTGAACACTTAAGAATAATGATTCTTCTTCTTCCTCTTCTTTTCCAATATCTGAATAGTTACCAACAGCCTGGTGTACTAATGGTCATTTACTTATACTTCTACAATCACAAAATACTACTAATAACGGTACCATAATAATCGATAATAGTACATTTTACTTTCTACATTTTTTATTCGTAATCATAATTCGATGTTTACATTTTCTTAGTTGAGCTTGCATGGATACAAGTTCATTTTATTGATATAGAATTATTCTTCGAATAGGCAATTCATTATAAAGTTATGTCAATAATACATAAGGTAGAAATGGTTTTGTTACTTATATTATCAGTTTATTTGACAGTATGAATCTTTTCATGTACGTTATTGGTTAACAAACCAAGGCCTACGTTAGCCTACCGACAAACATCAGTCAGTTAAGTGCCATACGTGATACACGCTTGGGCGATCATATCTCGAAAGAGACATGACTGACTGGGCAGAAGATTATCTCGCAGTAGGTTGTAATTGCTTTCTGCGGTAGACTGGCTGCCAACCATGGCTATAAAACCCGATATATAGTATTATTTAACCCATAACTGGAGAGAAGAGACGGATTCATACCTTTCCCAAGGGTATTTGTGCGTAAGTGAATGCAAGGATGTCAACTGAAATTCGAACTCGGTTCCCCAATTTGTCGTTCCGAGTCGATATCCACTGCACCACAACGCACATCATAGACTCACTCATAAATTTAAGGTTTCTTTTTTTAGAATTGTAGTATAAAGCGAACCCCAATTATTAAGGGTTATTTTGAGGATTTAAAGGTCATCTTATACACGTTAATATACAGTAAATATTAAAACTTACTAGCCTAGTGATGGAGCTTGTAAAACAGGATATCTAATTTCTATTAACAGAATAAAAAAAACAGCGTAAAACAGTTCTAAAGATATAAAGGATATATACAGTGAAATCTCAGGTCACGAACTCCTCTCATCATAAACAAATCGTTTCAGAAACAAATTTTCCGAATAAAAGATGTTTCAAATGACAAACACTCAAGCCGGCGAAATTTGTGAAAAGTTTCGAGAATTTAAATTGCTCTGATAAAACAATAGCAAGCCGCAGTATAAAAAAATTCAATCACAATGCCATGTCTCACTTTAGAAACATTTTTAACATGGAGACAAAAACAAATCTCACCCTTCTTGGGTATGTCGAGAAACTATAGCCAGCAGCAAGGCCTCTGATCGGGAGATTAGAGGTTTTGAGGTGTCTGGAACCACCTCTTAATTGATGTTGTTCTCCCGTCCACCCTGACTCATGGTGGTAGCACCAGTTAGGTTCCCAGCTATGCGAAAATAGTTAACCCATAAACTGGAGCCAAAATACTATGAAAGTAAAAGTATAGATTTTTATAGTAAAAATATCAGTAATATATTAAAAAAACATTCCCAACAATACATTTGATTCTCAAAATATTGCTCTTTACAAAAAATACGTCAATGTAACTTGATCTACAAACTGATTTTCTTTACAAAAAATACGTCAATGTAACTTGATCTACAAACTGATTTTTGACAAAGACTGTATATTCAACTCATACGAACTTATCCCCAAAATCTTGTCGGTATTAGATAAATCATTAAGGTTGATATGCTGTAAAACCAAATAAAACAAACCAAAGCAAACACATCTCATTTGCCAAATTTTTACTGTGACAGGGACCCAGTGAATTTCAAGCAGTGTCTAGTGATTCCAACAGACAAAAAAGAATAAAGGAAGAAAGCCTATAAAGACAGTAACTTGATGTTTTTATGGAAGGGGAACACCTTACAAATGATAACAGCTCACTCTTTCCTCTTCCTCACCCACTTACATCATCAACTCTTCCCCGGTACAGGTTCAGTAAAATTAAATTCAGTTTTCATCTATATATTACCTGTACAGGATTTATCTTTTTTGTGTCAGATTTAATAATTTTGATGGGTTTTTGTATGAACAAATGTATTGCTGTAAAAGTTTAGATAAACAATCATCTTAAGTCCAGAAACAGTTTAATCCAATTTACATTGATTTCTATGGTTTACGAACAATTTGGTTCGCGAATGGCTTTCCATTGTATCTGAGTTTAAGTGCCTCGACATAATGTTACCTGAACTGATAAATTAAAGATGCAGCTGCTTCAAGATGTAAACATCAACAATGCGAGATTGTAAGATTCCAATCTCTGAATGTATTTAAAGCGGGGCCTTCGAAAATGCGGGACCTGGTAGAAATGCTACTTTTACAACTATGCTTATCCAGCACTGATGGCGATTCATTTTAAAGATTTGTTTTCTTCTATTTTGTAATGATCGACGTGGAATAATCATGAGTGAACAGGTCTTGCCCTACTCGTTGAAAGCCAAAGTTCGCATGAGAAAAAGAGTTATGATAGAATTATCAAAGATGAGGTTAGCGTCCTCGAGGATTCACGACAAAATAGTAGCACTTATTACTTACTTTTGAAAGACCAAAGAAAATACTCTTTCAAAATAAAATCCAGATATTTCCGAAAACCATTATTAGAAAATACAAGTTGCCATGTGTATAGAGGTCAACGAAGTTATCTGCCCTTAGAGTGTATAAATGCTAGTGAGAAGGAGGCGGCCATTTGCTTTTTCAGTATTGCTTGTCACATAGAGTTTTCTCGCTGCGACAGCATTTCTCACTGCCAGCTCTCTGCCTCCGGGCAGAGGGCGCTCTCTGTTTCCGAGCAGAGAGCACTAACCCAGTCGTGGTTCCACCGAAGGGTAGAAGCACGACTGGGCAAAAATAGACAGGCATTTTTTGGCCGGGCCATATAGCCCGGAAATCCCAGTTATAAAAACTGACCATGTGTCACATGTTGCCCTTACTGGGAGGGACAGCTAAATATAGCTTTTTCAGTATTGCTCAAAAGCATGTCCAGTGGTGTCTTCTGCGCTTTACGTGGCACTGTGAATAGGATACTTTGAAAGCAACGAAAACTAGAAATCACTGATCGTGGAATTTACCAAACGCCAAAGCTTACCCGTTACTCGTCACTATGGAACAAAAATATCTGAAATTAATGAAACAACTTGTGGAGCTACAACAGAAAAACATTGAGCTCAGGAAGGAGACGATTCGTGGTCGCCCCAACAGTTCACATGTTAGGAAACTTGAACGACATTCGATAGGGCTAGACACCACAGAAGGAGAATGGGCGTTGTTTTTGGATACATAGATCTGATACAAGGGGATATGCAAGTTGGGATGAACTACGGGCGACCTGTACACCAGAAACAAACAAGCTACTATTTGAATTAGTAGGACCTACAAGACTCAAATCTGCTACGGAAGAGAGTCTTCTACAACAGATACGACTGGTCGCGGCGAAGGAACTACACAAAAAGGACCACCGACAGAAGTTCCACTCCATGATGCAGAATGAAAGTGAGTTGGTGACGAATTTTCTCGCTAGATTACGTGGCCAAGCCAGGTTTTGCGAGTCCAGCATCAAATGTCTAAATGAACAAACTTGTGGGCAGCGAGTCGCCTACTTGGAAGACATGGCAGATGATAGCAAGGCAGCCTCCCTTGACACCTTGAAGCAGAAATTCAACCGATTGCTTTACCTCGAGACGACAGACAAGTCAACTCCTCACTTCCACGATGTTACGCACTCTCTTACGTCATCTAATGTGCAAAGGCCAGACCAGAAACGGCCGTCCCAGGAGACCGAACCCAGTCGACTCTGCGATACATCAAACCTTGCAGTGGATGTTAAAAGACTTCACAGCCGGGGTTGGGGGAGGTCAATTAACCGGAAGGATTGTCCGGCGGTTAAACTGAAATGCTGGTTCTGTGGAATGACGGGGCACGTGAAAAAAGTGTCGGAAACTTGCGAAATCTGAAGCAGAAGACACAAACAGGACATTAAACAGTGAGGAGTCACTTATGTTTACCAACACTAATCCAAAGTGTCAATTCAGCCGCAAGAGCAACAGACACAACAGCATGTAGTCAACGAATGTGCCCCATCTCGAGTGGAATGAAACGGTTTCAAAGGAGCTCTCCAGAGCTAACCCCTTAGTGGAAGTAGAAGTAATCATGAAGCCTGGGGTTCATGCGACCTTCGGACGGGTACCAAAGAAACCAGTAAGCCCATGCGGATACATGGGCCCAAACTTGTTCGACAAGATCCGAGATTCAGAAACTCTTTGAATGGATATCTGGTATCAACCACTCACCGGATACGAGACATAACCAATAACCGGTTACACATCAAGGGTGTCTTATTTCTGTGCATAAAGGTGGGGACCAAGGAAACGCGGCAGGCTGTATATGTATCCAATAAAACATCCGACTTCTACTTGTCACAGACTGCGTTGAAGGATCTGGATCTACTGCCGTCCGATTTCCCGACATCATTGTTGCAGAAGGAAATGGTTCCATGCGGATGCCCGCGTAGAACACCTGTTCCACCGAAGCTAGAAACCATTCCATTCAAACCAATCCAAGCCAACAGACACAAGCTTCAACAATGGTTACTGAAGTACTGAAGTCTAGTGCGTTTAACACATGCCAGCATCAACCACTGCAAACAATGGAGGGTAAACCATTAGACATCATGTTCATCTCGGGCGCCAAGCCGACGGCAATTCACACACCAATACCTGTCCCCCACCACTGGAAGAAAAGTGTAATGGAGGAGCTGGACAGAGATATTGTGCTCGGTATAATAGAATCGGTGTCAGTAGGCACCCCAAGGATGGTTGTTGCACCGAAAAATGACGTATCTCCAAGAGCCGATAGATATTGAACGGGATATCAATGTCACGACACCAAGCCAACCCGACGAAATGGAAACGGACGACACCATAGGTATGGTGGAAAGCAATACAGGAGGGTATATACAGCCGGTCAGACCCCCACAATGTTGCAGAAAACAATCGCCAAGGAGTCTGTCCTCACGAATACGGGGAAAATCCAAAAATGAACACGTTCATTCATCCTGTGGTCACATGGGTGGAAGGGCATGTATAGAAGTCAACGGAGTTATCTGCCCTTAGAGTGTATAAATGCAAGTGAGAAGAAGGCGGCCATTTGCTTTTTCAGTATTGCCCAGAAGCATGTCTAGGGGACGTCTTCTGCATTCTACACCATGAGAAGACTAGCAGAATATGTTTTCTTTTCACAAGCACAAGACAAGGGGAAATTTTGACAAATAAAAATATTTAAAATGTTAGATCATTTTCGAAAGCAATCTTGAAATTATTTTTTGTGTGAAATTATTCGATGTATTGTGTATGCCAAGAAGTTAATGCGATTGTCATTTTCAGGATTAATATACTGTGGAATAAATCGGGGTAAATTGGTTTTGCACAACGGGCAAAAATAATAATAAAATAACGAGGCAAATGATTCTAATGAGATATTTAAATCGATTTAACAGCATTGATATGATGTTACCTGAAGTGATAAATAATTAAAGGCACACCTCATTCGAGATATAAACATCAACATCGCCTGATCGTAAGATGCCGATTTCACCAAACAGTTTGAAAGTATGCAGTGCGGGGCCTTTATTGTTACCTAATAGGTTAATCCTTTCTCTTTTTCTTAAAAGGTCAGTTTGAATATAAAAGATTACAGCGAATTTCAGACAATAGAGGCCCTTGTAAGCGCTTTCTTTGGACTAATCTCCACAACTTTATATTAATCATAACAATTTCACTTTATGCCTTTTTTGCATTCCCCACTGTCTGTTGTTTTCTGGAAGAGTGTTAAATTACATTTCGGCCGTTGTGTTCTCTGTATAAATCCGATTACCTACTCTTTGACTTCAAGAAAACTGAATGCATGGTCATCAGTAAAAAGAAGTCCCAAACTCCAATTACATGTCGTGGACACTAAAATCAAGCAGGTGTAGAAATTTAAATAGCCGGGAAGTGTTTTAACAGAGGATGGGATGTATTCGCATGGTTAAGGACGCATTCTAAAAGCTGAGTACTAAAAGGAAAATTACGTTGGTGTTGTGGATCTTCGTCGCCAATTTGTTGTGAAGTTGTGGCGAAAGTTGTAGTGGCCGGTTTGTGCCGGAAGTAAAACACGGAACAAGAAGGTAGGTTCAAAACAGTGTATTAGTAGAAGTATTAGTATAACAAGAAACAAGATATCCAAAAGAAGTGTTAATAAATAGTAATATAGAAATAAGTAAGTCCGAATGTATTATTATGCTGCCTGAATAGTAGCTGTCGTTAACTGCTTCCGTTAACTGAAAGCTTGTAATAGCTCTGTTGACTGCTGTATAGAAATCGCACATATAATTTATATATATCCAGAGGAAGTACATTCCTCGCAGGAGAGCACCATAACAGTTGGAAACAAAGAAAATTGTACTGGACTGTTACGTGATATATGTCCATATATATATATATGGCAGCGAATGCGGAATAATCTTCTCAAAGATGAAGGAAAGACTCAAAGCAGCAGAAATGTGGTTCTACAGAAGGATGTTAGGGATACCATCGAACGAAAATGTGGGCAACGATGAGGTTTTGGAGTGTATGAAAACGAAAAGGAAACTTATACTTAACATCAGGAAAAGACAGATGAAATTTCTGGGGCACATAATGAGGAAGGAGAGCTTGGAGAATCTGATACTCACATGACGGATAGAGGATAAGAGAGATACGGGAAAACAGTGCGTGGCATACTTGATGGGTTAAAGCAAATGGATGGTAGAACAGGGTTTGGAAGAAATACCAACACAAAAGTAATAAGAGCTACAAGGAACAGGGAGATGTGGAGGGCCATAATCGCCTACGTTCTGAAGGGACACGGTACAAAAAAGAAGTTCATGGGTGAGACAACTATGGTTGCCTTCACCACAGTACTACTCATTTATTGCTCGCCTTTTTTCCACTAAGTCTGGACGGGACAATGAAATATTCAACTAAATTGTTGGACCGTGAATTTGTCGGCACACTACCTGTGAGTTCACACCCTAGGCCGAGTAGTGCAGGCTGAAACTCAGTGCAAACACGGCGAGCAAAACCTGAGCAATACTAAATAAAAACACGATGAGATATTCGTAGATAATGACAACGGAACGTGAATAATCTATACACGTAGATAAAATAAAGAGTTTAGCTCGATATCCCTTGAAGGTTACTCGGACTGGAAAACACTTCATGAACGCCGGCGAGCGTAACAGCTGAAACGTTGTGATAACAGCGATAAAGATGAGGACAATAGGAAGTTTGTAAACAATAAGTCCTCATATCAGAAATTCAAACAACAATTAAACTACCTTATTATAATTCTGCTTGTCCGTCCCTTAGTTAGCACGATCGTTACGCCCTGCCAATATCTCATAAATAATAGTATTAGTGAGAAAATGAAGAAAGAAAGAAAGAAAGAAAGAAAGAAGAAAGTAAAGAAAGAAAGAAAGAAAGAAAGAAAGGAGTTTTTAACGTATTCTGTCTATACCTCGTGAATAATAGACTATTCCTTTCTGGTCGCGTGGAAAGACGGAAAAGACATATCAGAGATGCTACTTGGTATTAGAAAATGAAAGAAAGAAAGAAAAAGAAAGGAAAAATGAACAAGAAAAAAGAAAGGAAAATGAAAGAAAGAGAAAAGAAAGGTAAAAGAAAGAAAGAAAGAAAAAAAGGAAAAAGGAAGAAAGAAAAAAGAAAGAAAAATGAAAGAAAGAAAAAGAAAGAAAAAAGAAAGAAACACATGTTTAACGTCTCCTTTCAATACCTCATAAATAATGGACTATTTCATTTTCATCGCATAGAAAGACTATAAAGACAAAAATCAGAAACGATACTTAGCATTAGTAAGAATCTAAGAAAGAAAGTATTTAACGTCTGTTTTAGTGAAATTGAAAAAAGTTGTCAGTTGCTTCAAATCTTTTCATTTGTACCCACTTCTGAAAAGAATGACAAGCGTTCATATTTATGATTGTTATTGCAATATTTTCGAATTTGCACGGATATTTTATCGTCGTAAAACTCGCTATGATTATTCAAGCATTAACTTAAGAATTAAGATTCATCAGAAAATTAAAATAACTTTTCATGGTTATTTCTAGTGTTTATAATCCTGTATATAAATCTATTGATTTCTATCTATCAGTCAATAGAATCACATCCATCTTAGAACAAATATCCGAAGGAAGGCGTCCTTCATCTTGTAAAGTATATTTTTTAGTTAAACATACTAATATTTAATTATTCTTTGACATTCATGCAGTCGGCCATTTTTTAGTGAATTTAAAATTGTTAATTTCCGAAACAGTAAATAATATACTTTTAAACAAGATTTTTTGTGTTTCTGTCATAACTAATTAGTATTAGATTTAAAACTCGATAAATCATATATTTTCCTGCAAGTAGCTCATTATTCTTTGCCAGCAGAAAAGGTAATATTATCGCTGTGTCTGATTTAGAGAATTATAATTATAATTTGAATTAGAATCCTTTGTTACTCTAACGACAGAGGCGATACCATTAACATTGAATGAACAGAGGATGGGCTAAAGTGACATGACATGGCTTTTCTCGTTAACAGCATTTCATTGAATTATATTGATCCCGGTATTATTTCTCTTTTTAACTCACAAGTTTCACTTCTCTGCATACTTCGTCACCGTTCTTTCTTTCTTTCTTTCTTTCGTTCTTTCTTTCTTTCTTTCTTATATTTATTTTATTTTTTTATCTAACCTTTCTTTTTGCTTATAGTTGTCTATTCTTTCTTTCTTTCTTTCTTATATTTATTTTATTTCTTTATATAAACTTTCTTTTTGCTTATAGTTGTCTATTCTTTCTTTCTTTCTTTCTTTCTTATATTTATTTTATTTCTTTATATAAACTTTCTTTTTGCTTATAGTTGTCTATTCTTTCTTTCTTTCTTTCTTTCTTATATTTATTTTATTTCTTTATATAAACTTTCTTTTTGCTTATAGTTGTCTATTCTTTCTTTCTTTCTTTCTTTCTTTCTTTCTTTCTTTCTTTCTTTGTTCTCCCATTCTTTTTTCTCTCTTCAGTTAACGATTTGTACAAGTTTACAAAATTCTAATTTTTTATTTTTTTCTCCCTTGTTTTTCATTTTCCCTTTCAGGTTCTTCCTTTTTTTTTATTTCTTTCTTTCCCATTTCCTTCGCTTCTCTTTCTTTCTTTCTTTCTTTCTTTCTTTCTTTCTTTCTATTCTTATTTATTCGTTCTTCATTTCTTATATTTATCTAATTACTTGATATATATATATATATATATATATATATATATATATATATATACATATATATATATATAACTGTTCTTTCTTTTATCATATATTTGACTGCTCCTTATTTATCTTTAAATTTTTTTCTTAATATTAACCACGCTTTCTTCCTTTCGTTTCCTGCGATTATTGTTCTTTCTTTCCTCTATTCTTTCCTCTCTCCGATTCTATTGTATAAATTTTGTCTTTGCATGTCTCATAATACTAACACAAGTCTTTTGCCTTGTTCCAGACGCCGTCATCATCTCCCCTTCCCCTTTTACTTTCCAATCACTTTCATCTTCTTCCCCATTTTTTTCTCAAACCGCCATTCATTAATAAAAACAATCATCAGACGCAAAAGGCAAACATGATTTTAGTCCTGTTATTTACTGACTGCGATTTACACAAAAGATTCTTCTTTCTATTGTTTTACACTTTTAGGAAACTCTCTCTTCGCAGATTGACGTTTAAGTTAGTTGTAAAAAAAAAAAAGAAAAAAGAAAAAAAACAAACAAACAAAAATATAACGACAAAGACACCCCACAAAAAAAATAAAACAAACTGTATTCTTTCTATTCGGTGTGTGCAAATGTTTCCAGCAAAAACCGGTTTTCAACTGTGCATCTAGTCTCTTGTTGATCAGGCAAAGAGCTGGGAACTTTTACAACGAATACAACTGACACAAACACACTGAAGTTTTATATGACTAGTTCACGCATACACACATCCAAATCTTAATTCTGTTTGCGACGCCCTTTTATCTTTTAGAAGTTTATAGTTCGATTTTCTTTTTTTAGAAGTTTAAGAAGATTTACTTAAATAGATAAATGAGCTCTACGTTTACATCATTCCCAGTATGACTTAATAGTTACTATATATATATATATATATATATATATATATATATATATATATTGTTTGCCCTACTTGTGTATTGAGCGCTTTACGTGTTAGGTTACTCGTCTCAGGGTTTTTTCTTTCGACTAGTACTTTGACTGATGTTCAAGTGCTTAGTTCGTTTCTTTTGTTGTTACCATTTTTTCCGCTCCGCGTTTATACTCGGTAGGTTTTTCGAGACGTGTTCAACGACAAATTTACAGTTATATATATATATATATATATATATATATATATATATATATATATATATATATATATATCTTTGTCGCTGTTTCAATAATTCTATACGCATACTTGATTTCTGCAACATTTCCTAAACAATTAATATTAGCGACTTGACTGCTTTTATATATTTACTTTGACCAATATTTTTAGTGATGGGTATTACAAAATGAAAGAACAGAAATTATGAGCACGTATAACCATGCCAAGAAATACC
>JBBBDQ010001107.1:645000-680000 GCA_037127315.1 Ascarosepion bandense | reverse complement strand
GATGACAGGGGAGATAGAAAAAACATGAAATGGAGCCATAACAGCACGCCACGACCTACCATAGGTCTTCCCACAGACTTGGTAGGTAGTGCGTCCATAGCAGAAATCGAAATATGATGAAAAATGACATAATAATAATGTTTGAAAAACTATCAAAATATAAAGACCTAGAAATTGAAATAAAAAAATGCGGAAATTAAAAACAAGAGTCATGCCAGTGATAGTAGGTGCACTTGGAATGATAAAAAATGGGACAAAATAACACATTGAAAGAATCCCTGGAAACCCATTTTAAGAGATATACAAAAACTTGTTTTATTAAGTACAGTCCACACACTAAGGAGAACTTTGTCTATGTAACGCTAGGGATGTTATGGGAGATAGAAAAAAACATGAAATGTAGCCATAGCAACAGACCACGACCTGTCTTAGATCTTTCCGTAGACTTGGTAGATAGTGTGACCATAGCAGAAATCGAATTATGATGAAAAGGGCACAACAACACCACCAACAACAAAAACAACAATAACAACAACATCAATAATAATAATAATAATAATAATAATAATAAGGTCTTCTGCAAACTGTAAAATGCTTCAGCGAAGACATTGGAATGAAATTTAATTTGAATAAATGTGCTAAAGCTACAGTTTTACGTGGATCAATACAAGAAACATCCTCAATTAGCCTAGACCCTGCTGTAACAATAAAAGAATTGAAACCAGAAGAAGCTTATAAATACCTAGGTGTAAATGAGAGCGAAAACATTCACCATAAAAAAATGAAAGAAATAGTGCGTAAAGAGTACTATAGAAGGCTACGAATGATATTAAAAACTGAATTAAATTCACAGAATAGAGTTATGGCCATTAATAGCCTTGCAATCCCAGTTGTCCAATATAGCTTCAACATCTTAAACTGGACTCTAAACGACATCAGGCGAATGGATGCTAAAACAAGAAAGCTTCTTTCTAAGCATAGGATGCATCACCCAAAGGCTGATGTAGACCGTCTATACATACCCCGTAAAGAAGGTGGAAGGGGTCTTATTCAGCTGGAATTGTCATACAAGACAACAACTATTGGCTTACTAACATACATAGAAACAACAAAGGATTGGATGATACAATTAGTAAGGCAACATGAAGAAAGAAAGAAAAAATATTCAATAATAAAAGAAGGCAGTAAATACAAACAAGAATTACAGTTAGTAGATTCTGTAGAAAAGCAAAACAGTAGCCAAGAACCAACTATTGCGGCAAAAAATATGAAAATGAAAGCCAAAGATAAAGCTCTTGAAAAGATGAAACAGCGCTGGCAAGACAAACCTCTGCATGGCCAATATCCAGTACGTGCCAATAAATCCAATGTTGACAAAGTTAATACTCATCGATGGTTACGTGCATCTGGATTAAAGTCTGAAACTGAAGGATTTATACTTGCAGCACAAGACCAAAGTCTTTTCACGAGAAACTTTCAGGCAAATATTATGCATAATAATATGGATCCAAAATGCAGGTTTTGTGATAAACACCAAGAAACAATAGACCACCTAATATCAGGCTGTTCTGTGCTTGCCCCAAACGAATATAAAAATCGCCACGATAGAGTTGGGCAATATTTACATTGGGCAATGTGCAAACATTATGGAAAATCTGTAAACAAACACTGGTATGAACATCATCCAGCACCGGTTACAGAAATAGAAGATGTAACCATTCTATGGGATTACACCATCTACACAGACAGAAAAATTGAAGCAAACAGGCCAGACATTATTGTTAAAAACCAGAAGGAGAAAACTTGTCTATTAATTGATATGGCTTGTCCAGCGGATTGTAACATAGCAACCAAGGAATTTGAAAAACTGTCAAAATATAAAGACCTGGAAATTGAAATAGAAAAAATGTGGAAATTGAAAACAAGAGTTGTGCCAGTGATAGTAGGTGCACTTGGAATGATAAAAAATGGAACAAAACAACACATTGAAAGAATCCCTGGAAACCCCAGCTTAAGAGATATACAAAAAATTGTCTTATTAAGTACAGCCCACACACTAAGGAAAACGTTATCTATGTAATGCTGGGGATGATAGAGAAGATAGAAAAACATGAAATGGAGTCATAACAACACGCCACTACCTGCCTTAGGTCTCCCCGCAGACTTGGTTGGTAGTGAGACCAACGCAGAAATCGAAATATGATGAAAAATGACATAATAATAAATTCCTGGCAGCCTATACCTTAAAGAAATATTGAAAAATTATTACATTACGAAGAGCTTTTTGCAAAATATGTGTGATCTTAGTTTTTTTTTTGTTTTTTTTTGTTTTTTTAAATGACCAGTGTAACATGTACTGACCTTAAATCTCTGGTTGATACCCGAAATAAAATGTGTATGCAACAGAAATTAAAGGAAATCATAACAAAAATATTAATAATAACACTACGCATCCCTATTCATGACTGGAAGTAGAAGAGGGCCGTCATCGCCAGGCGACATAGGAGTCACATCTAGATACCTGGGAACACCCTAGATCGAACACTGTCCCAGTGGAACCGGGTTACACGACCCGAAAGAATTTCTAAATGGGCCCCACTTGTAAGGATATGCGCTGCATTTTATAAAAACCATTTACTACATGGCGTATATTTAGCTATCATGCATATGCCTAGTGTACTCAAATTGGGTGTCATCATGGGTACATTTGTACCCCATCGTCACTTTGTTGTAATAATAATAATAATAATAATAATAATAATAATAATACAGTGGGCCAATATCAGCACTGAAAAATATGCAACTTTTACGGAAAAGAAACCTCAAGAAACTGGTATGAACCTCAGCCGGTTACACAGACAGTTTTATAGATATTTAAGATACACATAAAACAATCAAACCAATCGCCAAGATATCGCGATCAAAGACCGCAAGAAAATGTAATTTCTTATTGACATAGTAGTCCCTGCAGATTGTAATTTATCCTTTAGCAACATCAAAATACAAGGATCTTGAAATAGAAATCTCAAAAATGTGGGACATTGAGACATCAATATTTCCAGTTGTAGCTGGAGTCTTCGGATTGACTGGAACAAGTTTTGAAAGACTCATTGAAGGGATTCCTGGTAGTCCGCGCCTTAAAGAAATACAAAAAAAAAACTGTACTCACAAGTACAGCTCATACATTACGAAGAACTTTTTCTATGCAAAATGTGTGTGATTTTTGTTTTTATTTTTTACAAAAATGATCACTAGAAATGTCATGAAACCATTTCTGACCTTATTTCTTTGATTGGGACACGAAAGGAAATGTGTATACAAAAGAAATCACAAGAAATAATTGGAACTAAAGGGAACTCAAGAAAATTGATGCAAAAATTCGCAAACAACTCAGATGCAATAGAATGCACTGTTCTAAAACAGATATTGGCCATCTGTGTTTGCCAATGAGAAGTGACGATAGGAGCATGATCCAACTAGAATTGTCTTTTCAATAATGAGATTTTACAAGTATCTTGCAGCTATACAAGATTGAGCGTTACATCTCGTAATGGAACATAAAAAAAGTAAAAAGCTTTATTCTGTATCAAAATAAGCCGATAAATATGCAAATAAGTTTGGGTTAAATCTTGAAAATATCTCTGAAATAGACACAACTGCAACAAAACCAGCCATAGAACTGATACGAGAAGCAAATAACCGAAGCCAAACGCAAATAGAAGATATCTAGCACTAAAAGCGTTAACATAGCCAGTTCTTTTGTTGGAACATAAATGCTGATATAGTAAAATCCGCAACCCACCAATGGTTGACATCAGGATTTAAGGATAAAACTGAAGAACCTATTCTTGCTGTACAGGATCAGAACCTACTTACACTCTGAAAAGCTAATGACTTTTACCTTTGTTTATAAATCAGTCAGTTAAGTGCCATACGTGATAGACGCTTGGACGACCATGTCTCCTTCGATCCATGACAGACTAGGCAGAAGATTTTCCCTCAGTAGGTTGCCATTTCTTTCTGACTGGTTACTAACCAGAGCTATAGAACCCAATAAATCCTGCTATTCAGCCCATAGTTGGACTGAGAATAGATGAATTCATACCTTTCACAAGGGGATTGTGCGCAAGTAAATGCAATGAATTCAGTTGGAATTCGAACTTGGTTCTCCGATTTCTCATTCCGAGTCTATATCCATTGCACCACAACACATATTTCTGCTTACACTACCAAGATAATATTTTGCATAATAATACGAAACCAAAGGATAGTTTTTGTGACCAATGCATTGAAACTATTGATCACCTTATCTCAGGATGTTCAATACTCATACATAAAATCCCTCATGACAGGATAGGTCAATATCGATATTGGAAACAGCTGAAAACTGGTGTGAACATCATCACGAATCTGAAGTTAAAAGATCAGACGTTAGCATCTTCCAGGATTTTTCTTTCAACACAGATCAAACAATATCATGTGTTGAATATGCATACACCTTGGTTCCCTCTCAAAGTAATATGATTGGTTGGTGTCAGCCATAAATACAGACTAAAGCGGGGACACCTAGGACTATGCCTATTGCATAAGCCTACGCCAAAGCATACTGCATACGACTACGACGAGTACCAGTCCATTACGGCTGCTTGCTAGATTGTCCTACCCGGTTACATTGCCAAAACCACTTAGCTACTTCGAATAATATATATATTCCTTTCCGGGACATATCAGTTAGGGGTTTCCCCGCGTGAGTTCGGATTTCATCCTCGTCGCCAACTGATATGTCCTGTAAAGGGATATATATATATATTGTTCGAAGTAGCTATATATATATATTGTTAGCAAGTAGCCGTAATGGACTGGTACTCGTCGTAGTCGTATGCATTATGCTTAGACGTAAGCTTAAGCCCTAGGCTTATTCCTAGGCGTCTCCGCCTTAGTTTGTATTTATGTCTAACACCAGCCAATCATATTACTGTGAGGGGGAACCAAGGTGTATACATTTTCATTACATAAATATACAAGCAAATTTTCCAGGCATTATTATAAAAGACACAAAAGTGTGCCACTGATTGTACCGAATGACAATTGCTTTTATTGTCGTTGAAGCTTTGGGTGTGTTAAAGAAACGGACTCAAGGAGAAATTAACATAATCAGTGGTGCCGCATCTCTCAAAAAAAAAAAAATCTCAAAATAGTTATGACAAAAACAGAGCTTTGTCTATTTAATTTTTGTTGTTAATTGTCGTCTTTTATTTGACTAATTTTAAAACACAAAAATCGAATACTTCAATTGCCCTGGGTCATTGGTCATGAACCGACATGTGATTATCAAACAAATGCAGATAAGAATGATTTTTATGATAATAATAATAATAATAATGTATCTAGTTGCACACTATCAGCTTCCACAGAATATAAAATTCGGTATGATCGTCCTTGATAATGGCTAAAAGAATATCCGAAAGAACTCGCAAAGGCAGAACTTTTGAACAGATTTTACACAATTTGTTTCCAGAAAAGAAAACACTTGTACGAAAGCGAAAAAAAAAAAAAAATTAAAAAAAAAAGAAGCTTAATCACAGTATCTTGTCTTTCGTCTGTAACGAAACATATACGTTGTGGCGCAGTGGCTTGAAAAGAGAAATCGGGGAGTCGAGTTCGAATTCCAGCGGAATTCCTTGAGTTCACTTCCGCGCAAAAACCCATGGAAAAGGTATTAATCTGTCTCTTCCTTCCAGTTATGGATTAAAATAAACAGGACAGATTGGGTTCTATAGCCTTGGTTGGCAACCAGTCTACCGCAGAAAGTAATGGCAACCTACTACGAGTTAATCTTCTGCCCAGTCAGTCGCTCAAGGATCGCCCAAGCGTGTATCACATATGGCACTTGACTGACTGACTGATATACATACCGCCTGATGAGACTGATATGGTTGAAACCTGAGTAACGAGTAAGTTGTGAACAGGCTGTTCTTTAATATATCTTTGGCTCTGTATATTCTGTTCACTTGTTTGTGTATTTGAGTATTTTTTTGAATAACCGTCTACTGGTCAAACTAGTACATATTTTACTGTTATATATATATACGTGATTATAATTATACCCATCTCGTTTAGTAGAAACCTAGGTAGTGCGATATATATATATATATATATATAAAGGAAAACTCAACACATCATTTTGATTGGTTATAAGTTATAATTCATTTCTATGAGCTAAATTAGGTCATGTCATTAGGCCACACTATATTTGTTATTTGTATCGAATGGAACGAATATAGCGTGGTCTGGGGAAATAAGCTAATTTAGCTCATAGAAATGAATTATAATTTGTAACTAATCTAAATGATGTGTTGAATTTGTCTTTATAAATATCATATTGTTCTGGATAGAATCTATTGAACTCTCTATACAGATATAGCTCTTAATATTTAATATCTTATATTAATTTGATCTTGTTGGATTATCCTCACTGTTTACGGACTTGAAATCCATACATACATACATGCATATATATATATATATATATATATATATATATATATATATAGGGTGTGTGTACAATAGCATTAATTTTGAAAAAATATAAAGTACTTTAATTGTTCTCACTGGGGTAATCTTTAGATTATTTATATAAATCGGCTTACTAAGCGAGTTTTATATGGTGCATAAGTCCGAAAATATGGAACATCCAATTAGAATCTAACTCACAATTCAGGTGCAATTGATCTAGTGAGACAGCTTGTTAACCATTACACCACGTCGAAGTGCCCAGTAGTTTATAAAACGTTGCATGGATGTGGAACAAGGCCGAAAATGTGGCGATCCTAGTGAGGATCATACTCACTACTCGTAATTAATATCGCGAGAGAAGCTTATTAACCATTAGACCACGTCGAAATGGCCGAATTATAAAGTGGAGAAGTTTGTCCCTTACATGAGCCATGTTATTTCAGTCATGCCAACTCCAAAGTTTCGTGAAGGTATTATTTTATGTCATGAGGCTTCACTCTTCAGGTTTTTTTTTCCACAGAAAAAAACCCTGAAAAGTGAAATATCACAATAATGACTTTTCCTTTCTTTTGAAACAAAAAGAATCGAAGTGTTATATATTAAAAAAATATTGCATTTTTTTTTTGGGGGGGGGGGGATTTGAAAACATGACTCCTTACAAATGAGCTCATTCCCGGCGAATAAAGGACATCTGGAAGCATAATTCTAACATATGTCGGAGAAGTATTCAAATATCAGTCCTGTAATTATGCCACGTAGGTTTGATTTTAAATTAGTTAAAAAAAGGCAAAAGTCTAAGCATTAACAGGGAGAAGACAGAATGCAGGTTTGTCAGTAAAAAGGACAGCCCTCAGTGCTTTATGCATTGGGAACGCCAATATCTTATCGGTGTGGAATTTTAACTTTGTGGCTAATAGATTAACAGACGATGGAAAGTGTGAAACATGCTTCGAAAAGCGTATAGGTACTTTTTTAGAAAATGTGCCATATATTAAGAGATCGAAAAATATCGTTACAAACAAAGAAACGAGTTCTGGATTGCGATGTAATATTTATCGTCCGATGCAGCATTGAATGATGGGTAATTTAATCATAAATGAAGAAAAGACTTGAAGAGACCAAGATGTGATTCTACTGACGAATGTTGAGAAAGCCACTAAACAGGAAGTTGTGGAGAGTTATGATGCTTATTTTCTCAGTGGCAGAGAGAGAGAGAGAGAGAGAGAGAGAGATGGAGAAAGAGAGAGAGGGAGAGAGAGAAAGAGAAAGAGAGAGAGAGAGAGATGCATAATGTGACAAATGCGAATTTATAGTCCAGGCAAGTAGGAGTGAGCTTATTATATTCAGATAACAGATAAATTTAAAAATCAATCTCGCTCGAAACACTTAATTTTAACGTAATTTTGCATGTTTAATGAAATCTGATTTCGTTTTTTTTTTTTTTAAACTGGTCGTTCGGGACGGACGAAACCAATAAAGAACGGTACTCCAGAAATAATATTATATTAAAACTGAAAGTGAAAGTTATTTGATCCAAACCGGAACTTCTGAATGACTAACAAAACAATTTGTTGATATTTGATTTATGGACTGTATAAAGATTCGTTTCGGCACTCACACGATTATTTTTACTTTAGAATTAATTCTGTGTCCGACATCTTAAATGCTTTTCGAGCAAGTTGCATTATCTTATTTAATGAAAATATTTATTTTGATAAAAAGAAAAAATTAAGCAAATAGAACTTCAACGAAATAATTCGCCAATATTTTATGAAAGATTTTATTACGAACAGGTTTAATTAGAAAACATATTTTTAATTGCTAATTTTAAGCACTGGGCGACGAAACCAAAAATAAACACAGTTAAAATAATTTTCCATTCATAATACAAATTCATTTCAATTTTTAAATTAATCAAGTATATATGCATTCTGCTTATATATTTATATATGGTCCTTATACACTTATACACACCCATACTTATATATATATATATATATATATATATATATATATATATATATATATATAACCGGTATATAAACAGGCACATACATACGTATATATATATATATATATATATATATAGAGAGAGAGAGAGAGAGAGACAGAGACAGACAGACAGACAGACAGACAGACAGAGAGACAGAGGGACAGAAAGAGAGAAATAGACAGATAGAGAGAGGGGGAGAAAGCGATTGTGAGAGAAAGAAAAAAGAAAGGTATAACATAGTTTCTCTCTTCCTGTCTTTTCTACACACACACACGCACGCACACACACACACACACACACACACACATCTATATATATATATATATATATATATATACTCAGAGAGATAGAGAGAGACAGAGAGAGAGAGAGAGTGACTGTAAGAAAGAGAGAGAGAAAAAGAAAAAATGAAAGCGGCGGAGCAGAGACAGAAATAGAATATTCTGGTTGCATGTTTGCTCTTCTACAAATGTTACTGGACAACACCCCTATATTCGCTCAGCTCTTATGATTTAAGGCTTGTAAATGTATATATATATATATATATATTAACAAGCCTTAAATCATATTTGCACGTATTCTGCTTGCTCGGTTCTGAAAACTGAGCGACTGGACTTTGCCGAATACACACACACACACACACACACACACACACACACACACATTATAGGCATATTTACATATGATATCGAAAGAGGTTGTAGATAGATGTGTCCAAAACATAATTTACGTATAAACGCGCATAGAGACGTATACACAAATATACACACATCTCCATGCTGCTTACATATATATATATATATATATATATATATATATATATATGTGTGTGTGTGTGTGTGTGTGTGTGTGTATCCGTAGATAACAATATCAGTGCATTGATTAAAATATAATAAAGCAATATTATATATGCAAATACATAGTTTGAGTTTTAATTCGAACTCTGACAACAATAAAGTGAATCGCATTGCATTTTATTTTTCCGAATGAAATTAACCTTGCAATCACCCGAGACCGCATATAAATGTATGGGCATTTATTTATGCATACAGAGAAAGTCAGTTTGGGTCGAAATAAATGCAGTCTCTACATTTGTGTATGCACAATGCCAACTTGAAACTACCGGCATTGTCTTTTTTCAACGTTACGAAAAAGATGACTAAAGATACGTTTGAATTGCCTGCGATATCTTTGAAACAACAACAAAAATCTTTCCACCATTGAAATGTTATCGGCTAAAATAGTTTATAAACGCCGTCCTCATTTGGTATCGCTGTTTTTTTTTGTGAAATAAAGCATTCATTGTGTACTGTCTTTCACTTGAAAGACGCAAAATCTTTCTACGATTTTGACTTCAGCCGTCTAGAAGACATAAGCTTACTACTACTGTCACATAGTAATGTAGCATTGGCATAAAAGTCCCAATGCAAGATGTGTAGTCTCAGAAATACTTATAAGAAAGGGCGAACGTTTGTAAATTAGTCTGATTCATAAATATGAAATTGTTTTCTATTAACTTTTGTTATTATATTACTTACCGATTTCGTTTGGGTTTGAGTCCGGATTGGTATCTTTGCCCTGGCTATCCGGTTAACCAGGGTGGGTGGATGAGCTTACAGATTGCCTGACTACTCGCGCGTTTTCTCCTCAGATGATGTTAATGAGAATAGTTTATTTTTTGTGTGTATGTATGTATATATGTCTGTATGAACTTATGTATGAATGTACTTATATATTTATGTATGTACGGATGAATGTGTTCAGCGCGACATATTAGCCGAGGTTGCTGCTACTCTTAATTTTAAATCTCTCTTTGTGTGTATATGTGTGTCTATGTATGGGTGTGAGGGTGTGCGCGTCTGTAAGAGTGTCGAACCGGGCAAGAAATGAAAGAAAGAATGAAAAAGGGAGAAAGGGGGTAGAGGAGAGTACATTTAGGTGAAATACGCCCCAAATGTGTGTATGCGCGCGTGCACGTGTGTGTGTGTGTGTATGTGCATGAGTGTGCCGGTGTCTATATTGCTGTAAAAACGTGTGTCCCTACTTAACTACGTTCGTATTCCTTCCTCAGTCTAAAATGTCTGCGTGTGATGTGCACACCTTTTGTGATTTTCCTAAGGCTCCTTCTGATGTGTGCTCTGTTTTACGTGCACGCGCCTCTACGAAAGGTATTTTTTTTTTTTAAATAAATCTTCGTCTCTTAATTATTGAATTTTATCGCTACGAATGCAACTATTTATTTTTACACGGTTTTCTTCTTTCTCTAGACGAGGTAAAAATATGCATTCGTTTTTGTCATCAGGTTTTTTTGTATATGTGTTTTTTCCCCGCCCTCTTTTTTAAACAATAATGTTTGATCCGAATGATAGATCTACCTGCATATGTAGGCCATTCATTTAGCCTGACAGTATAAACGCCCGTCTCTACTTATTAAATACTTTGTTGCAATCTTTATAGCTGTGCATCAATTTTAGAATATACCTAAATATGTCTTATATATATAAGATTACCTATAGATGTTTAATCTTTTTCAATATTATTGTGATTATGTATACTGGTGTTTTTAAGCTACTGGATAATTGTGGGGGTAGAATTTTGGTTTAAATTCTACTCTTTTTTTTTCTGTTTCTTTTTTCCATTTTTTTTTTTTTTTAGTGGTTTCTTGACAATGCAATATAAAATACAAAACCTTGATCTGTTTTTGACATTCACCTCAACGTCGGCTATTTTAAAGTCTATCAATGTGACAGTTTTTTTTTTTTTATCCTTATATCATCTTGTTGCTGCCGTCTGTGTTAACACTGCTAGCAAACTACCGATCGACCAGTGTTGCAACCACAGTTGCTTCTGTTGCAACCGTCGGTGGTAGAAAGAAAGAGAAAGGCATATAAAATATGCGTTAGGGTCCGCACGCACAACACTAAATACTTGGGTCATTCTTCTTAACTCTACGTGTCTTGTTTTTGTGAACATTTCTATCTATTATTTTGTACCAGTTCAGAAAGAAAGATATTGCAAGTTACTTGCAGGCACAATTTGTCTCACTTAGTCTATAACAAAGCTATCTCACCTTGTTCGCTTCCGCTCAGATCTATCTATCTATCTATCTATCTATCTATCTATCTATCTATCTATCTATCTATCTATACAGCTTTGTTACAATCTATCTATCTATCTATCTATCTATCTATCTATCTATCTATCTATCTATCTATTACTATCTTATTACATCTTATCTATCTATCTATCTATCTATCTATCTATCTATCTATCTATCTATCCATCTATCTATCTATCTATCGATCTATTACAGTTTGTTACAATCTATCTATCTATCTATCTATCTATCTATCTATCTATACTATTACAGTTTGTTACAATCAATCTATCTATCTATCTATCTATCTATCTATCTATCTATCTATCTATCTATCTATTACAGTTTGTTACAATCTATTTATCTATCTATCTATCTATCTATCTATCTATCTATCTATTCTATTCAGCTTGTTACTATCTATCTATCTATCTATCTATCTATCTATCTATCTATCCATCTATCTATCTATCGATCTATTACAGTTTGTTACAATCTATCTATCTATCTATCTATCTATCTATCTATCTATCTATTCAGTTTATTACAATTTCTTATCTATCTATCTATCTATCTATCTATCTATCTATCTATCCATCTATCTATCTATCTATCGATCTATTACAGTTTGTTACAATCTATCTATCTATCTATCTATCTATCTATCTATCTATTACTAGTTTGTTACAATCTATCTATCTATCTATCTATCTATCTATCTATCTATCTATCTATTTCTTACAATCTATCTATTCTATTTGTTATCAATCTATCTATCTATCTATCTATCTATCTTTATCTATCTATCTATCTATCAGTTTGTTATCTATCTATCTATCTATCTATCTATCTATCTATCTATTACTATCTTATTATTACAATTTCTTATCTATCTATCTATCTATCTACATTTCTTACAATCTATCTATCTATCTATCTATCTATCTATCTATCTATGCTTCCATCAGTCTACCTCGGCGCATTTTTATTTAATCGCATTTGTCATAGATCCTTTACAATCTATCAAAATGATAGTGGAACCGGTTTGTCTGAAGGAAATTGAGACTATCCAAACAAAAGCACTAATGAAAAGAGCAAAAGAGACTTACTGGCACTTAACTTCCACTAATACCATAAATTCCAACTGGTGTGAAAAATCAATAAAAATGCTAATAACAATAACACTGTAGGGCAGAATACCGGCGTTATAGAAACAAAATTATTACTAACTATATAGATTATATTTACTGATGTGTATTAGTTCCATTAACAACTATATCAACGTCACCGTCGTCAACAATAATACTAACACTGAACATTTAATCATATTACCTGCATAAATACGCTTTCTCTCCTTCTATATCTTAATAATAACAATAATAATTTGAACGTATCAGGACCTTGCCCGAGAGCTGAAAACGAGTGGAACATAAAAGTAAAGTTTTGCCTATAACAGATGACGCAATTTGAACAGTAACAAAAACATTGGAGACAAGATTGTCCTTTGAGTTTCAGGACGTAGACGAACATGGTTCTCCACAATTTCCTGTCCTTTGTTGCTCTAAGTAATTGTTTAATTTTTACTAACTCTTTTAATCCCATTTCTGACATCCATTCACTGAAACTCAGTAAGGTTATTCGCTGTTCTACGTAGTTCTTTTGTCTTCGCTATGTACTGTGAGTGTTAACGTATCTAAGCCTTCTTTCCTCTTTATGTGTGCTTGAAATTGCAACTGTCTCTTTTTGATAGTGAAGTGTAAGTTTCCCTGTTCTTCAAATCTTACTTAAAACTTTTAAAATTGCTCCCTTGTTGGGACCATGTTATTTAAATGGTAATTCGTTAGAACCCAATTTCACTCGCTTCAAGCAATGTCGTCATCTGTGGGGAAATTGTCCAGCATTTACTTCCATGTAGAGTAGAGTAGATGAATTAAAATTTTTTGAAGATTTTTACAACCATAGAATTCCTGTAAATTTTTATTGGCACAGGTTCAGTAATAATCACGGGTCATTTGGCTTGAGAGTGTGAATGCATGAATAATAATAATAATAATAATAATAATAATAATAATAATAATAATAAATGTAAGAACTAGGAAAAGCAGAAGAGCCGTAAAAAAATATAACATCAAGAATGAAAATGACGTCTTATCAAATAAAGAAAAAATAAAGCAAAAAAACCCAACTGAAGGCTCAAAGAATAAGACGCTATGAAAAAAGAGCAAGATTTTACAGAGAAAACAAGATTTTTCAGACTGATACAAAGAGATTTTACAGGGAAATAGGTAAAAAAAGAATTGAAGTGACAGCACCCCCCAGAATGGAAGAAGTCACACAGTTCTGGGAAAAGATATGGGCTTGCCCTAAAGAACTTAGCAAGGAAGTACATTGGATTACGCAAGAGACAGAACGAATGAAAAATAAACCCGAACAGACATGGTCTGGAATTACTGAAGATGATGTTAAATATGCACTAAAAAAAACACACAATTGGAAATTCCCAGGCATAGATAAAATTCCTAACTTTTGGCTATATTATTTAAGCGCATCACATAAAAAACTAGCCAAAGAACTTCAAGAAATGGTTGACGACCCCACTAAAATTCCTGCATGGTTGACAAAAGGAATTACATTTCTTCTACCCAAGAATGGTGACACAAAAAATCCGAAAAACTACAGACCAATTACATGTCTTCCGACAACATATAAACTATTAACATCTATTTTAACAAAGCAGACATATTTATTCTTAGAAAGAAATGACATGTTACCGCTTGAACAAAAAGGGTGCAAACGTGGCTGTTATGGTTGTAAAGACCAATTGCTGATTAACAAAATGATCCTGGAAAACTGCTACAGTACAAAGAAAAATCTTAGTACTGCCTGGATAGACTACCGAAAAGCATTCGATAGTGTGCCACATTACTGGATTTTAAAGACTTTAAATATATACAAGATATCGCCCGTCATCATCAATTTCATCAAACAGTGCATGTCTATATGGAAAACAACCCTTTACCTCAATCATATAAATGGAACCTATAAGTCTGATGAAATAAACATCAAAAGAGGTATATTTCAAGGTGATTCTTTATCTCCCTTACTATTCTGCATATCATTAATAGCACTAACCAGTCAACTTAATAAAACAGAATGTGGTTATAAAATAGGCCAAAAGAAAATAAGCCATCTATTTTACATGGATGACTTAAAGTTATATGCTAAGAATGATAATGAGCTGGAAGGTCTTCTGCAAACTGTAAAATGCTTTAGCGAAGATATTGGAATGAAATTTAATTTGAAGAAATGTGCTAAAGCTACAGTTTTACGTGGATCAATACAAGAAACATCCTCAATTATCCTAGACCCTGCTGTAACAATAAAAGAATTGAAACCAGAAGAAGCTTATAAATACCTAGGTGTAAATGAGAGCGAAAACATTCACCATAAAAAAATTAAAGAAATGGTGCGTAAAGAGTACTATAGAAGGCTACGAATGATATTAAAAACTGAATTAAATTCACAGAACAGAGTTATGGCCATTAATAGCCTTGCAATCCCAGTTGTCCAATATAGCTTTAACATCTTAAACTGGACTCTAAACGACATCAGGCGAATGGATGCTAAAACAAGAAAGCTTCTTTCTAAGCATAAGATGCATCATCCAAAGGCTGATGTAGACCGTCTATACATACCCCGTAAAGAAGGTGGAAGAGGTCTTATTCAGCTGGAATTGTCATACAAGACAACAACTATTGGCTTACTAACATACATAGAAACAACAAAGGATTGGATGATACAATTAGTAAGGCAACATGAAGAAAGAAAGAAAAAATATTCAATTATAAAAGAAGGCAGTAAATACAAACAAGATTTACAGTTAGTAGATTCTGTAGAAAAGCAAAACAGAAGCCAAGAACCAACTATTGCGGCAAAAATATGAAAATGAAAGCCAAAGATAAAGCTCTTGAACAGATGAAACAGCGCTGGCAAGACAAACCTCTGCATGGCCAATATCCAGAACGTGCCAATAAATCCAATGTTGACAAAGTTAATACTCATCGATGGTTACGTGCATCTGGATTAAAGTCTGAAACTGAAGGCTTTATTCTTGCAGCACAAGACCAAAGTCTTTTCACTAGAAACTTTCAGGCAAATATTATGCATAATAATATGGATCCAAAATGCAGGTTTTGTGATAAACACCAAGAAACAATAGACCACCTAATCTCAGGCTGTTCTGTCTTGCCCCAAATGAATATAAAAATCGCCACGATAGAGTTGGGCAATATTTACATTGGGCAATGTGCAAACATTATGGAAAAGCTGTAAACAAACACTGGTATGAACATCACCCAGCACCGGTTACAGAAATAGAAGATGTAACCATTCTATGGGATTACACCATCTACACAGACAGAAAAATTGAAGCAAACAGGCCAGACATTATTGTTAAAAACCAGAAGGAGAAAACTTGTCTATTAATTGATATGGCTTGTCCAGCGGATTGTAACATAGCAATCAAGGAATTTGAAAAACTGTCAAAATATAAAGACCTGGAAATTGAAATAGAAAAAATGTAGAAATTGAAAACAAGAGTTGTGCCAGTGATAGTAGGTGCACTTGGAATGATAAAAAAATGGAACAAAACAACACATTGAAAGAATCCCTGGAAACCCCAGCTTAAGAGATATACAAAAAATTGTCTTATTAAGTACAGCCCACACACTAAGGAAAACTTTATCTATGTAATGCTGGGGATGATAGAGAAGATAGAAAAACATGAACTGGAGCCATAACAACACGCCACTACCTGCCTTAGGTCTCCCCGCAGACTTGGTTGGTAGTGAGACCAAAGCAGAAATCGAAATATGATGAAAAATGACATAATAATAATAATAACAAGCTTTAAAAACAAACAAAACAAAGAATAAAACATCTCCTTATTAGCGCTACTGGTGCACAGAGGGTTAAGAAGAAAAGGGAAAAGAGAGAGAGAGAGTGAGAGTGAGAGAGAGAGAGAGAGAGAGAGAAAAGGAAAAAGGTACAAGGAATGTCGAATAAAGAATAAGAGAAAGATGAGAATCAAGAAGATAAAAGATGGCAATTGACGTTACATTTAAACCTTTGAAGATTGTAGATATTAGGGAATCAAGTATACGGAAAGAAGTTCTACAGACGAGAAGTGCGAAAAAAGAAACCAAAAAGTAGAAGTGGCGGTTACATTAGACGATTTTTAACGGTAAAATGGTGGAACCTAATTGCCCATCTAGTAGTACGAGTAAATTCATGTGGTCGGGACACCATTTAAAAAAAAAGCCCATCAGAGCAGTTGACATGATATAGAAAAGACAGAGGGAAGCAGTGAGAAAATGACTGAAGTCGAAATGCCAGGTCAGGATCGATTACATTGCAGATCCTTATTTGGATTTTGTCGAGAACCTCGAGATGAATAGCAGGAATACGCAACCAGATATGGTAACAGTATTCAATGCACGGACGAATGGTAGATGTATAAATGTGCAAGTTGGATTCTGACGAGGAAACCTTTCTGGCGTGACAGAGAGACCCGATCTTGAGAGCAGCACACTGCGCCAAGGAGGCGCAGTGTGCTGCTCTCAATGTGACTTGATTCAGCCGTCGGCCAGTAAAGTTCCTTTATGCTGGTTAAAGGAGAGCAGTTTTGCTTTGGAGGCATTAAAATTTACAAATTATTTTCTGTCCCAGTTAACCATGGATTGAATATGCGTTTCGAGAGCAGCAGCCATGTTTACTTTGGCTGATTTCCTCTTGAGACGAGGGTAAATGGTACTGTCATTTTCATAGATGCCTACTTGGAAATTTATGACACCAGGAGATCATTGATGAAGAGCAGAATCTGTTTTAGATTGTACAAATGGATGAAGAACACCCATAATGAAAGACCTTGGGTTGAAAATGAAAATATTTGCAAATTAATAATAATAATAATAATAATAATAATAATAGAAAAGAATGTTGAAATTGAAAATAAGAGTAGTATCAATCATAGTAGGTGCACTTGGAATGAAAAAAAAAGGAACACAACATTGAAAAAATGCCAGCTTAGGAGAAATACAAAATATTTTTGATAAATACAGCCCCCACACTAAGAAAAAAATTGCCTTGGTAGGTAGTGTAACCATAGCAGAAATCAAAATATGATGATTATGTTGATAATAATAATAATAATAATAATAATAATAATAATAATAATAATAATAATCAAATGTGACTTTAAGAGTCAAATAGATCACCCAATCCAAGTCAGAAGAACAGATCTTGGAATCGTAAATAAAAAGAAGAAAACTTGCTAAATACTAAATTTCTCTATCTTGGCAGATCTCAAGAGTAGATATAAATAGAAAGTCAAAAGGTGCATAATTACCTAGACCTTGCTGGGGAGATGAAATAACTATGGAACATAACGGTGACTGTCAATGCAGTCGTTATTGAAACACTGAAAACAATTCTTAAGAGCAGAGGAATAAAAACTAGAGGAACTGGAACTCAATAAATCTTCTAGACGGGAGGGTTGTTGAACACAGCTAGAATATTGAGGAGGGTGCTGGAATATTTAGCAGACTTGCTGACACTTAATCTTATGCGTCATTTACCAGTTAGTATTGGTGGGAACACTTAATAAATAATACTACTAATACTATTAATAATATTAATAACAACAATTAATATCTAAACTTATTTATAAAGGGAACTTTGTGTGTGTGTGTGTGTGTGTGTGTGTGTGTGTGTGTGTGTGTGTGTGTGTGCGTGCGCGCGCGCGCGCGTGTGTGTGTGTGTGTGTGTGGGTGGGTGTGTCCGTTACTTATAGATTCCGAAACGGCTGAATTGATTTTCTTGAAAATTTACACAGTTGTACTATAAGTGTCTGCGAGTGTTTTAGCTAGGTTTTGTGTCGCGGTACCCCCGAAAAATATCGAAAATTGATAATCGAAAAAATCGGGTTATAGAAGGAGTGGTCCGATTTTAATCAAATTTGATACACTCATAGACAAAGACAGAAGAGACGATATTCAGAAGTTTCAAGGTTGCAGTTCTACCCTTGGATGACTTATTTGACTCCGATATTGGAAATCGATACCCCGATATCCTACCGGGTCTGATCAAAATATGTTTTTCAGCCATTTTATTTTAGTTTTTGCTTCCATGATACCATTTACTCAGAGGACTTATTTAGCCTTCAAAATTCAGTTTACGACGAAAAAACCTTATTTGATATCGATAGCAGGAAATCAAAATTTGACTTATATTCATTCATTTTTCTACGGTTTCGCTTTAACTGGAAACAACTATTGCTTTTTAGTCTTTCGTGCCATGGATTAGTTTTAAAGCTTTCATTATACCCGAGCAACGCCGGGCTATTCTGCTAGTGTTATCCATAAAACAGGACGAGACTAGATGGGATGAAAGTACGGCATTTCTAAGTGGAATCTGTGAGAAATAACACACACACACGCACACACACACAGATATAATATATGTAATTATAAATTCAATCTATGGTAAAAACATTATATTCGTCTAACATCGGCAAAATTCAAACAGTGCTCAATGCAATTTTTATGAAACAAAAATCTAAGTTAAGATATGAAAATGAAACACTGACCATCCTGCAACCACAGTTTTTACCATGATGGCTTCATCCGGCAGCCTGACAAAGCTATTTTGGTAGAAATCAGAGCCACATTTTAAACAATATAAGTTTCGCAGATGATACATTACTGGTAGCACACACGGAAAGGAAACTACAAGACGTCCTAGAGAAGGTAGCTGAAGAGAGGGACAAGAAAGGACTACAAATAAACAGCAAGAAAACCGAATGCATGGTCATCAGCAAAAAAGGGCAGCCCAAAATGGCAAATACAGGTGAGGGACACTAAAATCAAGCAAGTACAAGATTTTTAAATACAATGACGAGGCTTTAGAAAGGATGGAGACGAAAAGAAAATTAATACTGAGCATCAGGAAGAGACAACTAAAGTTCCTGGGACATGCAATGAGGAAGGAGGGCTTGGAGAACTTGATACTAACAGGCCAGATAGAGGGAAAAAGAGACAGGGGAAAGCAGCGAATAACATATTTGAAGGACCTGATCAGGTGGATGACGGGTTGCATGGTTCAACAGGAGAAAGCGTGCTAAGAGCCACCAAGGATAGGAAGATGTGGAAAGCCATGATCGCCTATGTTCTGAAAGAACATGGCACATAAAAAAAGAAGGTATATATTGTTTCTTTCTTGGTCTGAAAATTACTCTAAACCATGAATTTGTCACCATGCAGTGTCGATTCCTGTGTTATCTCTCTCTCTCTCTCTCTCTCTCTCTCTCTCCAACTATCTCCCTCTTTCTCACATTTCTCTCTTTCTCTATAGACACGGTCGATGGATCAGCGACGAACCCATCTTTCGCAGTAGGCGTACTTGCTGCAGGCAGAAAAATAAGACCTGTTAAAATTTTGGTGGTGAGACATCCCTAATGCTCTGCGTAGCCGATATTTTTAGTAAGAGGACACTGTGATGCAATATCCATGGTCATAGCAGCAACAGACATTATACTTTGGTCTGATTCTGAATTATATAGTTGTGAATCATAAGAAAGGGTCGATATGGTATAGTATAATTACAATCTACATCTGATCTCCAACGGTTGCTCAGTGATTCATATATGACATCATTTGTGTTTTGCCGTTTCTGTCATATTTACTTGGGAAAAGCTTCCTGAATTTAAGAGCCATTGCAGAGCCCAATATAGTACAAGAATTGTGCAGAAATGGTAAATGAGTGGACAGCCACCACATCTATCTATCTATCTATCTATCTATCTATCTATCTATCTATCTATCTATCTATCAATTAATTCATATTCATTTCAACCCATTCTTATCTATCTATCTATCTATCTATCTATCTATCTATCTATCTATCTATCTCATTCTGTTCATTATCTATCTATCATAATTTGTTACTATCTATCCCAGTTTGTTACTATCTATCTATCTATCTATCTATCTATCTATCTCAGTTTGTTAATATCTATCTATCTATCTATCTATCTATCTATCTATCTATCTATCTATCATAGTTTGTTACTATCTATCTATCCCAGTTTGTTAATATCTATCTATCCCAGTTTGTTAATATCTATCTATCTATCTATCTATCTATCTATCTATCTATCTATCTATCTATCTATCTCATTCTGTTCATTATCTATCTATCTATCTATCTCATTCTGTTCATTATCTATCTATCTATCTATCTATCTATCTATCTATCTATCTATCCCAGTTTGTTAATATCTATCTATCTATCTATCTATCTATCTATCTATCTATCTATCTATCATAGTTTGTTACTATCTATCTATCCCAGTTAATATCTATCTATCATTCATTCTATCTATCTATCTATCTATCTATCTATCTATCTATCTATCTATCTATCTATCTATCTTAATTGTTTATCTGTTCCTTTACACACAAAATATTTAAGAAAAGCATGAGAGAGGATGATGGAGAAAAGAACTTGTGGAAATGTAAAGGTAATTGGCTAAAAACAAAGGTAGAGAAAAAGTAAAAGTAAAACAAGTGAAAAAATAGAGAAAGAATTGAGATGGAAAAAGACAGTCATGTTTGCTGTCTTTTTTTTTTTTTTTAATCATTTCACCCCAAGCAAATCATTTCACTGCCACTATTGCGCAGGGGTTTAGGAGAAGTTGAAATGAAAGAGTGGTTAGATATAGGAAATGTCAGAAGGAGGGTGATAGACGGGTAAGGATACCGAGGCTGAGGGTTGGGCAGATGGGAAGAGTGTTTAAGAGAATGGATGCGAGTTAGTTTGTTAGGAGGTGTCTATTGACCTTACGTTTAAACTCATGGAGATTGTAGCTGTCCAGGAAGCAATCATGTGGAAGGGAATTCCACAGGCGGGAAGTGCGAGAAAAGAAGCTGTTGGAGTAGAAACTGTGGTTACATTTTATCGGTTTCACTGTAAAAGGGTGGGACCTAGTTGCTAATCTAGTATCTCGTGCAAATTCGTACCTAGGGGGCACCAGTGATCTAAATTCATCGGAGACTCCTTTATCCCTTTAACATTTCCAATGGAATGATGCTTTAATATATCTTTAAGAGAGTTTCATCGCATAACTAAGATGGGCATTTATATATAGATAAGACATTTCAGCTGCCTCTGATGCTTCAAAGATTTAAATGCAACGTCAATTGTCATCTTCTGCCTTCCCGAATCCCATTCATCTTTCATCCGTTCTTCAGTCCTCCTTATTCTCAGTTTTCTCTTTCAATTTCACTCACTGTAACTCCTTGTGTACTAGTAGCATTGTCACCTTGCTTGCGGTGAAATGATTTTAAAATATGTATAATTTTCTGTTCTTATTTTTTGCAGCTTTTCCGCAAGCCTATTGCTTCTCTGTCGTTATTTCCACGGTAAATGTTCAGGCGAGTTTCATTCTTTATTTCCAGCCGTTTAGAGCTTTACAGCCAAGAACACACCATGCTACTTCCACAGAATTGAATCACCCCATTTCCTCTATATTCCAAATGTAAGATGAAATTTCCACCCAGTTTTTTCCAAGAAGTACCATTTTGGATATAGACACCTTCGCGTGTGCTTCCCTAAAACAATAGATTCCTTTCTTCTTTTTTTTAACAGTTTACTCTAAGCAAGGCGATAACATCACTAAGGCGTACGGAATGGAAAGGGAAGGGTAATAATTTGGAAGAAACCGAAAACTAATAATTTCTGAGTTTAAGTAGTGAATTAAAGTCAAATTTAAAAAGAACAGGAAGCCTAATCCGTATTTTTAAAAGAATAGGAAGTCTAATGTGAATTTAAAAAGAGTAGGAAGTCTAATCCGTATTTAAAAATAATAGGCGGGCTAATTCGAAATTAAAAAATAATAGTTCTAATCCGTAATTAAAGAAAATAGGAAGTCTAATCCGTATTTATAAGTAATAGGAAGTCTAATCCTTATTTAAAAATAATAGGATGTCTAATCCGTATTTAGAAATAATAGGAAGTCTAATCCGTATTTAAAAAGAATAGGAAGTCTAATCCGTATTTAAAAAGAATAGGAAGCCTAATCCGTATTTAGAAATAATAGGAAGTCTAATCCGTATTTAAAAATAATAGGAAGTCTAATCCGTATTTAAAAATAATAGGAAGTCTAATGCGTATTTAAAAATAATAGGAAGCCTAATCCGTATTTAAAAATAATAGGAAGTCTAATCCGTATTTAAAAAGAATAGGAAGCCTGATCCGTATTTAAAAATAATAGGAATTCTAATCCGTATTTAAAAAGAATAGGAAGCCTAATCCGTATTTAGAAATAATAGGAAGTCTAATCCGTATTTAAAAAGAATAGGAAGCCTAATCCGTATTTAAAAAGAATAGGAAGTCTAATCCGTATTTAAAAAGAATAGGAAGCCTAATCCGTATTTAAAAATAATAGGAAGTCTAATCCGTATTTAGAAATAACAGGCGGTCTAATTCGGAATTTAAAAATAATAGGAGGTCTAATCCGTATTTAGAAATAATAGGAAGTCTAATCCGTATTTAAAAAGAATAGGAAGCCTAATCCGTATTTAAAAATAATAGGAAGTCTAATCCGTATTTAAAAATAATTGGAAGTCTAATTCGGAATTAAAAAATAATAGGAGGTCTAATCCGTATTTAAAAAGAATAGGAAGTCTAATCCGCATTTAAAAAGAATAGGAAGCCTAATCCGTATTTAAAAATAATAGGAAGTCTAATCCGTATTTAAAAATAATTGGAAGTCTAATCCGTATTTAAAAATAATAGGAAGTCTAATTCGTATTTAGAAATAACAGGCGGTCTCATTCGGAATTAAAAAATAATAGGAAGTCTAATTCGTATTTAGAAATAACAGGCGGTCTCATTCGGAATTAAAAAAGAATAGGAAGCCTAATCCGTATTTAAAAATAATAGGAAGTCTAATCCGTATTTAAAAATAATAGGAGGTCTAATCCGTATTTAGAAATAATAGGAAGTTTAATCCGTAATTAAAAATAATAGGAAGTCTAATCCGTATTTAAAAAGAATAGGATGTCTAATCCGTATTTAAAAATAATAGGAAGTCTAATCCGTATTTAAAAAGAATAGGAAGCCTAATTCGTATTTAAAAATAATAGGAAGTCTAATCCGTATTTAGAAATAATAGGAAGTCTAATCCGTATTTAAAAATAATAGGAAGTCTAATCCGTATTTAAAAATAATAGGAAGTCTAATGCGTATTTAAAAATAATAGGAAGCCTAATCCGTATTTAAAAATAATAGGAAGTCTAATCCGTATTTAAAAAGAATAGGAAGCCTGATCCGTATTTAAAAATAATAGGAATTCTAATCCGTATTTAAAAAGAATAGGAAGCCTAATCCGTATTTAGAAATAATAGGAAGTCTAATCCGTATTTAAAAAGAATAGGAAGCCTAATCCGTATTTAAAAAGAATAGGAAGTCTAATTCGTATTTAAAAAGAATAGGAAGCCTAATCCGTATTTAAAAATAATAGGAAGTCTAATCCGTATTCAGAAACAACAGGCGGTCTAATTCGGAATTAAAAAATAATAGGAGGTCTAATCCGTATTTAGAAATAATAGGAAGTCTAATCCGTATTTAAAAAGAATAGGAAGTCTAATCCGTATTTAAAAATAATAGGAAGTCTAATCCGTATTTAAAAATAATTGGAAGTCTAATTCGGAATTAAAAAATAATAGGAGGTCTAATCCGTATTTAAAAAGAATAGGAAGTCTAATCCGCATTTAAAAAGAATAGGAAGCCTAATCCGTATTTAAAAATAATAGGAAGTCTAATCCGTATTTAAAAATTATTGGAAGTCTAATCCGTATTTAAAAATAATAGGATGTCTAATCCGTATTTAAAAATAATAGGATGTCTAATCCGTATTTAAAAATAATAGGAAGTCTAATCCGTATTTAAAAAGAATAGGAAGCCTAATCCGTATTTAAAAATAATAGGAAGTCTAATCCGTATTTAAAAATAATTGGAAGTCTAATCCGTATTTAAAAAGAATAGGAAGTCTAATTCCTATTTAGAAATAACAGGCGGTCTAATTCGGAATTAAAAAATAATAGGAGGTCTAATCCGTATTTAAAAATAATCGGAATCCTAATCTGTATTTAAAAATAATAGGAAGTCTAATCTATATTTTGTACGTATTCAAATTGTAGGGAGAAAGTTTCACTTAGATAGCTTTTTTTCTCAAAAAGCTACTGCTTTTTTTAACTCGACGTGAACACTAAAAAATTTAATCTCTTCAAGATAACCCATAAGTGTAAATCCTTATATATCCTCCTCATCCTCAGAATCTTCACTACCTACCACCAACTGTATCATTCATATCTAACACAACACTCAATATTACCATTTTAATAGTAAACTCATCCTTTCAGTGGCTCTCAAGGCTTATTGTATTAAAATTTCAGCATTTTCTGTCCATACTCTTCTCAGCATCCTTCTGTAGAACTTTATCTCTGACGGTTCATGTCTCATTTTCATCCTTGAAAGGACTGCTATATAGAAAATTACATATTAATAATAACTCACTACGATTTTGTTTGATTTTAAGTACATTTTCTCAAATATTTTGTGTAGTTTTTGGAAGGAATTTGTTGCTAGTAGAATGTGTCATTTGAATATATACAGAACCTCCCAGGGTTACTCTTAAATAAAAAACGAATATACTTTTGATATACGCACAAAAATTAAATTAATAATAAATTCAGTTAAAAAATATACACTCGACTTTAACGAGCCAAGTTGTCTTTCAGCCGGTTATCATCCCCATATTGATTGACTTTTACGTAAAGGATATCAATTACTGTAGTTGATTAGTTGTTATATAATGAAAATCGTCAAAAACAAAGTAAAAATGATATTTAAGGGCGATGACTAACAATAAGCTAGCCGAGCAGACGACGATTATTGAACCGAGCTCGATAGTAAGAGAAAATTGAGAAGAAGAAGAAGAAGAAGAAGAAGAAGAAGAAGAAAGGAAGAAAAACGGATAATTCCGGAAATGTCCGAACGAATACGAACTAACAGGTCGACTATTTAATATGCAATTCAGAAAAATCACGCGATATCTCTTATCATACTCTCCGAGAAACAAATAAATAAATAGTAATAGAACAAACGCATGCATATGCGCACACACACACACACACACACACACACACACACACACACACACACACACACACACACACACATGCACGCGCGCACGCGCGCACGCACGCACATATGCAAATAAATGAGGTCACCCCATGTTTATATTATACTAAATTTTATGTTTATTTTATATTTTTAATGTCATATACCATTACGACGTAGGAGATCATAACTCTCCTCGGATTTTTCTTTCGACATCTAAACTTATTTATAAATGGAACTTTGTCTGTGTGTGTGTGTGTGTGTGTGTGTGTGTGTGTGTGTGTGTGTGTGTGTGTGTGTATGTGTGTCTCCGTTACTTATAGACTCCGAAACGGCTGAACCGATTTTCTTGAAAATTTACACATTTGTACTATAAGCATCTGCGAGTGTTCTTAGCTAGGTTTTGTGTCGAAGTACCCCCGATAAATATCGAAAATCGATAATCGAAAAAATCGTGTTATAGAAGGAGTGGTCCTATTTTAATCAAATTTGATACACTCATAGACAAAGACACAAGAAACGATATTCAGAAGTTTCAAGGTTGCAGTTCTACAATAGTGCAGAAAATCGATAATATATATATATATAAAAGCCTTCATTACACCCGAGCAACACTGGGCTATACTGCTAGTCTGTCTATATTTCTGAGATAAGGTATTGTAACTATTTACATTGTTCAGACTGTTGTTCTCATCTTTA
Source organism: Ascarosepion bandense (assembly GCA_037127315.1). Lineage (NCBI taxonomy): Eukaryota > Metazoa > Mollusca > Cephalopoda > Sepiida > Sepiidae > Ascarosepion > Ascarosepion bandense. The sequence goes on along the minus strand of JBBBDQ010001107.1, from coordinate 653,454 downwards.
GTGTCATATTCACGACGTTTCGGCCGTTGTACGCTCCAGCTTTCTTAGGATCTCTCTATATTTCTAAGATGAAGTATTGCAACTCTTTAAACTATTTGCATTGTTTGAAGTGTTTTCTTCATTTTTAGTTTCATCTATTTATTCTGGTTTTTACCATTTTTCTTCTTCAACCTTTTTGAAATAATAAATTGTATTTTACCTGTAGTTCCTCTTTTTTCTCCGAGGCTGTTTTTCACTTTGTGAATTTCGTTAATATTATGTTTAGGTTGCAAACGATTCTTCTGATGAGATGTCTGTCGAAAAAGTTACCCCAAAGGAAAAATGCGGTTTTGTTTGTTCAAAACAATTTACAACTTCTGTGGGATCAAAATTTTTGTAATATATATACGTAAGCGGAGAGCATGCCTAGGCAGATGTTGATTTCCCCCTCCTCATAAGGGGGGGACGCAGATTCAATCCATGCCGGAAGTCACGCTTTCTTTAAGACTATCGAATACACTGACCAGTAGATGTTGTTGGTTAATTTCGTTTGTCATAAAGGTTTTTTTTTCTCCTAAAACTTCGTCGTTGTTCACATGTTCGGACCATGGCATTTCCAGCGTCTTCTGCATAACCTCATTTCTGCTGTTTCAAGTCTCTTCTTCATCTTTGAAAGATATTGTCTATGCCATATCGGAGGGCAGATGGTGCGTAATAGGGTGGTGATACATACCGAGCAAAGCGAGGGACCGGATGTTTGCACTCTCACAACCAGAAAGCAAATGATCAAAACTCGTCGGTGCGTACCCCGGCTCCACGCAGATGTTCCGGTTGAAAACTAAAAATTAATTAAATATTAAATTCCAGTACGCGAGCCTATGCGAATTTTATTTATCGGCCAATGGGAAACCCAGAATCAAATACGGATGTGAATTCCCAAATGATCTGCTGCGATCCAAAAAGACGAAATAAAAAGCTGATACAGAAAGATACAGAAAGACACAAACAGACTCGAGAGAGACGAGTGTAATTAGTATCTCCCTTGATCGACGTCAAGCGAATTACTATGCTTGCCTCCCTTCCCTATCATCTTATCCTTCGCTATCTCAAAACTACTTACCGACCAAAGGAGCGGATACATCAAAGACATTCCTAATTTACAACGCTCTTACATTCATACGCAAAACTCTCTTTTCAGCATTTATTGCCATGAAGATTTTAACGTCCGTTGGGCCCATACTTAAAGGATTACTTTAATTGTAAACACCTTAATTAATATGTGTATATATAAAATGTTATTTCTAAACTCATTTTGCTTTTCTTGATTTATCATCTTTTTATGACGTATAGTGGGCTATCTACAACGAGGCCAAATTCCGTTAATCTGCAACAACATACATCTACTCTTCACTAGAACGGATAACCCACTATAATAGTTCATTAATCTTTGATGACTGAAATAAAATTAGATGACCAAACAATTTAATAGAAACGTTTGTTTTAAATGAATATTAAACATAAGAACAGTTTGTATCTCATGCTAAGTGATTTGTTATCAGATGCGGATAATGTAACGGTTACTGGCGCAGAAAGTAAATTGGGAGTGATAAGTTCAATCCTGCTCGTTTATGTTTATTGAAAAATTAATGAAACCATGTTTTCTTAGCTATGCGTTAATTTTTCCTTAATCATTTCACTCCAAGCAAGGCGGTAACGCCACTGATGCGCAGGGGTTTACGTAAGTGTAAAAGATTAGATAGGAGGAGAGTAAAGAGAAAGGGGGTGTCAGAGAAAGGGCAAGAGAAGGGTGGGAATACAGGTGTGAAGACAGTTGCGAAGGTAGAGAGAAAAGAAAAGATATACAGGGTAATGTAGAAAGAACTGGAGTCAAGTGGATAAGAGATGGATATTGACATTGCATTTAAATTCCTGAAGGTTAGCAGAGCAGACTGAACTTTCTTGCCTTGAGGCGACAGCCAGTATAGGAGAAGAAAAATACTAAATTCAAGATTGACCTTAAGGAGTTGAGCGCCCTCCGGCTTTTTTTTTTTTAATTCTTCTATGTGCCGCGTCTCTTCATCTTCCTGCCCTTTCAAATTCTTACCATTGTTTGTCTCTCCCTGTTCTGCCAAACTATTTGCACAAGCTCGTTAAGTAGGTCATTCTCTCTTGCCTTTAATATGTCTTGTGAGTGCTAAAATTTCCGAGTTTTCTTTCCTTGCAATGTGCTCTAGAAACTCCAGTTTCTTCTTTCTGATTCTAAGTTTAAGTGTCTTTTTTCTTTCCATTTTCCTTCAAACTTTGTCGTTTCTTACATGTTCAGTCCTTTTTTTAGGCGCGTTAGTGTAATTGTTATCGGCGCGGAAAGTGAATTAGGAGTGCCGAGTTCAATTTCTGTTCGATTCTGTTTAGTTCATTTCGCACTTATAATCTTGAGAAAAAAAAGAGAGAAAAAGACATTCATCCAACTACTTCTATTGGTTAAAATAGCAATGCATCCTAGTCTTTCTTGCTTTGGGACAGCAATCGATCTAGGAGAAGGAAAATTTGAATTAAAATCTTCCCAGTCGTTACAGTCTTGGTCTCTTCAAGTGTAGGTTTAACTGTTTCTTTTCTGCATAGCCCCAGGAAGTTCACTTCTGGCTCTTTTTTTATGCTAATACAACACCACCAGTAACTCGCTACTTTGAGTAGCTCCTGTATTAGGTGAACACCAACATAAAAAAAACATGAAGAGATTTGGACTCCGTCAGACCATTTGTCTAGACACGCCACTGCTGCTATTCACAGCAGCAAATGTAGTCAATTCGTGTGCCATACGTGAGACACGGTTGGGCGATCATGTTTCTTTCGAACCATGTCTGACCATGTAAAAGATTTTCTAGCAGTAGGTTGTCATTTCGTTTACTGGTTAACAACCAAGGCTATCGACCAATCTGTCTTACTATTCAACCCATAGTTGAAGGAAGAAGAGATGGATTAATATCTTTCCCCAGGGTAATTATGCGTAAATGAATGCAACTAATTCAACTGGAATTTGAACGCAGCTCTCCTATTTCTCATTCATCATACTACAATGCACACGAGGAGAAAGAATAAAAACACGGGGAGTTGAGTTATGAAGGGGAGTTAACTGAAAACTGAGATATCCAAAGGAAGTGGAAATAGAACAAATAGACTAAACAAAGGGTATGGTTAGAAATTCTAAAAAATATCACCTGAAGAAGATCAGAGCGTACAACGGTCGAAACGTTGTAAATGTGACAATAAAATCAGTACAACAGTATGAACAAAGTCAGTAGTGTAAATAGTGTAAATAGTTACAGTACATCTAAAAATTATTGACAGATTTTGACGGAGATTAGTAATATAAAATTTGATAAAACATTCATTCTCTGAGTAATTAGCTTATAGAAATATTTTCGCATCAGAATACTGGCTCAGTTTAAAATTTACACAAAGCTGGACTGGGTATATATATATATATATATATATATATATATATATATAGATAGATAGATAGATAGATAAGGTCAGCAATGAACACACACACACACACACACACACACACACACATATATATATATATATATATATATATAATAATAATAACTACATAGACTCTGTAAGTATGCCGGCCGTAAATTTATACTAAAATAAACCTCCGAAAAAACCATTAACAAACAGAACCTAAATCCGTTACAATCCGGTGTACTAAGACGTCGGATAAATGGGGAGAAAAAAAAAGAAACCCGCGGAACAAGAACAAAACATTCAATACTCCGCAGTAAAGAAAAAAACCCAAACGGAACCAAACACAAGAAAAAGTGCTCAATACAAAGTACGAAAGAAAAGATACAATAGTAGAGCAAAAACACACAAAAATCTAGAGTGAGCCAAAACCTACCGCGGTTTCACACTACGGATCGTCAGGGCAAAGATTTTTGTGTTTTTTGTTTTGTTTTGTTTTTTTTGTATATATATATATATATATATATATATATATATATACGTTTATTATAATCTTCCCTGTCAATGCACAATGTCCTGTGATGGATACTCAGGAAAGAGTAACAAGAGTAACAACGAGTAATGTTCGTGACGAATTTGTGCTAATGGATAGCAGAACGGGGGCAAAGGGAAATGGCAAAGGGTCTAACATTACTTAGACTAAGAAAAACTAGGAAGTTGCGGAGAGCCATTAGCACCTACGCCCTGAATGGATTTAGTGCATAAAAAGAATAATAATAACAATTATTATTGCTGTTTATAATAATCGTTACACTTAGTTTATGAAATGTGTATGCATATGTTACAATTATTATGGAACAGAGATACAATAAGTGTAAATGTTGGCTTTCAAGAATGTTCGGAAAAGAAGTGTGTTTCTCATACAAAAGTTGATTCTTTATATGAGGCAGTTATAAGGGATGAGTGGACGCACTGGGATGGGGGTAAGGGTTAGCGTGCTAGCTCAGTTGACCATTACTACCGAGTGATCCACACCTGTGGTCATGTGCCAATGTAATTGAATAAATTACAACTAAAAAGGCTGTCCTGGATAAGTGAGTCGATGTTCGTATATGATAGTGGGCTGAGTGATGTGTGGAAAGAGTGTGTGTAAAGAAAGAAAGAAAGAAAGAAAGAAAGAAAGAAAGAAAGAAAGAAAGGACGGAAGTTATAAGGAGAAAAAACAAAGAAAAAAGGAAGAAAAAAGAAAATAAAAAGAAGAAAGGAAGCAAGGAGGAAAAATGAAAGAAAGAATGGGAGAAAAGAAGAAAATAAAGAAGGAAAAGACGAAACAAAGGAATGAATAAAGAAAGGAAGGAAAAAAGAAAAAAGAAAGGAAGGAAAGGAGAACGAAAGAAAAAGGAAGGAAGGAAGGAAGGAAGGAAGGAAGGAAGGAAGGAAGGAAGGAAGGAAGGAATAATGAAAGAAAGACGGAGACGAAGAGGAGATTTTTTAAATGGATTGGTTAAGCCTATTCATTGTATTATCTTTCCATCATGTAATTTAAAACCTGAATATGATTGAGATGTTTGGCCACTGTTAGTCAGAATATGAGTCATTCTTCAGCCATAAATGTCATAAGCATGTATATTTTTATCATCCGCTTCTTTAATGCCATTCCTATCTATCTATCTATCTATCTATCTATCTATCTATCTATCTATCTATCTATCTATCTATCTCAGATTGTTCATTTCTACCTCCATGTTCAGTGAGATAAATGCATATTTGATTTCGAAGTCTGTTGTTAGTTTTCGATCCTTGATTTAGGCATACACTATCGGCCATAGTTATTAGGCCACCTCAGAATTTTAAAAAATGATGTATTTCATACTATGTTTTTGTATTTATTGCCAAGTAAATAATTGTAAATCAAAATAGAATGGTTCTATGTTAACATTGCATAATAACATGTGCATCAAATGAATTTATAAATATTTAATAATTACCTATATTGCAGTTTCATCAATGAAAGAATGAAGAAAATTTAGGGTGATTTGGACGAGTTCATCTTTGCTTTCTTGCCTTGTAAAATTTTGCAAAGTAATGATAACAAAAGAACCGTTCTATTTTCATTTGGCAACAAATACTAAAAATAGTATGGAATATATCATTTCTTTAAAAAAAAACTGGGGAGACCTAATAATTATGGCCGGTAGTGTATACAATATTAACTTTCAAGACTTTACAATGGGTTGCGGCTCAGATTGAGGAACCGAGTTCGAATTTTAGTCGAATTCATTACATTCACCTATGTATTAATGCACTTGGGTAACTTTTCTACCCGCCATTCTGGGTAAGTAGCAGGACAGACTGGGTTTCATAGCCTTTTGTGGCAGTCATGTTACTATACGTTTATCAACCTTCTCTTTACTTCAGGGCTCACTTGTAGAATAACTAGAATTCTGAGACTGGCATTACATAACAATTGTAGTTATATTCAGCCTTTGAGATTTGCAAAAGAAATCACTCGACCGGCGGTCGAGAGCGAGGGAAAATTTACACGTCCCAAAATAATTTTACCCGACCGACTCCATTTTCTTAATAGTCGCCTCCGTAAACACAGAGTAAATCTTGAGTCAAGGATAATATTTTTTCAAATGAGTTTCTAAAAATCTGTGAGCGCCTTTAAATCTGGGTGACAGAGACATTTTGACTCCACTCTAGAAGCTTTAATTAAACGAATATTTACACTGACTGGGACGATAAAAGCGAGATCAAGCGCCATGCATAAGACCAATGAGTTCAATAACGTCATTATACGCCATTCTAAGTAATCTGTGAATTTTCAATGGTCTACTTTTGGGTTGTAAAAAGAATCAGATTTCCTTTTTCTATATTTGAAGGGACACATTTCATTGCGAGATTTTTAATCGACCTCGGGCGAGTAAAGCAATAAACTTTAATCGCCCAATTAAGTTTTTAATCGACTGAGTCGATCGGGCAAGTGAAATCTCAAAGGCTGGTTATATTACATTTGTCTTCCCAATTCACCGCTGACGATGATCTCGGAGGAGATCGAAAGTACTTGGGTTAACAAGAACTATGAAGCCTCCCTTGACAAATCTCAACTGAATAACAAGAAGATAAATCGTTACATATTTATAAGTGGAAAAATAGTCAGAAACTAGTAAAGAGTCTCTTGAAAAACGTATTTATTTTTAAAACATTTAAAAACCCGCGTCCTCAAAAGTATATATATATAAAGACACGTATCACATCTCGCTTATGTCACAACACTCTTCGCCTTAGTTTTACGAAACTCACTATTTGTTTCGACTTAACCTGATGATGACTTAAGAAAGTCGAAAGCGTAGACCATATTTCTTGTACTTTTGTATCTAAATAAACTACACACAATTAACTAACAGAATTATTTCCTTGTTTTAAAAGGAGTATTCGTAATTTGAAAAAGTCGATCATTAAAATTAATTGACGCTAAATGTCTGCTGTGATTAAAAATATTTACCATAAAAAACATTTGCTGCCTAAATACGCATTACGCGCAAGGGTATTTGCGCGTAAGTGAATGCAATGGATTCAACTGGAATTCGAACTCGGAACGAGAAATCGGGGAGCCGAGTTCGAATTCCAGTCGAATTTATTACATTCGCTGAGGGTAAGTGATAAAGAAAAGGTATGAATCCATCTCCCAGCCTCCAGCAGGACAGACTGGCAACCGTTCAAGAAAAAGGAAAACTCTTAATTCAAAACTGTATGTTGACCTGGCTACTATGCAGCTAAGGAAAGGATTATTAGCATTGATTCGATGATCCCAAATACGGTCGATTCCTTACGTATTCACATAAAATACAATTTTTATTGTAACCCAGTTATATACAAGAATGGGTCATATGCAATATACGTGAACAATTCAACTAGAAAATTTGAAAATAAATACACAATATCGAAATACAAATTAAAGACATGTCATAATAGATCATTCCATCTTAAATAAATCAACAATGTTTTGCGACATTTTTTTTACATCAACTTGAGATATTTTTCTTAAAAATTGAATAATTTTAACGCATTCAACATTATTGATAAAAAAAAAAACCCCAGAGAATTTTAATGGTTTTCGAAACTTAGCACGAGCAAAACAAATTCTTGGGTTTGGACACGAAAAAGAATCTGGTATAGACGTCAAAATCCGCGGAAAATTTTCATGTCAGATTAATTTGTAACGTATATAAATTTAGGTAGAAAAAAGCCAATATTGATAAGATAGTGAGTGTCAAAAAGCAGGACCCGGGGTCACCAATTAGGCTTCCCCCGCGTCGGACCTGCGTAAGTTACATGTGGCAATAGCGAGCTGGTTAAAAATAACCCTCGCAATAAATAAAAAATAAATAAAAGATAAAATATAGTGACGGTGATCAGTTTTGCTCTCATCCCTTTGTCAAAAAGTGGAATAACTAATAGCAGCCAATCTGACATTTGAGAGAAATGTGAAAACAAACAAAAAAATAGAATGAAAAATAAAAAGAAACGCGTTAGTAGAAGCGATAATGACGTGTTACACTTTTTGTGCAAGCTTGAGTCAGCGATTAAAGCAACCTCGAGTACCCAGACGACACACAAGTCTGTATCGTTGCTGCTACTGTTTTTATCAATATGCGCCTTGCATCTCTGGTGTTCGTCTGTAGAGCAGACGAACACTAGAAGTCGAATCGTTCGAAGCGGCTATGATCAGCGTCTACGAAACTTTACTTCTGAGTCTTACTGCTTATTACGTATGCGAAAGAACTTACATCATATTACAGAATATGACAGAAATGAACCAAGTATATACGTATGTATGCATTTGTATATATATATATATATATATATATATATATATATATATATATATATAATTCTTTTTCCATTTTAGAGTAAATATTCAGTTGAATACATGCCAAGGCTGGATAATTTCATAAACTGAATGATAAAAACCTTAATAACTATGCATGCAAACATCTA
>JBBBDQ010001107.1:567500-642500 GCA_037127315.1 Ascarosepion bandense | reverse complement strand
ATTCATATACATATATATGATACCCTTTTATGTTTCTAAAATCTTTGGTCAGTGCTTTTTTCTGTTTGGCTACTAGACAAGATCGGGCAACTATTTCTCAAGCATTTCATAATATTTGCAAGCAAAAATATTTACTGTTTTAACTGCAACGCTTCTTCAAAGAATGTCACCAGTGGGCTCGCTGTAACATGATTGCAGAACTAAAGAAACATGTATTCTCCGAGTCACTGTACCAACAGAAGTGACATGTTTTAATTGTCAAATTTCCAAAATCTGACAATTCATTATATATATATATATATATATATATATATATATATATATATATATATATATATATATATGCTCTCATACCCTGATTGAGCACTCTGGAAGAATTGTAGACTTTGAAAAAACAGTAGCCACTCTAGCATCTACGCATTGGTCATTCAGTAATAAATTAGAAAACTCTTAGCTACTGGCGTATGTTTACATGGTATATCACACACTAAAAGTCTGCTTTCTTCTACCATAGCTCAGAGGTAGAATCGCCGACTGATGACAATTCGGTTGGGGTTCAATACTGGCTAAAAGCAATCGGATGTCTAACCGTACTGATGAGCGAAACAGATCTGTCAGTTGTTGATTATATATATATTCAATTATCCATGAGACAAGTCGTTAGAACGTTCAGTTTCTTACTATGAGACTCGAGTTCGAATCCTACTACAGCCGATTGACCACGGAGGTCACTTTTAGAGATTGTGAATCTTCGTCGCAAAGGTGTAGTGAACGGTTTGTGTCGGAAGTAAGACACGGAACAAGAAGGTAGGTTCAAAACAGTGTATTAGTATAACAAGAAACGAGATATTCAAAGGAAGTGTTAATAATAAGTAACCAGAAATAAGTAAGTCCGAAGGTATTATTACTCTGCTTATTGCCTGACTCGTTAACTGCCTTCGTTAACTGCTCTTCCGGAAGTCAAGCAGGTAACTATATATAACAAGAAGAAGAGTCCATTCCTCGTAGGAGGGCACCATAACAGTAAGCGAACTCAGCTTTGGAAAAGACCTGACCCTAAACCTTGTGATTGATTTTGGGTAGCCGGTGCTGTTCATAAACTTAAAGATAAGACACCGGGAAAGAATTTGGGCGTAGAAATCTGAACTAAGGTTAGCTCCATATAGTTGCAGTATAAACAAAAGAGCATGCGTTTGTGACAGGATTTAGCTAGCTGATCAGACAGAGGTATAAGACGTTATTATTATATTATGTTATATATAGAAATTTCAATTTCGGTTATTTTTCTTCTAGGAATTGGTCGCTTTGCATTTTAGGAATAAAACATGATGCATTAATCTGTGATTAATTCACTAGTAGGCCATGTGACTTGACCCAAAGTGTTATTTCAATACCTGATGACAGCAGTGGCAAACAAAAACTTAAAGAGTTAAATGGAGATAGCTGAAACATCCGAAAGTGGCCTAACTCATGGAACGAGAACAATCTACCCCAGTGATTGAAATAAAGAATTCGGTTCAAAATTCCAATTACCTGAAGAAGCCCGGAGCGTACAACTCCGAAACGTCGTGAATGAGACAACAAAGATGAGGACAACAGTCCAAACAATGTAAATAAATAATTTAAGTACTGCAGATCTTAATAACTGACCGGTATTTGGAATAAAATCTCGCTTCACAAGACTACGTCTTGCTCAGTCACATTTCAGATGAAAGGCAGTATTGAAATATTTTGAAATATTTTTTTTGTTAATCATATCACCCCGAGCAAGGCGGTAACGCCACTGATGTGCAGGGGGCTACGTGAGAGTGAAAAGATTGGGAAACCACATCCTAAACAAAGAACAAGGGATGAACCTCTACACCTGTTCAATAGACAAGGGGGGAGTGTGAACCGGGCGATAGTTTAGTCTATCTACTCCAATTAATATATTGAAATATATTATCTACAACGTGTTACTCTTGGTGCAATATGATAAACTTCTCTGGAAATTGAACCAAGAAACAAAAACGTTGCTAGTGTCTTTTATAATGATGTTTAGTAATATTTTCCTGTTTACACACAACGACGCTGACAAGCATTGAGTCATAAATCTATCAACAATTGACCATGGGTAGGGGTCATGTCTCGGATGATATCGAGGCGGATCAATTTGTTGCTAGGGAGGAAAAAATCCGTTCGAAACTGCAGCGTCTCTCGGACATGTAGCAGTTATCAGGAACATTTCGACACAAGAATTAAATGACGCGGGTTTTAAAAGAATTTGAATGGGTTCAATGGTTAAAGACATTTGTAAATCATTATACAAGGTGCTGACCAAAGTTTCACAGAATTTGAACAGCGTGCTAAAACAACATATTACGGATATTTACCACAACTCTTTCTAAGCGGTACACTCTAGGAATTAGTGTGCATATAGCAGGCAAGAGAACTACTTAGTAGGAGACGGTGGGAACTAGATATTAGGGTAAGTAAACTTTGTATGATAATTCCCCGAAGATTTTGTTGGGCTATTTAATGTCGTAGATAAGTTTTCTAGGACAAAACTCAGAATGAATTAGTAGAAAAACAAACATAGGTCCGGTGTATACTAGAGCCAAATAGGTAGATACTGGTAAAGTTCATGCCCGAGTTTGCTGGTATCAGCTAATAAGATGGAACTTTTTAGTGGGTAGGGGACTTCGGCGCATTCAAAGTCTCACCGAAATGGTAACCGAAATTTTTGACACAACTTTACACACACACACACACACACACACACACACACACACACACACACAGCCGATTGACGCCAATTCAGTCGGGTTTCAATCCTGGGTTAAAAGTAATCGGATATCTAACCGTACTGATGAGCTGTGATACAGCGAAACAGATCTGTCTGCGGATGACTATTTACGCACTCACACCCTGATTGAGCACTCTGGAAGAATCGTAGACTTTGTAAAACAGTAGCTACTCTGGCATGTACGCATCGCTCATTCACTAATGAATTAGAGTACTTTGGCTTTTGGGCGTGTATAGTGATAATATACATGCTAAAAATTCTGCCTTCTTCTACCGTGTGCCCATAACCCAGAGGTAGAATCGCCAACTGATGCCAATTCAGTCGGGTTTCAATCCTGGGTTAAAAGTAATCGGATGTCTAACCGTACTGATGAGCTGTGATACAGCGAAACAGATATGTCTGCGGATGACTATATATATATATATATATATATATATATATTCAGAAATTATAACATGAATATGTTATAATATCACTACAAAAGTAGCTATTTTGTTTCGACACTTCTTGTGTCTTATCAAGTGATGTGGTTTATTTCAAGTTGAAGGGTTTTAACAGGTAAAGAACAAGCAAAACATCTTTAATCAGGAAGGCATTGTTGCATAGACAATGTGGACCAATCAGAATAAAGCAACTTCTAATTTGGAGAATATGTGAGCAGACTCAAAACTAAATATTTGGGAGCATTAATATTAATATTTCATTAAATTAAGATCAGTATTATTGACTATTAGATTCACTTATTATTATTGCGAATTGAAAGAAAATTCTAAGTTTAACAATTTAATAGATTTAGAAAGTTATTCATATATTACACGAGGAAAAAAAAAACGCACTCATATAAATAAACCTACAAACATCCACACATGGACAAATAGATGAGTATACACACATACACTGGCAAACAGACACATATACGGATTACTATACGCACGCATACGTACATACATACATACGCAAATTTCAAAATTTTGTTTTTATTGACTTGTCAATTTGTCAAGGTAAGAGAAATCTATTTTTCCTGTTATTTAATCTTTAACTGAGAAAATATGAACATGCGTTATTCAAGGTTATTTGTACGAGGTGACCGAAATCGAGTCGACTGGAAAATGAAATCAGCAAAACAATTTCATTTTTGGTGCCGATAAGTATTGCACTAATTACACTTCTAATATATTAACTCAAGATTTATTCAATAAACACAGTCTAGTGACTTATGTTCTTATTTTAAGACACTCAGAAAGGATTCAACTCTTTTTAGTTGTTTTGTTTTGCTTGCTATTAACTGTTCAACAGCAAAGTATTCATATATATGCCATTAATAATGCTTAGTTTTCCTTTGGTACAATTACCCAAATGTGATGTACCCATTTGGGATTGAACTCACATGGTCAGTGAGATCTACAGCGTCAACCTTATTTAAATGTTTAAGGATATTTAACAACAGTGGCGAACTGAAAGTAGTACCGACTATGCCAAGATGATGGAGAAGTAATATTTATGGAAGTAATGGAAATAAAAAAGGAGACTTATAGTTAACATCAGAAAGAAAGAGCTGAAATTTCTTGGTCACATAATGAGGAAAGAGGGCTTGAAAATTTTGACACTCATAGGACATATTAAATGCAAGTGGGACACAGAAAAACAGCGTATAACATGCCTAACCTGTTTGTGTAAATGAAAAGCAGAACAGGGTTTACAAGAGATAGCAAAAAGACAAAATTTGTTAAGGGTTACAAAGGGTAAGAAATCGTGGAGAGTCATGGTTGCCAACATCCTGCATGGCACATAGAAGAAGAAGAAGAAGAAGAAGAAGAAGAAGAAGAAGAAGAAGAAGAAGAAGAAGAATTCTGTTTATATTCAAATTCACATCGTATTTTGTTATGGCGGATATCATTAACACCCTACCTGAAATTTCGGATTTGTGGACTGATTTTACTCTTTATTTCCTTTTAATCATTTCACCCCAAGTAAGACGATAAAGCCACTAGAACGCAAAGAGTTATTGAGTGTTAGAGAATATGAACCCCCCCCCCCAAAAAAAAAACCGGTAAATTTGTTATTTGTTCCCCGAAGGCCTTTACCCCTTCAAATCTGTCCAAAGCATCCTTATTTCCGTGCAAATATATGCTGAACTCAAATCGATAATTGTTTATTGACGAAACCTACCTGTTTTCAAATTAGCAACCAGAAAAATATCGAACTTCTTGTCGCTGTTTATCTCACCCCGTAACCACACTTCAAAAATGTTATTCACTGCAGAATGACTTCACACGTAGTTTGCCGATTTTTCGGCCTATTTACTTTCTTTTTGCAATTACTACGCTGAAATTGAGTTCCGAAACCAAACAAATCGCGGAGTAATTGCTCAAAGGAAGTAAATAGGCCGAAATAAGTATCCTACGCATGTATGTATGTATGTATGCCGCATTCACCCTAGTCGGGTTGAGCGGGCTTCCTCCCTGACGGAGCAAGTCTCATTGGGATTTGTTTAAGGGCAGGGTCCCAAGTCCTACCCTGATCCTACGCATCAAGTCATTCAGCAGTGAATCTGATATGAGAACGGTGGTAAGGGATCAGATATAGTCCGATTTTTTTTCTGGTCGATCACATGAAAAAATGTAGGTTTCTTCAATAAACAATTATCGATTTGAGTTCAGCATATACATTTGCACGAAATTAAGGATGTTTTGGAAAGATTTGACGGGGTAAAGGCCTTCGGGAAACAAATCAAAAATTTACCACAAAAAACAACTACTAGAGAGAGAACAATAAAAGAAGATTGAAGTAAAGAAAGGATAACGATTGACATTGCATTTAAATTTTTGAAAATTAAATTTGACTGGGAAGTAAGAAGCCAGAAGAGAGTTTAACAAGTGAGAAGTACAATAAAAGAAACTGTCAGCATAGAACTTACGGTTACATCTAGCCATCACAATTCTAAAATGATGAGACTTACCTGCCAATCTAGTACCGCACTTAAATTTATAAAGTCTACGTACCAATGCAGATATTTTTAAGAACAATTACCATGAAAATATTTATGGAAAAGACACAGAGAAGCGGCAGTAGGAAAGAAACTGAATTTGAGATGCCAGTTCAGGACTAATAACATTGCAAGTCCATTGAATTTTAACAAGAATGTCTAAAAATATAGCAGAAGTACAAGACCAAAATGGTGGTAATACTCAAAGCAAAGATGATTAGGGAAGACAGATTAGGACTATCACGACTCGGTGAACTAACTTTGTTAGCGTAGCAATAGATTCAAAACAAACTTTCCACGTTATGCCAACTATGTCAACCGAAAACGTTAGTCCGAGAGGCGCAATGTGTCACTCCCGTGGAGTTTTTTTTTTTAATTATCTCACCCCAAGCAAGGCATTCCACTGCCACTATTGCGCATGGGGCTACACAGGGGAAGGTAAAGAGAAGGAGTGGTTAGACATAGGGAATGTCAGGAGGAAGGTGACAGATGAGTAAGGATAGCGAGGATGAGGGTTGGGTAGATGGGAAGAGTGTTTGATAGAATGGGAGCAGGTTAGTGTGTTAAGAGGTGTCTATTGACCTTACATTTAAACTCCTGGAGATTGTAGCCGTCGGGGAAGCAATCGTGTGGAAGAGAATTCCACAGTCGGGAAGTGCGAGGAAAGAAACTGTTGGAGTAGAAGTTACGGCTGCATTTTATCGGTTTCACTGTAAAAGGGTGGGATCTAGGTGCTAATCTAGTATCTCGTTCAAATTCGTATTTAGGGGGCACCAGTGATCTACGTTCATCGGAGCAGAAGCCGTGAAAGTATTTATAGAAGAGACACAGGGAAGCCACGTCGCGCCGGTGGGAGAGAGACTGCAGGCGGTCTGCCAAGTCGGTATCTATCACATTACAGACCCTCCTCTGAACCTTATCGAGAAGCCCGAGGAGAATAGCAGGGGCACCCAACCAGATATGGCAGCAGTATTCAATGCACGGGCGGATGGTAGATTTATAAAATTTATTGCTGTAACGACGAAATCTCAGTTAGTTCTAGTAAAAGGTCTGGTTAAAAAAAAAAAAAAAAAAAAAAAAAAGAAAGAAAGAAAAAGACGCAATGAAAAACAGAAAGAAGCCTAAAACAAAGGATGTCTAGGAGAAAAATAAACAGGAAAAAAAAAAATGGAAGAGGTAAAATAAATAAATAAATAAATAAAATTACCTGAAATTTTGGTGCGTCCAAGTTGAATTTTTCAAGCCCCAAGAATTTTTTTTTTAAAAACTAAGAATCGAGTATAAAATGCAAACTGAGTTGTAAACAAATAGGAGAGCACTCCTAACTATTATTCTATACCACAATAACATACGATATGTAACAGAATTATATATAAAAAAAAATATCTGGTACGATGTGTAATCTATGTATTAATATTTTATAAGAGTTGATGTTGACCTTAATGTGCTTATCAGTAGACCTAACGAATTTTAAATGTTTTAGTTGAACCGATACAATATACGGTAGATTGTTTGCTATCCAACACATAAAGAATTTTAGTTTGAGTTTGAGTTTTGTTTAACAGCATATCAACCTCTGTGGGTTATTTAATGCCAAAAAGGTAAGGATTTTAGGTAAGAAAGAAAGAAAGAAAGAAAGAAAGAAAGAGCCAAATAGGAAAAGAAAAAGAGGATAAGAAAGAAAAAAAGACTTAATATTTGAAGTTTTGAGTTTGAGTTTGTTTAACAGTATATCAACCTCTGTGGGTTCTTTAATGCCAAAAAGATGGGATTTTAAAGTTTTAAAGTATTTTTTAAAAAAACGTTTGGCTATAATGAGAAGGTTGGTAGATTTAGTAAAATTTTGATGAAGATTTTAAATTTTTTTTTATTTTAGAAAACTGAACATGTCTTCTAGTTTTGTATTTAAAAAAGGTATTGTTGGTAATAATTATATTTTACTTCAAAAATATGTTATGGTAATAATTTTTTCCTTCAAAAATGTATTGTTGGTAGTATTTCTTCTTCAAAAAATTTTTTTCCATTTTTATACTTTCATAGTGTTTTGACCCCAGTTTGGGAGTTAACTATTTGCCCATAGCTGGTCAGGGTGGACCTGGGAACAACAGAAATTAAGATGTGGTTCCATGCTCCTCACAACCTCTCAATCAGAGGCTTTGCTGCTGTTTGCAGTTTACCGTCATACCCAGGACCCAACACATAAAGAAATATATTAAGGTTAGTGTATCAAAAATGTAGGTAAGTGATGTGACCTTATGTAGGTTTGGCACAGGTTATCGTATTCTGTAACCTAACTTAATTTACCCATAGACCTAAGTTTTGGGCCACCGGTAGTCTATTTTATGTTTGGGGCTCGACCTGTATGATAGATATAGGCCAAACTCAGAATTTTGAGCTAAAAATATTGAGGTCAACTTGTACATCAGATAGAATTGTACGCCGGTATGTCTAAATATGAGTATTATAAAATATCTAAGGGAAATAATAAACATCAATTGTAAGAAGACAGAATGTTGTTTTTTTTTCAATTGGAGTAGATAGATCTATCTATCGTCCGGTTCACACTCCACCCATGTCTATTGAACAGGTTAAGAGGCTCATCCCTTGTTCCCTGTTTAGGATGTGGTTTCCGGCTTTCTCTTTTCCAATCTTCTCACTTTGGTTTTTTTTTTTCAATTGGAGTAGATAGATCTATCTATCGCCCGGTTCACACTCCACCCATGTCTATTGAACAAGGTTAAAAGGCTCATCCCTTGCTCCCCGTTTAGGATGTGGTTTCCGGCTTTCTCTTTTCCAATCTTTTCACTATTACGTAGCCCCCTGCACATCAGTGGTGTTACCGCCTTGCTCAGGGTAATACGATTAAAAAAAAATGTAGGGTCGTCAGGAAGAGGAAAATCCCAAGATGCAAATATTTAATTGGATATACCAACATCAAACAAGTGAAAAATTTAAAATACCTGGGAAGTGCTTTAACAGAGGATGGAAAATGTAACATTGAATTTTGAAAATACATTGAATTAGTAAACGAAACCTTCTAAAAGCTAAATAAAGTACCAAGAAACAAAAAAAATGACACTGTTCGGACTGTTGTCCTCATCTCTACTGCTATATTCACGATGTTTTGGCTGTTGTAAGCTCCGACCTTTTTCAGGTAATTGGAAATTTGAATCGAAACCATTATTTCGATCATTGGGTTAGATTGTTCTCGTTCCATGAGTCATACCACTTCCAGATATTTTAGTCATCTCCTTTTAACTAAACTAACAAAGTATTTGTTTGCCACTGCTATCGTCTGTTATTGAACTCTTTGATTTTAGTCACTGGATCCGACCAACTACTTTTATCCGCTGGACCATGTCAGAACAATGTTCTTCTTCTATGTGCCCTGTCCCTTCAGAACGTAGGCGTTCATGACTTTCCACGTCTCTCTATCCCTGGGGGCTCTTAGTACGCCTTCTCCTGTTACACCATACAACCTTCGTTCCATCATCCACCTGATTAGGTCCTTCAAATATGTTATCCGCTGCTTTCCCCTGTCTCTTTTTCCCTGTATCTGGCCTGTTAGTATCAGGTTCTCCAAGCCTTCCTTCCTCATTGCATGTCCCAGGAACTTCAGCTGTCTCTTCCTGATGCTCAGAATTAATTTCCTTTTTGTTTCCATCATTTCTAGGACCTCATCATTGCTCACATGCTCGAACTACATTTCAGTTGCTTCAAGTTTTCCTTCATCTTTAATGATATTGTCCAGCATTCACTGCCATATTGAAGAACTGACAACACAGAGCAATCCAGTACTCTCATCCTTGTTTCTAGCGAAATTGTCCTGTTTCTTAAAACTTTACTCAACTTCTGGAATGCTTCCTTCGCCATGCCAATTCACCTTCGGATCTCTGTGTCGCACTTTCCGTCTTCTGTTATAACACTTCCCAGGTATTTAAATTTTTGTACCTGCTTGATTTTAGAATCCCCGACCTGTATTTGGCATATTGGGCTGCCTTTTTTACTGATGACCATGCATTCGGTTTTCTTGCAGTTTATCTGTAGTCCTTTTTTATCACTCTCTTCAGTTACCTTCAATGTAAATAACGCAAATACCTCATCTTAGAAATATAAACAAAGAAACAGAAAATGTCGTTAGAAACAAAGAAAAGTGTGCTGAACTCTTAAGCAATATAACTCTATTCATATGACAGTGAATGCTGGATAATCTTCTCATCAGTCAGTTAAGAGCGACACACGCTTAGGCGATCATGTCTCGAAAGAGACATAACTGGGCAGAAGATTATCCAGCAGTAGGTTGCCATAACTTTCTGCAGTAGACTGGTTGCCAGCCAAGGCTATAGAACCCAATCTGTCCTATTATTTGACTCATGGCTAGAGGGGGAAGTAATGTATTTTATTTTTAAGTAGTAATTAGTGAGGGATCAGTTTATTACTTTATAACAATAGAAAACCAATCTCCCATTTTATGCCCAGTAGAAGCATTAATCATGTCTCCAACTATTATATTCAGTCAGTCAGTTAAGTGCCATACGTGAAACACGTTTAGGCGATCATGTCTCGAAAGAGACATAACTGACTGGGCAGAAGATTATCCTGCAGTAGGTTGCCATTACTTTCTGCAGTAGACTGGTTGCCAGCCAAGGCTATAGAACCGAATTTGTCCTGTTATTTAACCCATAACTGGAGGGAAGAGATGAATTAATACTTTTCCCAAGACTCTTAGCGCGTAAGTGAATGCAAAGAATTCGACTGGAATTCGAACTCGGAAGTCCCATTTCTCGTTCCCAGCCGATATCCACTGCACCCCAACGCACATTCTCATAGATTAAGAGAAAATTTGATGCAAAAGAAATGAGGTTCTGCAGAATGATGTTGAGAATTTCATTAACGAATCTCTTAAGCAACGAAGAAATTTTAAGAAACATAAAAAGAGTACGTTTGTACTATGAATCAGCTGAAATGTCTAGGAATAATAACTAGGAAGGATGGCTTGGAGATTATGATACACACAGGACATATTGATGTCAAAAGGGACCGGGGAAGACAACGGACCACCTACCTGACGAGCTTAAGTAAATGGCCCTCGAAACAAAGAGGTGGGAGGCATAGGCAAACGTTACTGTGGACTACATGGGATAGGAGGTTGTGAATAGCTAAATTTGACTAAATCTTGAAAGGAAACAACACATATAAGAAGAAAGAATGAATAAAGAAATAGATGTTAGAATAACTTACAAAGAAAAGTAAATTATACCGTGTATATTTATTCTGGAAATAACAAGACACTATAGTCATCAGCCAATTACAAATCCCTTAAGCTGAGTAATGAGAAAGCAAACTGAAATTTGAACAGTTCGATTTTAGGGTGGATTAACTGTATTTAATATCGATAAGGAAAAAAAATCTTTAATTTCTGAACCCTGAAATAAAGATAATTTTTGTCCTTTTTCGATATAACACAATATTCACAATGAACATCATCATAGCAATGAACACTACCCGTGTAGTCAACATTATGATCAAAATCATCATTATCACCATCAATAATAATGAGAACGTAATTCACTTCTTTTTTATTATTACTACAAACACTATTACTTTTATTTTAGCCATCATCACCACGACCAAAGAAAAAGACCACCACCACCACCAAGAACAAATGATCATTACCACCACTAAGAACAAAAAACATCGGGTTAAATGATTAAACTGAGTCGTGATCATTCATTATCATGATTTAAAATTCAATGAGGTTCATAAAAAATATAAATTTTATTTTACTCATCGGCATTTCGGAAGGTAAAATCTCTAAGACTGTTAATGTCAAAACATAAAATTTAAGAGAATTTATTGTTTTTTCGAATTTAATTCGAATTTTACGGCACAGGGCAGCTTTAAATATGTATAAGTTACCTGGTTTATACCTATATTTTATTTTTTAGAATCATCAAAAAACAATCGGCTCGAAAGCATTTTTCCAGCTGTGCCAGACGGCGGCTTTATCCATTAGGTTAAAAAATGTTCTTAATATTCTGTGTCTTTTGAGTGCTAAAATCTTTTTTATTTTTTGTAATTTTCTATTCAAAACTGATTTTAGAAAATAATGGCATGACAAGATGCAAGAAAATTTGTATAGCCCGTGTTGAAACATTTTCTATCGTTCCTTGCGATAAAAGCCAACATATCGATATAATTTTTTTCATATAGATACATAGACAGAAGACAGGTGTAACGCATTTGAACTTGCGTAGTTCAAAGCTAAGCTTGATAAATATAAATATATACAAGAAATTAATGAGCGTCAAGAATACAGTCATCATCATCACTATCACCAATAACACAAAGGTCGATTGCAATAACAACAGTCTTAATAGACACTATAGTGGCAATAGTAACAAAGCATAACATGAGTATTGTCGATTTTACAAATACCACAAATTCCGGTGAGACAATTCCTCTTAGGAAACAAACCCGAAACCGGCTTCTTTTCTCTCTTTCTTTCTTTCTTTCTTTCTTTCTTTCTTTCTTTCTTTCTTTCTTTCTTTCTTTCTTATAACATGACTACAGTGAACCTCAAACATTCAATGTTTAGAAATCAGTCCGTCCTATTCTCTACCACTAAATTGCACTCTTATCTACAGAGGAATTATTAATACGAGGTATGATAGCAGTAGAACAATTTTATAAACAAAATTATAGTAGCGATAATTGATATTGTCAGTGAAGCTGTAACATTATAGTTAAGAAATACGAATGACGAGGCCTGAACTTTGATCTCCCAATTGGTGACATTGATTTCTTTATAAAACTTAACTAGAAAGAGCTTTTACTATTGAAAAAAATCATCGTCAGATGTTTTACTTTTGGAAATGAACAACTCGGCAATACCTACAAGGCTTAAATAAAAATAAAAAATAAATAGCAATGGAAATACAAGAACACAAAATGTTATAGTGTTAGCATCAATTGAAATAGTGTTATGATCTTTTATAATCACAGTCCTGATTATTTGATAAAAAAAAAGCAGCGACAATAAGTCTGTCATTGTCTAGAAAATTGGCAAAAAACTGTAATCCTTACGAAGTGAACGCACTTGCATACACAGCAGCTCAGGATATTTGCCTGGACAATAAACCTAGTTGGTCCCAGAATGCAATGTCTTTCACAGAAGCGAAATAAACATTAACATTATCAGCGCCATTAGAGAAAGGAAAAAGGCGACAGAAGAAGAAATGGAGAGAAAGTTCTGATATTTACAGACTAGGAAAGAAAAATCAAAGAAATTTCAGTTGAAATAAAATATAGAACGATGTGAAACTGGACTGACAAGCATTCAGAAATAAGTGCAAAAGAGCTCCCTGCAAGTGCAGACATTGTAAGAAAGAAATTAAAAGAAAAAGGAGATAGAAAGAGGAAATTGTTAAAAATGTGAGTTTTAACATGCCCACCTCTCGAACACCAACAATAAACACTGAATCTTTACTTACCAAGAAAGACGACCACATTCCGGGAGCGAACGTCTCTGGGAAAAATGTTTGCTTTTGATTTTCGTTTTTTCTTTATCACTACACTTGCGTTATTTATTTATTTACTTGTTCCGTAAGTAAGAGACGCATATATAAGCAAATATACGGCTGCATTCAGTTAATGGAAAATTATAAAAAGCAACGTGTAAGACTAACAAAAACGGCAGCTGGAGGTCAAGGCTAGTTCCCTTTTCCTGCCATCAGATTTTCTTATCTCCCACTTCCTCTCTTCTCTTTTCCAATATTCGATAACGCCTCTCTGTTTTTGGCAGCTGTGTTTTCACCCTCTCCTACACGCGTTTTTTATAACACGCTTATGTTCGTTCATTCTTTCGTGTGTTCTTCATTCCTTTCGCTCTTGTTTCTATTCCAATTTCATTGTCTCTTCCGGTGCTTTTTACTTTCACTTTCACTTTCACTTCCGCTTTCTTGTTCTCGGTTAAATATCTTAAAACAGACAAAAAAATACACAGGAACAAAAGACTGCGGTCGTATATTTATGAGCGCTATCAATCATTTATAGAGAAAGAGAGAGGAAGCGGGGGTGGGGAGAGAGAAAGGGAGAGAGAGAGAAGAACTAAGAGAGTGTGCGAGAGAAAAATAGTTGTAGGTAACGTTTTGATAGAAACAAAGGTCAAGGTTAGATAAAATGAATTCTACATTAATTCCTTTAGTCGCTTTTTTTTTTTTTTTTTTTTTTTTTTTTTGCTTGATCTAGTATTTTACTTTCTTTTGGTGCCTTTGACCTCCTTTTCTATCCCTTTTCGCTAACCTAATTTGGTTCTATCGACCCTTGCTACGGATAATAAAAGACAAACTCTCGGGGGAGGAAGAGTAGACCACGAGTTCTCCAATTGTTATTATTGATTTTCTAGTACCATCGATGAGGGAGAGCAGATCAATAAATTGCAGAAAACTTCCCGGGTTTTAAGCTTGAACTTACAACTCGTCAAATTCTCGAAATAGATATAAAATAAAGTGACATCAATAAAGACACCGAATATTAAACGCTAAACAAGAATGTATGCATGTCACAGTGAAGGCAATCGACGAAAATGTTTTTATTTAATAATCTCTGTTTGATGTTTAATGTTTACCACTTTCTATTGTTTTCATTGCATCTAAAAATTGTATTACAACTACATCGGTACTGCTACAAATATATTTTTGGCGACTTCTGCTACTGCAAATCCAGAAACAGCATGCAGCAGTTGCTACTACCCTGTTATATTTATGTTTACTCATTGTACCATGAACTTGAGTGATTGTATCATGGATTTGATTGATTGATTGATTCGTTTTCTTTGTCTAATCAACCCATTGCAGGTTATTTAAAAGCCAGAACATATTTTTTAGATTATAAGATTTTTTTTTTAGATAACAATGTTTCAGTAATAGAAGTATTGCCAATTAACCCATAGCTGGGGGAGGGGGGGGGGAGAAAATTAATTCGTAGCTTTCTCAAGTGTATTTGCGCCTCAGAGAATATAACGAACACAACTATAATTAGAACTTAGTTCTCCGATTAAAAATTCCGAAACATTATTCATTACACCGTCCACACATCCAAGCTTACAGCATCTGGTATTCCCAAGTAGTTAACTATCTAGGTAATGATCAGGCTCGACGTTGCTTAACTTCCGTGACCATATGAGATTTGGTGTTTGAACGTGATGTGGGCATAATGCATAACACTCACCCATCTAAGCTTTCAGCTCCTGGTATTCTCACGTGGTCACTCATGTAGGTACTAACCAGATTTGACGTTGCTTAACTTCGGTGATCATATGGGAACCGGTGTTTGAACGTAATGTGGGCATAACGCCTAACACTCACCCATCTACGCTTTCAGCTCCTGGTATTCTCACGTTGTCACTCATGTTGGTACTAACCAGATTTGACGTTGCTTAACTTCGGTGATCATATGGGAACCGGTGTTTGAACGTGATGTGGGCATAATGCATAACACTCACCCATCTACGCTTTCAGCTCCTGGTATTTTCACGTTGTCACTCATCTAGGTAGTAACCAGATTTGACGTTGCTTAACTTTGGTGATCATATGGGAACCGGTGTTTGAACGTGATGCGGGCATAACGCCTAACACTCACCCATCTACGCTTTCAGCTCCTGGTATTTTCACGTTGTCACTCATCTAGGTAGTAACCAGATTTGACGTTGCTTAACTTCGGTGATCATATGGGAGCCGGTGTTTGAACGTGATGCGGGCATAACGCCTAACACTCACCCATCTAAGCTTTCAGCTCCTGCTATTCTCACGTGGTCAGCCATCTAGGTACTAACCAGACTTGACGTTGCTTAACTTTGGTGATCATTTGAGAACCTGTGTTTGAACGTGATGTGACCGTAAGCCTTATGTCTCGGAGTAATAAAATCATTGATGCTAATCACATTCTAGTTGGACGTGTTACTAAGGAAGGTTTTTTTTTTACTCTGTCATGAACAATAAATCTTTTATTTCTTTTCTTTGCCCATGCCCTTAATCCTCGTTCATCATATGTAAAGATTAAACGAGGTAAATGAAAACGGTTTTCCTTTCTTCTATATCTGACCAGACAATTCCTAACCGGTAAATGTATTTCTTCCTTTATTTATATAGACATTTATCCAGTAGACATCTCACGGTGACAAAATATAAAGTAAGTTGATATAGATCACTAACAGTATAGTCCGGCGTTGCTCGGGTGTAATGAAAGCTTTAAAACTAATCCATGGTCTTGGAGCTCAGACTCTGCCTAAAGAATATTTGTGTGAAGTTTGGTGAGAATCGGATAAAAATTGTGGATTTGTATGAAGGACATACAGACAGATAAACAGACACACACACAAACATTTTGCCTTTTATATATATATATATATATATATATATATATATTATAAATTTTATAATAAATATTCACTGCTTTATACATCATATATCGAGCACTGTTTTAAATTAATGTTTTGGACGAAAAAATTTTCTTTTTTCTCTCCTCATTCTATACTCACTCGGATATATATATATTATCGATTTTCTGCACTATTGTAAGAACTGCAACCTTGAAACTTCTGAATATCGTTTCTTATGTCTTTGTCTATGAGTGTATCAAATTTGATTAAAATGGGACCACTCCTTTTATAACCCGATTTTTTCGATTATCGATTTTCGATATTTATCGGGGATACCTCGACACAAAACCCAGCTAAGAACACTCGCAGACGCTTATAGTACAACTGTGTAAATTTTCAAGAAAATCGGTTCAGCTGTTTCGGAGTCTATAGGTAACGGACACATACATACACACACAAAGTTCCATTTATAAATAAGTTTAGGTTAGATAGATAGAGAATAATGGTTTTACTGAAGGATGTTAAGAATACCATGGCTAGAGCGCACACTGAACAAGTTTTTTTTTTTTACAATGGTGATCACCCTGTACAAGGCCGAGGAGTCAATTGAGGTAAATGGTTATAGAGTTAGAGGCGCATTTTATGCCGATATGTGGGGAAGATTACGATTGTCCCTAGACGTAAAAGAAACAGGTTAAGATTGTAGTAATCGGGGAAGCATCCTTTTGGGAGTAGGTTGCACAGAGCAGCCCTTTGTGAGATGAAGCAAACGCATCAGATACGTTAAGCATTGCTTTCCTCTGTCCATCTTACCTTCAATATGTCTTGTAAATGTTAAATTCTCCCAACCATCTTTCCTCATTCTGGATTAAGGGCGTGGGCAAAGAAAAGAAATAAAAGATTTATTGTTCATGACAGAGTAAAAAAAAAAACTTCCTTAGTAACACGTCCAACTAGAATGTGATTAGCATCAATGATTTTATTACTCCGAGACATAAGGCTCAACATTCACTGCCATCGAGAAGGACCGATATGACAGAGCCGTTCTGTCATATCGTTCTTACAAAAGAAGAGCAGACTTCAGGCAAATGTGTTTCCTCAGAAGGATGCTGAGAATATCATGGATTGAACATGTGAGCAACACGAAAGTTTTAAAGAAGATGAAAACAAAAAGAACACAAATTTAGCATAAGAAAGAGACAGATTAATTATTTGGGGGCACATAACGACGAGGAAAGTGAGTCTAGAAAATCCGATACTCATAGGACAGATTGAAGGCAAGGCGGTCAGATGAAACCAACACACAACCTACCTGGCGAGTTTGATCTAATGTATGGCCGAGCAGAGGCTGGGAGCAATAAAAAAATGTACCAAATTTATTAAGAGCTACAAAGGACAGGAAATTGCCGAGAGCCATGATCGCCTATGTTCTTTTCACGAATATTTGAAACTCTGAACTGTTCTCATTGATGCTAATTTGATTGCAAAATCGGCTAAAAGATTTTTAACAGATTGTAATGTAACACAGAATTGAAGAAGATCAAAGTCAAATCATTGTTTTGTAAAAGAATATGCGTGACTGGGTTAAAACGATTGACTATAGAGTAATTATAGAGATTGCATGCATTAATTTTTTACTGTTTATTAACAACTGCGTTACTTTTTTTTTCCAGGTAAATTGACAACTCACTGTTCACAGAAAGCTGTTCATCCTGTTCGTCAAAAAAGTCATCAACAGTTAAAAGACGTCATTGTCACTGCGATAACGATTCTCAATAAAATGTTTGTTTGTTTTCTTTCATGATGGTAAACAGATGATTGTCAAATCAGGAGAATAGGGAGTGTGATTGATGCAATGAATATGCATACACCTTGGTTCCCCCTCACAGTAATATGATTGGCTGGTGTCAGTCATAAATAGAGACTAAGGCGAGAAGGTCTAGGACTACGCCTAGTCGAGGCTCCGCCGAGGGGTGGTGTCTTGTCTGGGGAACATTTGATAGTAATTTTTTGGCCGGGCTATGTAGTCCGGATTACCCACGTTAAAAGGGCCTTGTGCCACACCTTGTCTTAAGTGGGAGAGCAAATAAATACTACTACGCCTATTGACTACACCTATTGCATAAGCCTACGTCTAAGCATACTGCATACGACTACGACGAGTACTGGTCCATTACGGCTACTTGCTAGATTGTCCTACTCGGTTACATTTGCCAAAACCACTTAACTACTTCGAATAATATCTATATCCTTTTCCGGGACATATAAGTGATGAACCACTTCAAAGCCACTCATACACAGCAGCCATTAAAACTAAGGACTTGCGAGCTGGAACACTGTTTTGATGAAACACGATCCCCTTCATCAGTATTCCTGCGCTTTTGGTATTGGTAGCCTTTTGTAACTACCTCATCAAGTTGGCATAGTGCCCTTCATTGATGTCCTGACTCTTGAAGATAATAAATAAACACAATACCTATTGCATCCCCAAAAGCTATCACCTTCCTTGGAGATGAAATGAACTTGGTTTTCTTTGGAGAAGTTGAGGAGAGGGTGTTTCCACTGCCTGGATTTTCTCTTTGTTCCTGGCTTAAAGTTATGAACCCAACACTCGTCTTCGGTTAGGAAACGCTCAAATATGCCTGCTGAATCTGCCTCACTGTCAGATATTTTCGTTATGTGATCAGCCTGTGCTGTTTTTGATCAAATGTCAAAAGACGTGGGACCCACCGTCATGTCAAGTCCATTGTGCAGAATATTGTCAACTATTTCATGAGATATGATAATAGCTTTGGCTATTTGATTTATAGCATTGGTACTTGATTTATTTGAAATGGGGATATTTACGTCGCATACTGTTATTGGAGTTCAAGCGAGACAGGAACACTATAAACATCTACAAAATATATGTAGTGTTTATGATCAAGAAGTTATAAATGATTGACAAGTATGAAATCGAAGTTTGTTCTGCAGACAAATTGTTGGAAGATGGGCCCAGACCGGAGAAGGGGGCATCGGACTTTGATACTGAAACTCCCTAAAGTCATTAGTGGAAATAATTCGATAAAATATTTGGGAATTAGCAAAGATGTCAGACACATCACAATCTACATATGCTGACATTTAGAAAATATAGAGAAAGTCAGTGACCTCACGAAACACAAAGGTTGTAATATCTGTATCTTAGTTTGGGAATTTACTAGACTCTTCAAAACTTTTGGCTCTATAAAGGTTTGGTCTGGATAAAATTCCTGTGGTTGTTCTTAA
Organism: Ascarosepion bandense; assembly: GCA_037127315.1. Classification (NCBI taxonomy): domain Eukaryota; kingdom Metazoa; phylum Mollusca; class Cephalopoda; order Sepiida; family Sepiidae; genus Ascarosepion; species Ascarosepion bandense. The sequence goes on along the minus strand of JBBBDQ010001107.1, from coordinate 623,081 downwards.
AAACCTTTGCCTAGAAATATTTCCAAAATTAACAAAGTTGTTTACTTGATGGAGAAATATTTACGGTAAATATGGAAAGTATAAGATGTATATACACTTTTCATGGATGTGGGTGAGAGCTCATTCTCATCAGAATATCGCTCCATCAGCCTCGTTATTCCCATTAACAGACTTTATGAATCTATCATCAACAGGAAATAAACAATATAGATTTCGCTCTTGTAGGTCTATTGCCGATATCTTAATCGTAATTAAATTCAGTGAAGCACTCTACGGCTGTGAATAAATGACATAGAGGCTCAGTTCACATAGATTCAGTGAAGCGCTCAATAAATAATTCATCACAAAAGTGATCGCCTTAAATATCTCAAAGGTGTACCATAATGTCTTGCTACACGAACTCTCCAGCTATAAAAGGTTGTTGTTAAAGGTCAGTCCTTGAGTAGTTGAAGCAGGAAACTGACTCTCGTCATCCACTGTACGGCTGTGAATCAATGACAAAGAGGCTCAATTCACATAGATTCAGTGAAGCGCTCAATAAATAATTCATCACAAAAGTGATCGCCTTAAATATCTCAAAGGTGTACCATAATGTCTTGCTACACGAACTCTCCAGCTATAAAAGGTTGTTGTTAAAGGTCAGTCCTTGAGTAGTTGAAGCAGGAAACTGACTCTCGTCATCCACTGTACGGCTGTGAATCAATGACAAAGAGGCTCAATTCACATAGATTCAGTGAAGCGCTCAATAAATAATTCATCACAAAAGTGATCGCCTTAAATATCTCAAAGGTGTACCATAATGTCTTGCTACACGAACTCTCCAGCTATAAAAGGTTGTTGTTAAAGGTCAGTCCTTGAGTAGTTGAAGCAGGAAACTGACTCTCGTCATCCACTGTACGGCTGTGAATCAATGACAAAGAGGCTCAATTCACATAGATTCAGTGAAGCGCTCAATAAATAATTCATCACAAAAGTGATCGCCTTAAATATCTCAAAGGTGTACCATAATGTCTTGCTACACGAACTCTCCAGCTATAAAAGGTTGTTGTTAAAGGTCAGTCCTTGAGTAGTTGAAGCAGGAAACTGACTCTCGCCATCTACTGTACGGCTGTGAATCAATGACATAGAGGCTCAATTCACATAGATTCAGTTAAGCGCTCAATAAATAATTCATCACAAAAGTGATCGCCTTAAATATCTCAAAGGTGTACCATAATGTCTTGCTACACGAACTCTCCAGCTATAAAAGGTTGTTGTTAAAGGTCAGTCCTTGAGTAGTTGAAGCAGGAAACTGACTCTCGTCATCCACTGTACGGCTGTGAATCAATGACATAGAGGCTCAATTCACATAGATTCAGTTAAGCGCTCAATAAATAATTCATCACAAAAGTGATCGCCTTAGATATCTCAAAGGTGTAGCATAATGGCTTGCTACACGAACTCTCCAGCTATAAAAGGTTGTTGTTAAAGGTCAGTCCTTGAGTAGTTGAAGCAGGAAACTGACTCTCGTCATCCACTGTACGGCTGTGAATCAATGACATAGAGGCTCATTTCACATAGATTCAATGAAGCACTCAATAATAAATACATCACAAAAACAATTGCCTTAGATATCTCAAAGGTGTAGCATAATGGCTTGCTACACAAACTCTTCAGCTATGGAAGGTTGTTGTTAAAGCTTTGTCCTTGAGTAGTTGAAGCAGAAAACTGACTCGTCATTCACTCTAAGGATGTGAATCAGTGACAAAGAGGCTCAATTCAAGACGGCTTTCTACATACGGTTAAAACACTAAGCAACAGTGCCCCTAGGCAGCGTCTGTCACTCTAGCGCAGCAACATTAACAACGTGAAACACATTCTCTCTCTCTCTCTCTCTCTCTCTCTCTCTCTCTCTCTCTCTCTCTCTCTCTCTCTCTATCTCTCTCAACCCTGCAGAATACCTTCCTTGGATTCAGTGATTCCTGGCTTTTCTGAAGCTGCTCAAATCGCCTTTGAACACCTGTTTTACGCCGTAGAGCCAAACTTCAGAAATGCAAATGTCCCGCGGATACTGTCAATGCGGGCAATCTTCTAGATAGACCCAATCTTGAAGATTTATGCCCACATAACAACCTTGAAACCATAACACACCAGGCAAGATTCTGTGTGCTCCACTGGATGGGTGAAAAGTAGCGACTCAATAATAATAATAATAATAATGAAAGTATCCTGAAATATCAATGCAGGCCTCTCCATGGCTCTCTCCTCGGTCTCACTCTCTTCACTTGCTTTATGTTAACGATACACCTAAGAATATTCTCATATCATTAGAAAAAAATTACATATGCCACTCTTTATGAGTGCATCTTCAAAGGTTCAGATGAACAGATGCTGGCTGTCTCTTAGGACTTGGCTCCAGCGGTTTTAACATTCAATACGCCCAAAACCCACCTAATAATGTTTCATTATTACCGAGTAGACAATAATATCCTGTCATGATCAACGGGTTTTCTCTTAATGTATCTCCTTGACTTGAACATCTATTGGAGTCAAGCTCATTACAAACCTCAATTGGAACTCATATATGCAACCCTTCTGTAAAGGTGCTGGAAAAATTGTCAGTTCCTTGTACCTCCCCAGAAAGTGCTGGATTCTTTCTGTCAAGCTGAATCTTTCTAGACTTGTTAGCGTTAGAAATTGTTTAAGCCACCTCGTTGGTGATTAATTATTCGCTTCCCTACAAATTCTCCCACAGAAGAAATGATGCTAACTACTACCTACGCTATCACTATTTTCTTGGCAAATGGACAGGCAAGATACATTTCTTAGTTCCATCATTTCAGGCGTTTACACTTAAAACCCAACATTCCAAGTGCGCTTTCATCATTTTTTATAATCATACTAGCAGTATAGCCTGGCGTTGCTCGGGTATAATAAAAGCTTTAAAACTAATAAATGGTCCTGGAGCTCAGACTCTTTGGACGTTGGCACAAAAGACTAAAAAGCAATAGTTGTTTCCAGTTAAAGAGAAACCGTAGACTGAAAGAAAAATGAATGGATGTAAGTCAAATTTTGATTTCCTGGTATCGATATCAAATAGGTATTTTCGTCGTAAACTGAATTTTGAAGGCTAAATAAGTCCTCTGAGTAAATGGTATCATGGCTGAGACTAAGAACTACAATTATACCTACTTAAAGCCAAACCCAAAGTAAAAACTAAAATAAAAGGGCTGAAAAAAATACAGACATACAGGCAGATAAACAGACACACACGCAAAAATCTTGCCTTTTATATATATATATATATATTATCGACTTTTTGCACTATTGTAAGAACTGCAACCTTGAAACTTCTGAATATCGTTTCTTATGTTTTTGTCTATGAGTGGCTCAAATTTGATTAAAATCGGACCACTCCTATAACCCGATTTTTTCGATTATCGATTTTCGATATTTATCGGGGGTACCTCGACACAAAACCCAGCTAAGAACACTCGCAGACGCCTATAGTACAACTGTGTAAATTTTCAAGAAAATCGGTTCAGCCGTTTCGGAGTCTATAGGTAACGGACACATACACACACACAAAGTTCCATTTATAAATAAGTTTAGATTAGATCGCCTCAGGCAACGCATTATCCTGCCACTGTTGTGCAGGGGGTTACATAGGAGGAAAGTTATGAGAAAGAGTGACAGGTTATAGCGGGTGTCAGGAAGTGGGTAAGAGAAGGATGAGAATACTGATGAGAGTGGAATGGACAGAGAAAGGAGCATGAGAGAGAGAGAGAGAGAGAGAGAGAGAGAGAGAGATGTAAGTTAGCGATATAGGAAATGACTATTTACTTTACATTTAAATTCTTGGAGATTGTAGCTGTAGGGGAAGCAAGTAAACAGAAGGGAACTCCACAGGCGGGAAGTGTGAGAAAAGAAGCTGATTGAGTAGAATTTGCGTTTACATTTTATTGGTTTCACAGTGAAAGTTGCTAATCTTGTGGTTCGAGTAAATTCATATAGGGGGGGGGCACCAGTGAGCTAAGTTCATCGGAGCAGAAACCGTGAAAGTATTTGTAGAAGAGACGCATCTACATTCTTTTCGAATCCGGAGAAAGTTTCACTCAAAAAGCTTGTTCGTTAAAATTGTTACTTTGTGGAACAGCCACTCGAGAGGAAGCTTCTCCGACCATAACAATGATAACATCTTCAAGTCGAAAATTCCGTAATCGATCCGACATATTTTTATAATATGCACTTCTTACTTCTTTTTACACACACACAACAATTGTTAAATATTCGTTGGATGATATTTGTGAGCAGCGTGAAATTTTTGGCATTGAAGTGTATTTGCGCTTGCTGACTCAGATATATTGAAATTTGTGTAAAATGCATTTTGTTGAAAAGTGTCAGCCAGGTGTACAAAGGGGAAAACATTTTCGGATTGGGATTTTTATTTTGGTCAGATGCCAACTCTTGTTCATTGATTCAGTACCGTGAATCTAAAATTGCAACCTTGTATTTTCCAGTATTGTGTTTGCAGAAGAAGTTATCGTCAAGAAAACATATATTACACAACCTAATCCATTAACTCTCTACCTTGAGTTCTTCTTAGGCCTTTTATTTGGTGAACAATGGTGTAAAAAATCATCAAAACCTATTAAATTTTAAGCAAAAGTTACTGAGGAGTTGCTGGATTACGAGCAAGAAGTCACTACAAATAATGGTGAGTATGTAAGTTAATAAAACGAAATTGTACTTTTTTATGAAGAATAAATTTTGAAAAATAAAAAACGGAAATATGATACAGCCTAACAGATTTTATTGAAATAAAATTATTTTTTTTCATGACATCAATTCATCGGTAAAACATGTCAAAGTAGCAGTTTTCCAAGTTTTTTTTTTAACGTAGCACAATAAAAACTTTGTGGCAAACATGAACCTCTGTGTTCACAATAAAACGAAATATCAAATGGACGATTTTTTTATGACATCATTTTTAAATATTTTTCTTTCTTCGGCAATGCTTATTGTTTAAAAGATAGGCATTAGAATTGTAATAAAACCTAGATATATGAAAATGAATTTTCTATTTTCTTTGTTCTTGAGAATTCACAACAAAAATAATAAACACTACTTATAAATTAGATTGTTAATTTACACTATTTATTATATTAAATTATTTATTGCAATAGTTGACAAAATGTCGGCTAATTGCCAATTAATTCGAACTTTAGAAAATGATAAATAATTGGTTCACATATTTAATAATTTAGTAAAGGTTTATACATATAAACTGATAAATATTACATTAATACATAAATTGTATTCGTTTTAGAATGTTGTAAAAATAAAATTATTCTTGTAAAAAATCTAATAAATATATAGTTTAATATTTTTACTGTAAACTTTCAAGAAAAAATGTGTAAATTTACTTTCATTGTGGTGGATAGGAAAATAAGAATTAAAAGCAACATTCTTCTTCACTTTTACAAAAATTCACAATGACGTGTGAAATCCTGGTTATGTCGAATAATGCTTAAATAAAACTTCGAAACCGGATTTCGCGGGTAGATGTTAAATTGATTTTCTGACCAATGAAAGCGATTTGCAAGACTTGAGAAGAGTTAGCGATCCAGTGCGACAAATGCTATAAATGCTTCGGTCAGTGTCAGTCAGTCAGTTAGATCGGGGCAGCGAGAGAGACGACGCACTAAAATGTAACAGGAAAAACTTCAAGCCGACCCTGACTTAAGGTTGCGTTGCATATTCGTTTTCTTTCTCCTTCCTTCTCGTGTGCTGGTTCCTTTTACTTCTTCTCCACTCTCAACATTCCCATATGACTCATGTTATACTTGATAACAAACGGACATATTAAGACAGAGCGAATACTTCAAAAGTACTCCTATCCCAACAAACACTCATACATACATACATACATACATACATACATACATACATAGGCATAAACTATTTCCAACAAGTTACTACTACGAACATTTCTACAACTCTTGATACCCCTAACTCATTACTTGTTTCTAATTGCACATTAACTTCTATAATTCATGTTATCCTTTTCATTAATAAATTCCTATTCTTCCACACATCCACACTAATCTACACATTCCAACTTGCTGCCAACATTCTGATAATGAAAGCGAATAAATCCTAAGCTGTAGGGAGTTTGGTCATGTATGACATAAGGCCGAATCAATTAACCATCTCCCAATAGCTTCATCATCATGTATTTTGGTTTTATTACTATTGTAATTTTCACTTTTTAAAAAATAAACATTGCCGAAATGTAGTGAAAATAAAGGTCCTTGTCATGGGAGAATTGTCCTTTTAACACAACGTTTTTTGCGGGCACAAAAGTCCATGTTTGCTAACTCTGTTTCACCAATTCTCACACAGAATTTGATGACAAAATATGAACTTGATAGTCTATATTATTTAATTAATGAAAAAATACTGCCTAAATACACACGCAATTATTGGGCGTGTATAATGACAATATACACGCTAAAAGTCTGCCATTTTCTACCGACCGCCCATAGCCCAGAGGTAGAATCGTCGACCGACGCCAATTCGGTTGGGTTTCAATCCTGGGTTAAAAGCAATCGGAGTCTAACCGTACTGATGAGCTGTGATACAGCGAAATAGATCTGTCTCCGGATGACTATATATATATATATATATATATATATAATTATAGACTCTCCCGTCGATTTCGACGTATGAGTGTCTAACTCAGTTAGACTGCCACACAAAGTATTGTTTTCAGTGGTGAAGGCTTGTGTAGCACCATCCACACTTTTTGGAACTGCTGATAACAAACAATCAGTGCAGAAGTTTGCCACAGATCGCATGAACAGTAGACCTCAGTTATTTAACCCATAACTGGAGGGAAGGGACGGATTAATAGCTTTCCCAAGGGTGCGTAATTGAATGCAAAGTGTTCGACTGGAATTGGAACTCGGCTCACCGATTTCCCTTTCCAAGCCAACATCTACCGCACCACAATGCACATCCGTCAATATATATATATATATATATCCTCAGACAGATCTGTTTCGCTGTATCACAGCTCATCAGTACAGTAAGACTCCGATTGCTTTTTAACCCAGGATTGAAACCCGACCGAATTGGCGTCGGTCTGCGATTCTACCTCTGGGCTATCGGCACTCGGTAGAAGAAGGCAGACATTTTAGCGTGTATATTATCATTATACACGCTTATTAGCCAGAGTGCTCTAATTCATTACTGAATGAGCGAACATTTCATTATATATGTATATTGTGTAATTGTATACCAATTTTGGTACAAAATATAAAATTTCTACCGCCCACTTTTATGTGGGCGGTGGAAATTTTTTCCGTGTGAAAGTGGATCATGATGCAAAAAAGGTTGGGAACCCTTGATGCATAACATATCACATAGTTGTTGCAGATAATATGAGGAGACCAGGCAGTCAAATCTCTGTCTACCTTTGCCATTCACGTCGTCACTACGGCATTATGTAATTCCAATAACTAGAACGGCATCCTCATTGTGATGGTCATGACATTATAGCGAGGCAACGCCATGCCCACTAATGACTTCAATAGTCGAAGTTTGAACGAGTATCCCTCAACTTATCACTTAAGGCAACAGCTAAAGATTTTATTAATGTGACACAAACAGGATTCAAGATGACAGAAGAAAGGCGAGTGTTACTCATTACTGCTTCTTCTGGAAAATGTAAAAAGAAACAGTATATGTTCTATTTTGAAATAGCAGTATAAGCAAAACTAACATAGAAACAAGGTGATCAGGAATTTAATCTTTCAGAAGGAAATAACGAGTTCGGGTGTGTTATTACATTTGTTTATGTACATATATAAGTACACATTTAAAAACATCGGTAATTCGGAATGGTATTTCAGGTTCCGGATACATAGTAGACAAATCAGTTGTTACTTATAGAGGAATTTGTAGCTCTTTTCACGTACTGTTTTCAAAGTCTAATAATCACCAACAATTAAAAAGAAAATACCTATAAATCAGCAGAGGCACGTCTGACTAGCAGGTTTACTGAGACACAGCTGAGCAGCCATCTTGAAATAATTTGCACTGTATTATGCATGGTTTGGTAGAATGCAACGGAAATTAATTCCGAGATGTGGGAAGTATCAGGCATATTTTGGCGCCAATTATTTTAGCTATAACGGTATATGTTTTGTTACATTTTTTCAGTTTTAATTTCAAATTTCTTATATTTACTTATTTTATCCATTTATTAAAGATATATTTTCTGTGATATCACAGCTATATCTGTGTGAAAGCATTATTATTATTGTGTAATTTTCATAATAATTTGATTTCTGTTACAAAGTCTGCAGAGAGACCTAAGGTAGGTCGTGGTGTGTTGTTATGGACAGATTTTTTTTTTTTCTATCTTCCATAACATCACTATCGTTAAATCGACAAAGTTCTCCTTAGTATGTTGCTTGTACTAAACAAGAAATTATTTTGTAAGTCTTTTAATCTGGGGATTTCAGGGATTCTTTCAATGTGTTGTTTTGTTCTATTTTTATCATTCCAAGTGCACCTACTATCACATGTTTCTATTTCAATTTCCAGGTATTTATATTTCGATAGTTTTTCAAATTCCTTGGTTGCTATGTTACAACCTGCTGGACAAGCCATATCAATTATTAGGCAAGTTTTTTTTTCTTTTTGGTTTTTGACAATAATGTCTGGCTTATTTGCTTCAATTTTCCTACCTATGTAGATAGTGTAATCCAATAGAATAGTGACATTTTCTATTTTCTGTTTCTGTAACCGGTGCTGGCTGATGTTCATACCAGTGTTTATTTACAAATTTTTCAAAGTGTTTGCACATTGTCTAGTGTAAATATTGCCCCCTCTATCGTGACGATTTTTTATATTCATTTGGGTCAAGTACAGAACATTCTGAGATTAGATGGTCTATTGTTTAATTGTATTTGTCACCTAACCTGCATTTTGGATCCACATTATTATTTGCCTGAAAGTTCCTAGTGAAAAGGCTTTATTCTTGCAACGCAAGAATAAAGCCTTCAGTTTCAGACTTTAATCTAGAGGCTCGTAACCATAGATGAGTATTAACTTTAACAATATGTGGTTTATTAGCACATTTTGGATATTGACCACCCAGAGGTTTGACTTGGCAGCGTTGTTTCATTTGCACAGGAGCTTAATCATTGGCTTTCCTTTTCATATTTCTTGCTGCAACAGTTGGTTCTTGGGTCCAAATTTGGTTTTCTACAGAAGCTACTAAATTTAAAGCTTGTTTGTATTTCCTGTTTTCTTTTATTATTAAATATTTTTTCTTTCTGTTTTGTTTGTTTGACTAATTGTATCATCCAATCCTTTGTTGTTTCCATGTATGTTAGTAAGCCAATGGTTCTTGTCTTGTATGACAATTTTGGCTGAATAAGACCTGTTTCCCCTTCTTCATGGGTTATGTACAGACGTTCTACACCAGCTTTTGGATGATGAATCTCATGCTTAGAAAGAAACTTTCTTGTCTTAGAATCCATTTGTCTGATGTCATTTAGAGTCCAGTTTAAGATCATGAAACTATATTAAACCACTGGGATGGCAAGATTATTACTGACCATAATTTTGCTGTGAGAATTCAATTCAGTTTTAATATCAGTCGTATCCTTCTATAGTACTCTTTACGGAAAATAAAAATAGTATACGAAGCCAAAGAAGAAATTATGAGCCATATAAGTCAGACAAAGAATATATTGAGATGGAGGAACGAGAACAACTCCCAAAATTACAACAAACAAAGCATAAGCTCAAAACTATTAAACTCTAGAATGCAGCACTCAAATTAATTTTGGATGAAAAAGACACTCATATAAATCTCAATGAAGCAATATATGCATGAGCAATAGCAGCAACAAAAAAACTGACATCAAATTAAAAACAAGGCAGTCTCGCAGACATGAAGATCCAGCTTGGAAAAGAAAAATAGAACAAAGAAATCGAACTTAGAAGTGCATTATCAGCACTCAATGAACTGGCAAGAGGAATAAAAGTAAGAGCTAGAAAAGGCCGAGGGAGTCGAAATAAATTACAAAATTAGGAATGAAAATCAAGTCCTATCAAGTAAAGCAAAAATAAAGCAAACAATACAACTGAAGGCTAAAAAAATAAGACGCTATGAAAAAATATCAAGATTCTACAGACAGAACAAAATCTTTCAAACCGATGAAAAAAAAAATAAATAAATAAATTACAGGGAAACAGGTAAACAAAGACTTGAAGTGACAGTCTCCCAAAATGGAAAAGGTTATACAATTCTGGGAAAAAATATGAGCCGACCCTAACGAACATAAAAAAAGAAGTAGATTGGATTGCGTAAGAGATAAAAGACAAACATGGGCTGGAATCACAGAAGAGGATATTGAATGTGCACTGAAAAAGGCACACAACTGGAAATCTCCAGAAAAATATAAAATTCGTAACTTTTGGCGATATTATTTAAATACAGCACACAAAAACCTAGCCAAAAATGCAAGAAATGGTTAACGATTCCACTAATATTCCGGCATGGATGACCAAAGGCATTACCTTTATTCTACCCAAGAATAGTAACACAAATATCCCGAAAAACTACAGACTAATTACATGTCTTCCCACAATTTACAAACTATTGAGATCTATTTTAAGGAAACAGTACATATTTTTTCTTGGAAAGAAATGACATAGTACTGTCTTAACAAAAAGGGTACAAACGTGGCTGTTATGGATGCAAAGAGCAATTATTTCTTAACAAGATGATCTGGGAAAACTTCTTCAATTCAAAGAAAAATCTTAGTACTGCCTGAATAGATTATCATAAAGTATTCGATAGTGTACACATTCTTTGATCTTAAAGTCTTTAAATATATATACAAGTTGTCATCAATTTCATCAAATAATATATGTCGCTATGAAAAACAACACTTTACCTCAATCATATAAATGGAACTTCTAAGACTAATGAAATAAACATCAATAGAGGAATATTTCAAGGTGACTCTTTGTCTCCCTTACTATTTTTATATCACTAATAGCATTAACCAGCCAGCTTAACAAGACATAATGTGGTTATAAAATAGCTCAAAAGAAAATAAACCATCTTATACGGATGAATTAAAGTTGCATGCTAGGAATTAAAGTGAGTTGGAAGGGATTCTGCAAGCTGCAAAATGCTTCATTGAAGACATTAGAGTGAAATTTAATTTGGATAAATGTGCTAAAGCCACACATTTTACAAGGATCGCTACAACAAACATCCTCAATTAGCTTAGATCCTACTGTACCAATAAAAGAAGCTTATAAGTACCTAGGTGTAAATGAGAGTGAAAGAATTCACCATTCTACAAAAGCCATTGATCTTTATAGGCAAAATGCAACCCTTTGCACTGTTCCCAGTACTTCTCTTTCACTACTCAGCTATTTTATGCATTTCATGTCCATATCAGATTTTATGTGGTTACCGATTGTAATAGAATGTCAGTACTGTCCCTCCAAACTGCAGTACTTCCTGAAGTATTCGTATTAGGCTTAGCACTAACGTAGGCTCAACTCCAGCAATTTTTCTGCAAATAGTTATTTATTTCAATCTCATAGTCATATTGTTTGAAGGCCGATCAGAAAAGCAGAAAAAGATGGATTTAACATTAGCACAAAATAGTGTATGAAAAGGTATTAATCCATCTCTTCCCTCCAGTTATGGGTTAAATAACAGAACAGTCTTGGCTAACAACCAGTCTACTGCAGAAAGAGCAACCTACTGTGGGATAATCTTCTGCCCAGTCAGTCATGTCTCTTTCGAGACATGATCGCCCAAAGCGTGTATCACGTATGGCACAACTGACTGACATTAACATTATTTCTCTTTCTTTTTTAACTGCTGGTATTAGCCACTACAGACTTAGTGTCGTTAACTGCCGAAAGTAGGCATTATCAGAGCGATATTTCCCATTTGTTATCTGTTAAAACGAGGTATGTTTGTGTGTGTGTGGGGGTGTTTTAATCGTTTCACCCCGAGCAACAAGGCATTCCACTGCCACTATTGCGCAGCGGTTACATAGGGTCGGGGAAGTGATGAGAAAGGATGGTTAGACATAGGAAATGTCAGAAGGAGGGTGATAGATGGGTAAGGATACCGAGAATGAGGGTTGGTTAGATGGTGAGAGTGTTTGAGAGAATAGATGCAAGTTAGTGTGTTAGGAGGTGTCTATTGACCTTACATTTAAACTCCTGGAGATTGTAGCTGTCGGGGAAGTAGGCATGTGGAAGGGAATTCCACAGGCGGGAAGCACGAGAAAAGAAGCTGTTGGAGTAAAAATTACGGTTACATCTTATCTGTTTCACTGTAAAAGGGTGGAACCTAGTTGCTAATCGTAAATTCGTACCTAGGCGGCACCAATGACCTAAGTTCATCGGAGCAGAAGCCGTGAAAGTACTTATAGAATAGGCACAGGGAAGCCACGGCACGCCGGTGAGGAGAGATTAGTTGCAGCCGGTCCGCCAAGTCAGGATCGATCACGTGTGTGTGTGTGTGTGTGTGTGTGTGTGTGTGTGTGTGTGTGTGTGTGTGTGTGTGTGTTAGTAGGATGTGGAATCCGAACAAAAGTTTTAATAAATTCGGTTTCTGATTTTGTTGAATTTATTAAACGTTTTTTTTCGGATTCTATATTCTGCTGACACAAATCGTATCGACATGGAAAACGCAAAGACAAATGATACAAGAACATTTTGTTTTCAACCGATTCTGACAAAAATGACGGAGAAAGATTTACCTTAAATTCACTGCAGAAGGACTCGGAAAATAAGCAAAACAGTTTTCAACCAGGCAAAAGAAAGTTTGGAGGGGAACTTTAATAACAAAATAACAACTTATCAAAACCAAGGTTGAATCATCTATATCGAACAATAGTATAAAACATAAACAGGTCGATAATCGATGTCATAAATTATAATAACAAAAAGCCCAGATCACTTTATTCATTTTATTTACTAATATGATATTTTGCTTGTATCTTTACTCTTTGTTTTGTGGAATTTATTTTTAACTTAACATTTTTACAAGTTGAAACGTTATTGTATCTAGGTACCTCCTTGAAATCGCTAAAAAAGAGCATAGTATGAATAAAAAAGGTCCCAAACTTAATAAAACCGAACTTTTTCCATCAAAATGTTTATATTATTATTAAGAGAAAAGATCAAAGTAATTGTTAATTGTTTTTAAAGATTTTTGAATCCCTTCTAACCTTTTCGAAATTTTGGCAGAAAATCTTGTTTGATTTGAGTTAGCTGGTAACTAAAATGTTTACGACTGTTTTACAATGGAAAACCTAATGATGACATCACCCACTTTTTCCTCGTGACAAACACATTAATTTGGAAATTCTCGCAAAAATCAAATGATTGTCGGAGATGAAACTTACAGTACTCATTTATAAATGAATGAAATTATTTTTGAAATTATGTTTTAAAAATCTTAGTAAAAATATTTTTTACCTCTGTTACCCCACTCCACGTAAATCCATGAAATTTTAATAAATTTTAATTTGTACCTGTTTATAATTTTATTAGTTAAACGCAGGACTCATGGGGGAATATAACTCATTCATTTTTTTTTAAATTTTGCTTCTGTAACCGAAAGTCTGCTTCCAATAGTAAAATAAAAAAAACAATAAAACTCTGATATTATTTAATTTGATAACCTTTTAATTGCTTGAATAAATAATAAAAATTAAGGCCATTAACCTGAAGAAAAATAATTCTAATTACTAATAGCATTTTAAAAGAATTGTTTCATTTTTTGTTTTTTACTATAATAATTTATAAAATTTTAAAAATATTTTTAAAATCTTCAAAGATTTGTACCCGTTAGATTTTTTTGGTTAAGAATTGATGCTTATATTGCCTGTCGAAAATTGAAAAGTTTAATAAAATCGTTTTGCCGTCATATTTTAAAAATAATTACAAAAAAATTGCGTGTAAAAATGTTCATTTATATTAACTACGATGTTCCATAGGGAATATATTGATTTTAGAAGTTAACAAGTGTTGTGAATTATTTACAGGGAAACCACAGAAAACCGTAGTATTTTCTTATGTTTATGGTACTGGCTTACAATGAAATAAAACAAAAAATAAATAAAGTGTAAGCATTTGTGTAAGTATTAATAAAATGAAAAGTACTATAGAAATGTAATAACTTTAACTTATCATAATATTCCATATTGTATTACATATATAATATATAATACTATATTTAATATAGTATTAATAATTATAATTGATAATAATTAAAATTGATAGTATTGATAATAATTATAATTATAATTTTATAATTATAATTATAATTATAATTGATAATAATTATAATTGATAATATTGTTTAATATATAGAATTATACAATATAGGACATTAAAAATACAATATAAAAATGTTATGTCTTAGAAAGAACTTTCTCTTTCCTCTTTATTAATTGTTAAAGTAATTCTAAAAATGTCTCAGTGTATAAAGCCGACACTTCTGTCATGTTTTCACTTCTGTTGAAGTTAGTTAACTAATTAAAATTGTCTCCATGAAAACGGCATTTTTCCATTCTTTATGATTTATCTATTTTTGTTTTATTATAATTGGCACTAAATTTGTTCGAGGTTTTCACGACATTATATCAGCGGTAATGTTCCACGGGAGATAACTCTAAGTATCTAACAGTCTAAACAATGTAAATATTGTAAATAGTTACAATAACTCATCTCAGAAATAAACATATCTAAGTTTAATATTATCATTGTAAAGGAAAGTTAATTTTTCTATTGACGGACTTTAATTGGAATACACTGACTTATAATCTAGACCAGCTTAATAGAGAAAGCAATTAATAAATTTACTATCATTTGTTTGCGAATTCAGCATGTTATGTATCACATTGTAGTGGCTATTGTAAAAGAGGATGTCATGTGAGTTTCTTAAAGGATAACTAAAATTTAATGTGATCTAGAAAAATATTTCTTTCTTTCTTTTTTCCTTTCTTTTTCTTTTTCTTTCTTCCTTTTTCTTTTCTTTCATTCTTTTTCCTTTTTCTTTCTTTCTTTTTCCTTTATTTCTTTTGTCTTTTCTTTCTTACTTTCTTTTCTTTCTTTTTTTCTATCTTAATCAGTTCATGTTGTCGAATAAGAAGTTAGTTCAAAACGCAGACACGGAAAGAAATTTCTACTACGTTACTTTAAAATCAAAAGCAAATAAGGAATACCTTGTAAAATGCCACATGAAAAATATAAATATAACGCAAATAATATGACTTATTTTAGATAGATACGTTAAACTAAACAAATAAGATACGTTAAACTAAACAAATAAGATACTTTAAACTAAACAAATAAGATACGTTAAACTAAACAAATAAGATACGCTAAACTAAACAAATAAGATACGTTAAACTAAACAAATAAGATACTTTAAACTAAACAAATAAGATACGTTAAACTAAACAAATAAGATACTTTAAACTAAACAAATAAGATAACCAAGCTCCAAAAATATAAATATAAAATAAACAAAAAACTAAATAAACAAATTAAGTAACAAACTACGAATGACCTGACAAGCACAAGTAAATGTAAGAATAACCAATCTAAACTTATTTATAAATGGAAGTGTGTGTGTGTGTGTGTGTGTGTGTGTGTGTCCGTTACCTACAGACTGAACCGATTTTCTTGAATAGTTACACAGTTGTACTATAAGTGTCTGCGAGTGTTCTTAGCTAGGTTTTGTGTCGAGGTATCCCCGATAAATATCGATAATCGAAAAAATCGGGTTATAGTAGGAGTGGTCCGATTTTAATCAAATTTGATGCACTCACAGACAAAACATAAGAAACGATATTCAGAAGTTTCAATGTTGCAGTTCTTACAATAGTGCAGAAAATCGAGAATATATATATATAAAAGGCAAGATGTTTGTGTGTGTGTGTGTGTGTGTGTGTGTGTGTGTGTGTGTGTGTGTGTGTGTTTATCTGCCTGTATATCTGTATTTTTTTCAGCCCTTTTATTTTAGTTTTTGCTTCGGGTTTGACTCTAAGTAAGTATAATTGTAATTCTTAGTCTCAGCCATGATACCATTTACTCAGAGGACTTATTTAGCCTTCAAAATTCAGTTTACAACAAAAAAGACTGATTTGATATCGATACCAGGAAATAAAGATTTGACTTACATCCATTTGTTTTTCTTTCAGTCTACGGTTTCGCTTTAACTGGAAACAACTATTGCTTTTTAGTCTTTCGTGCCAACGTCCAAAGAGTCTGAGCTCCAGGACCATGGATTAATTTTAAAGCTTTCATTACACCCGAGCAACGCCAGGCTATACTGCTAGTTAGAATAAAAAGAAAGGTTCCTCGACTATTGAGTAATATCTAATTTCTTTCGGTGAATTTTGGACAATTCTCTCGCAGAGGAAGTAGAAATTTGAGTGAGAGAGAAATTGTTCTGCCAATAAATGCTCAAAATATTGAGGATTGAGCAAATTTTAAGGAGAATAAAAAGCTGTTGTCAACACTTAAAGATTAGATAGTTAAACATTTTGGGACACATAACGAGAAAGGAAAGACTGGAGAATTTAACACTCGCATGGCATACTAAAGGCAAGAGGAGCAAGGAGAACACTGAATTACCAATTCGACAAATTTGAATAAAAAGATGGCAGACTAAAGACTACAATGGCAACGAAATATGGTTAAAGAGCAAGAGATAATTAAATTAACAACGGATAGGAAAATGGGAAAAGCCATGACAACATCTTAAAAAGACAAGATTCATAAAATTTAATTTCTAGTTTTCAAAGATGATTGCTAGAAACTTTAGCACACACTGAATAGATAGAAAAAATAAATAGATTTACTTATAATTAGACAGCGTTTTTTTGTGTTTTAAATAGACGCTTCGTTTTCATTTATTAAATAGTGTGTATTATGTCTATCGGCCGGTACATTCGAAAAATCTTGCTAAAGAAAAACGCGCTTTCTGACAGGGATCGAAACTAGCATTTAATTCTGCGTGCTTTACAGCTCGGACACGAAGCAAGGTTCTGTTTTGTTTACACTAGTAAAGCATACTGGATAAAACGACGTCTTTCCCTAAAATGTGGACGAAGTTTCAATCCCTGTCAGAGAAAACATTTTTCTTTACTAAGATTTATCGAATGTGTAGGCTGATAAACTTAATACACACTGTTTAACAAATAAAAATGGGGCGTTTATTTCAAATACGAAGTATCCACTAAAATAACGCGTGAAGTCATAAAAATGATGGATTCGAAATACATCTATTAATTCTTTAGAAATGAAAACTAAAATAAATAGAATGACTGACATATACATTTAGATAGAAACACTATAGATAGATAGATAGATAGATAGATAGATAGATAGATAGATATTGAACAGACTGAGATAGATAGATAGATAGATAGATATTGAACAGACTGAGATAGATAGATAGATAGATATTGAACAGACTGAGATAGATAGATAGATAGATAGATAGATAGATAGATAGATAGATATTGAACAGACTGAGATAGATAGATAGATAGATAGATAGATAGATAGATAGATAGATAGATATTGAACAGACTGAGATAGATAGATAGATAGATAGATAGATAGATAGATAGATAGATAGATAGATAGATAGATAGCATTCAGTTGACAGCATCAGAACAAAATGAAACAAGCACACATACAGATTGATAGATAAACTTTAAAAAATAACTCATTCCACCTTAGGGACATTATCAGCTCACTTGGCTTATATATATATATATATATATATATATATATATATAATCCTACATCAGTGGCATGACTCGGAGTTTCATGTGTTACGCAGTGCATATTGCGAACTGATCGTTTACGAATTTTGAATTTAAGATCACTCGATGTTCATGGAGTTAAATCATATAATTTTAGAGTGAGTCAGTCAGTTATGTGTCATATGTGATACATGCTTGGGCAATCATGTCTCGAAAAAGACATAACTGATAGGGCGGTAGACTTGTTGCCAACCAAGTCTATAGAACCCAATCTGCACTTCTATTCAGCCAATAGCTGGAAAGTCAAGAGATGGATTAATATCTTTCCCAAGGGTATTTGCGCGTAAGCGAATGCAACGAATTCAACTGGAATTCGAACTCGGCTCTCTGATTTCTCGTTCCAAGCCGATATCCACTGCACCATAACACACATCTAATGTTAGGGTACTATTTATTAATTTGTCAAGAATAAACTTTAAATTGTTAATTAATTACCGCATGCTACCATAGAAAAAGGGTCTACAGTTATATCGTGTTGAATACACCGGTTCCCGTCCGATTACCGAAGTTAAGTAACATCAAGCCTGGTCAGTACTTAAATGGGTGACCATTTGGGGATACCAGGTGCTGTAAACGTAAGGACTAAGAATGGTCCTCCAGGTTAGGTGGTTGGGTGCAGGGCTAATAACTAATAAAAAAAAAACTGTTTGTTACAGAAAAAGCAACAAAAGGTTGCTGCCCTATGCACCATCTGGGTGTGATGGATAAATGATAATGACCATAGAAAAAAAAAATACTTAAATTCTTAGATCCTGATCGATGAAGATTCTTTTAAAAGTTTGTTTCTTTTTCTTTTCTCCGCAATTACTATTAAGAATTAAGAATTACCTCCCTTTGAATTCATCTCTCATCATTTCAATATTTTTTTTAATTTAAAATTTAAGTTTTAATTTTTTTATCTCCATGTAATTTTTGTCTACTAAAATGTTACTCTTGACAAATTAAAAAATAGCACCCCAACATTATAAAATTTATATGAATATAAGGAAAAATAAAATTACTTAAGATATAGTCATTCTAAAAGTTTACATACACACACACATATATATATTGTAATATTTTTATTACAACTGTTTTTAATAAATACATAGTTTACTGCGACCCAGACTGTTAACGTATTTGTTTGTACTACTCCTTATATATATATATATATATATATATATATATATATATATATATATATATATACTACATATGGAGAGTTCGATCTTCGGTGGGTATCTCATAAAAATTTGACATGAAATAACCCAGCAAAGTCGGCGTTTCCTAAAATTAAGCGGCCTAGTTTCAATGAATGACGAACGAACACTCTCTATTAACTCTAATTGTATATTTGAATAAGAGGCGCGGAAAAGATTCCACCCACAAGTTTTATTTATAACTGACCAGTATTACAAGCATGAGAACAACACATTTAGCCATTGTCATGGTCTTATTCTGTATAGTTGACAACCGATGACTCTTCAAACGTGTATCCGTTTGAATTTTTTTTTTTTATAGTTAACCGATTAAAGCAAATAATGCAAATAAATTTTCCCATGAAGAACGAGTTGTCTACATTTTCTGTTTTCTTTTTTGCCTCTTTTAGCAACAAAAGAATTCATCCATTTATCTCGATCTGTGCATACGTGGTCTGATAAAAAAAAGTATCAGCGCTGTTGCTATGGTAATAACAGCTGAAGTATGCAGAGCGAAGCCATTTTGAACCAGATTGACATTGAACTCTGTCGAAAATACCCACTAAATTATAACGACTTCACACACTTCCGTTCTTTATAGTCGTTCTCAGAAGGAAAATGTGTAGAGTGTGTTCGTCTGACCACACCACAGAGGTTCCATCAGTGATCATGACTTGTCCAACAGGTTTTGACCAAGCGCAATATTTTCTATGTTCGACAACCACCATATTAATCAGATCTACCTGATTTCAACCTTGTCCTCTTTCTAAAAATCAAATCCTACTTGAAAGAAACTAGATTTCAAGCCGTCAAGGAAATATATGAGAATGCGACCGGACAGTTGCTCGCTAACCCCGCCTTCTCAAAAAAAAGTTTTGCGAATGCTTCTATCAACACTGGGTAAAGTGTGCAGCTTCAGAAGTGAAGTACGCTGAATGACTTTAAATGTAGCATTGATATGCATTGTATTGTATTTTTCATTTTATAACACCAGTTCCGATACTTTTAGATCAGGCCTCGTATGTAAATCCTACTAAACCGTCCAACATAGGTTGACATGTCCTAAAATCAACTAATTTACTTCCAACGAATTCATATGTATATAAACAATATTTTTATTATAATTCAACACCAAACAAAGCTATAATACCATGATATACCACTAAGACACAAGAGGAGTGAAAATGAATTAGAAAACTTTAGTGTGGAGAAATGGCAATACAAGAACAGGTTTCAGGAAGACAGAAGCTGACTTTGCATTTAAATTTTTGAAGATTATAGGTAGAAAAGAAACAAAAAATCGGAAAATAGTCCCACAAGTGAGACGTGCGACAAAAGAAAATATTAGAATATAACTTATGACTTACTGTAAGATCTAGCTACTTGAACAGTAAAATAATGAGACCTAATTGCCAATCGGTTAAAATCATGCGGTCGAAGGAGAAAAAGTCATTAGAACAAATTACAGGAAAATATTTTTCGAAAAACAAAGGAAAGCCATATCAGGGCAGTTGGAAAGTTACTGAAGTCTAGATAACCTCTAGATATCTAGTCAAGAAACCAGACCATATATGGTAGCAATATTCAATTCACTGACAAATTTAAATTCTATGCAAAATGACACAGGGAACCATTTATTTTTAAGCAAATCTAAGTGTTGCACATGTTTCAACTTCAACATAATCGTGTATTTTGTCAATGTACCTGACTCAATACTTTTGTATAAACCACATAGAGCGGATATTATACAGGCACAATTTCAGATACATTTTATCAACTGACTTTTCTAAGCTACATAGTTATTGATTTATTGCTGATTTCCCTCGATGAGTGGACGGAGTAATTGCTGTACAGTCCGTCTTCAAAACAGCTGGGATGCTGAAGGTAACAGCAATCAACTAAGTCACACACACACAGACACACACACACAGACACACACACACACACACACACAGACACACACACACACAGACACACACACACACAGACATATATATATATATATATATATATATATATATATATATATATATATTAAAACATTTTTACAGATAAGGTTTACCCTCCCCGGGAAACAGCTATATTTAAAAAGTACTCAATACACAAATCAAAAAATCGAAAATGTAGAGCTAGTTTAGATCTAAAATATTACAAACACTGACCTGTTCCACGACCGAAGAATATAAATAAAAATCCATTACTTCTTTAGGAATTACTTTGTTTACATTTCGAATAGGAAACAAACCACTTATAAGCTTTTGAGAATCAGGACGAGAAGGATGGGATTAAAGGTAGTATGCAAGTCTACGTACATATATATAATCATATCGCCCAAAGCAAGGCATTTACTGCCACTGTGGTGCAGGGGGTTACATAGGAGTAAAATTAAGAGAAAGAGTGACAGGTTATAGGGAGTGTCAGGAAGTGGGTAAGAAAAAGGTGAAAATACTGAGTGAAGTGGACGGAGAAAGGAACATGAGAGAGTGGATGCAGGTTAGTGAGATAGGAGATGACTATTGACTTTACATTTAAATTCTTGGAGATTGTAACTGTCGAGGAGGCAAGTAAACGGAATGGGATTCCACAGGCGAGAAGTCTGAGAAAAGAAGCTGAGGTGTACATTGTGCGTTTGCATTTTATTGGTTTCACAGTAAAAGAGTGGGACCTAGTTGCTAATCTTGTGGCTCGAGTAAATTCATATATAGGGGCACCAGTGAGCTAAGTTAATTTGAATTATATATATATATATTTGTTTTTCTTTAATCCGAAGTGGAAGAGTAGGAAGGTAAATTCCAAGAACCTGATCCTAATCAATATTAAAAATTTTTAATATTAAAAAGTGATGCAGGCAGAGACCTCATTGTATTAAGAATACAGAGCCAATATAAATTAGAGAAAAATTTCAAAATTCAAAGGTGTCGGATGTACATTTTGACATAGGATCTCTCATAGAGACTCTACATCACGTCAGCGACATTGTTTTTTCATTTTGAAAAACAATGTCGCTGACGTGATGTAGAGTCTCTATGAGAGATCCTATGTCAAAATGTACATCCGACACCTTTGAATTTTGAAAATTTTCTCTAATATATATATATATATAATTCACAAACACACCCACATATATGTATGCTAAATTTATGTGTTAAAGTGCACAATATTAGGTATAGGGCCTATGTAAATATAAAAGTAGATCTTGATTTCAGTAATCATATATATATATATATATATATATATATATATATATATATAAACGAATTGTTAGGCATAAAGATTGCGTTGAAGCATGAAATAGACTGTCGCCACTAAGTGTTGAAATCAATATATATATATATATATAGAGAGAGAGAGAGAGAGAGAAAGAGAGAGAAAGAGAGAGAGAGGATGTGCGTTGTGGTGCAGTGGATATCGGCTCGGAACGAGATATAGAAGAGCCGAGTTCGAATTTCAGTTGAATTCGTTGCATTTCAAGTACGCGCAAATACCCTTGGGAATGGTATTAATCCATCAATTCCTTCCAGCTATGGATTTAATAACAGGACAGATTGGGTTCTATAGCCTTGGCCGGCAACCAGTCTACCGCAGAAAGCAATGATAACCTACTACGGGATAATCTTTTGCCCAGTCAGTGATGTCTCTTTAGAGACATGATCGCCCAAGTCGTGTATCACGTATGGTACTTAACTGACTGATATATATATATATATATATCCTAACGATTGCATGAAACTGAAGCTGGCTGTTCAATGCCCATTTTTATATATCTATACACTTTATCACTGATAGTGAGCACCTTAACCCATAAATATAGCATGCCTGAAGATACCATTCAAACATTTTGAGAACTAAAGGCGGGAAATAAAAAAAATAGAAATGAGTATAAAATGAGATACTTTATTACCTAATGAAGTGGTTTCAAGTCATGTGAGAATTATTCGGCGAGAAACGGAAAATGAAATTGCCGGGTATCTGATCAATCTGTTTAAATTGCTCGATTAAAATAAATATAAAGAATAATGACTTTTACTATCTATGAAAAGTGGTAAATTCTTTTTTTTTTACTCAAATGTAAATATATAATTCTACTGAGTTTGCGGTAACGAGTCTAAAAGACGGAGAGAAAAATTCCAGTCAATCAAAGGTTAAATTGAGAAGTTTTGAAGATCTCTTCAAGAGCAAAGGGAGATAATTTACTAAATACATTCGTATAATATAAAGTGGATTGATTTATAGGGAGAAATGGTAAGAGTAGAAGAAGTCAAACGAAAATTTGAAATGAAGAGTTAGGAGGAAATATTAAATATAGTGAGTGATATATTTGGAGAAATAAAGTTAAAAAAAAACAGACGAAAAGAAAAAGGAAAGTTGATAATGAAGAAAAAAATTGAAAGACAGTCAGTCAGATAGTCAGTTAAGTGCCATATGTGATACACGCTTGGGCGATCATGTCTCGAAAGAGACATGACTGACTGGGCAGAAGATTACCCCGCAGTAGTTTGCCATTGCTTTCTGCGGTAGACTGGTTGCCGACCAAGGCTATAGAACCCAATCTGTCCTGTTATTTAACCCATAACTGGAAGGAAGAGATTGATTAATACCTTTCCCAAGGGTATTTGCGCGTAAGTGAATGCAATGGATTCAACTGGAATTCGAACTCGGCTCCCCGGTTTCTCGTTCCGAGCCGATTAGAAATTTAAAAAAATGTAGAAATAAATGAAAAAAATCTGGAAAAGTGTTAAATAACGAGCGGCAGGAAAGAAGAGTAAAATAAGAATAAATTGAAAAAAATACATTTTTCTTATTGACAGCTGATTAATGGAAACGCCAACTTAAAAAAAAAGGAAAAGAGGGAAATAATAAAAGCAGAAGACAGTGATCTAACAGAGGAGAGATAAAAAAAGAAGACGAAGAAGAAAGCAATCATATATATTAAAAAATAAACGAGGATGAAGAAGAAAATGAAATGGAATAAACAGAAACAAAAAAAGAAACAAAAAGAAAGCAAATGGATCAATAAAAAAAAACGGAAAAGAAAAACTAAACAGAAAAATATCCGAGAAAATAAAAAAGCTAAAAATGATCAAGCAGAAAGAGAGAATATAAAATAAATAAATGAACGGTTCGAGAGAGTGAAAGTCGATAAAAAAGAAAGCATGGGGGAGTATGATTAGGAAGTTGTTAGGTTACTAGGCGGTCAGAAACTTATTGATGTTTAAATGACAAATAATTGTCGTCATTTACTTGACTGGAAGGAATGAAGAGTAAAGAAAGGCTACAAACAGGATTAAATCAATTTTTTATATTGGATCAGGAAAAGACGAGACGAAAAATATGTCGTCCTAATGTTGCTAAAGAAGTGTCAGCTAAAAATAAAACATAAAATGACGACGAAAGTGATATGGAAAGCAATCTAGAAATAAAAAAAATTGAAGTAAAAAATAAAACTATGAATGAAATAAGAAAAACAAGGGTATTTACTAAGTTTTGGTTACTTATTAAAATTTTTTGTAGTCTGGTCCAATGTGACAATAACGATACAAACCCATATAACGATATATAACGATACAATATATATATATATATATATATATATATATATATATATATATACAATATATAACGATACACTATATAACGATACAAACGCATTAAACGCATTAAACAAGTGAATCGGTTGAAGAAACAAACTCTTTAACTATCGGACCACCGTTCGAGTTCAAATATTAACTATGTTCAGCTCAATCTAGCAAAACCCTATAGAAACAGAGTACCCCATGAGGGCCGACTTCATTATACTAGCAATGATGTAAGACGACTATCTTAGTAATCGTCATTTTACGGCAAACAGATCGTGAAGATAACAGTCTGTATCTGCAATACGAGTTGTTTTGTATTTCCCCCTAAAAACGAGAAAAAAACAAAGTATTAAAGTTTAAAAAAGCAAATAAATATATCTGCTTTCATTCAGTAGGGAAGAAAGAAATATAAAAAGAGTAAGTGAAAGAAAGAAAGAAAGAAAGAAAGAAAGAAAGAAAGAGGTGAGAAGGAAGAAAAAAGGGAGGGAGGAAGAGAGGGAGGAAAAGAGGGGGAAGGGGGAAAAGAAGAGAAAAAGAAATGAGTTGAGAAGGAATGAAAAAGGAAGGAAGGAAGGAAGGAAGGAAGGAAGGAAGGAAGGAAGGAAAAGGAGGAGGTGAGAAGGAAGGAAAGAAGGAAGGAAGGAGAAAAGAAAGAAGGAATGAGGTGAGAAGGAAGGAAGGAAGGAAGGAAGGAAGGAAGGAAGGAAGAGTGAGAGGGAGTAAAGAAAGGAGTAGGGAGGTAGGTGAGAAGAAAGGAAAATGGAGAAAGGAAGGAAGGGAGAAAATAAGGAAAAGAGGAAGGAAGGGAGGTGAGAAGAAAGAAAAATGGAGAAAAGAAGGAAGGAAGGGAGAGAATAAGGAAAAGAGGAAGGAAGGGATGTGAGATAAAAAAGGAAGGGAGTTAAGAAGAAAAAGGAAAAGAAGAAGAGAGGGAGGTGAAAAAGATGGAAGGATGGAAAGGAAGAAAGGGAAGAAGGAAAAATGAAGGTAATGAAAAAGTAAGAAGGAATAAGCAAAGAAAGATATGAAGAAAGGAAGAAGAGAAAGAAGGAAGAGAGGAAGGTAATAGAAAAAACAGAATAAAATCGATGATGTCATCATAACATAAAGTTAATTTTAAGGCAAACAGATGGAAAGA
This sequence comes from Ascarosepion bandense, assembly GCA_037127315.1. Lineage (NCBI taxonomy): Eukaryota > Metazoa > Mollusca > Cephalopoda > Sepiida > Sepiidae > Ascarosepion > Ascarosepion bandense. The sequence goes on along the minus strand of JBBBDQ010001107.1, from coordinate 597,304 downwards.
AAAGAAAACAGAGAGAAGAAAAACGAAAAAGAAATAAAAAAAGGAGAATGAAAAACTTTAAAAAAGAAAGTTAAAAACGATAGAAAAAAATATAAAAGCAGAGAATGAAAAACGAATGAATTCAAAACAAAAAAAAATATCTTGGGGCGGAGAAAAAAGAAGAAAAATATTAAAAGGAAAAAGTCAAATATAGAAAAAATGAAAAATAAAAATAAAAGAAAGATAAAAATAATTCAAAAATATTAACTCAAAGAAAGAAACCATGTCATCGAATCAGTTTCAGCAAAAGTGGTTAGTAAATAAAACCGCGTAGACAGAAAACAAATAAAAAGAGATTGAGGAAAAGCACAGTAATGAAACGGGAGAAGAAAGGGGGATAAAAAGGAGAAATGTTTGTGAATTTAAGTAACACACAATATCACAACTAAAAGGCCTCTTTCTATTCACCTTTAGCTTTTCCTTTCATTGCTGCTACCACAGCACGGCTTTTCTATCGATTTTTAACGAAATATTCCCCAACAGCATTTTCCTTCTACCATTCTCATAAATTATGTTTATGTTTTCTAATAGCGTACACTAAAATCTTTGTCTTCTACATCATGTAAAAATTATTAGCTCAATGCACTATACGATCATGGGTAGAAAAAGGAGAGTAAGTAGAAAAGTGAAGATAAAATGAACAATAGGAGAGTAAAGAGTGCACAAAGAAGAGAAAGAAGAGAAAGCAGGAGAAGATGAAAATAAAAGAGGTGATTTGATATCAAAAAGGAAGCCAGAGTAAAGAAAAGTTATAAATAGTAAAGTAAGGGAAAAATGAAAAAAATGAGAAATTATATAGAAAGAGGCACAAAAGAATAAATAGGGAGGGAGAGCAGAAGAAGTAGAAAAAAGATTGAGGAGAGTTAGGGTTGATAAATAGAGACTGACGAAAAAGAAAGGGTGTCAAGGAAAGAGGGAGCGTAGGTGATTAAAAAGAGAGATTGATGTATATAAAGGGAAAACAGATAAGACGAAAGGGAACGATAAAGAGAGTAAAGAAAAGTATGAAATAAAATAAATTGGAAATTTTACGTGTATCCTTACTCTCCTTTGACATTTTTTGGTATTTCTTTTGTTTTTGTGAACGAGAAGAAAAACCTAGGGGAAATGTTACACATTTAGTAGAGAGAAAGGGAGTGAGAAAAGTGGAGGAAGAGTAGAATGAAGTCGAAAGAACAAAACAGAAAATGATTAATACAGATATCATTTCCTCCTCCGCCTTATTTTTCTGATTCCTACATGCAAATCTCATTACTTTCTTTTTCTGCTAACAACAACAACAACAATAATAACTACTAATAATAACTACTAATGCTAATAACTAATGATTATAACTACTAATGTTAACTTTACTTGAAGCTACTAATAAACGAAAACTGAAAAAAAAGGTTAAAAAAGCTAGAGATAAGTTCAAAGAGATTCGAATATCAGAGAAAAAAATAAACAAAAATAAAAATAACAGTTGGATGAGGAAAAACGGCCGAGAAAAAAAGTGGGGGCTAAAAGAAAAGGAAATCAAAAGAAAGAAATTTTTGGAAAGAAAAATAACAATACAAGACTTGAATTAATATTGAATAGTAAAGCATAGGAAATGAAAAGAAAAAAAGTGAAAAGAAAATAAGAAGCAGAGTTGTGAAAGGAAAGAGGAAGAAACCAGGACTTAGAAAATACAGAAAGAAAGACAAAGGAAACAGAGAGGCGATCTAGGAAAGAGAGAGAAAGAGAGTGTGTGAATGTGTGTGTGAGTGAGAGGGAGACAGAGACAGAGAAAGAGACAGACAAACAGAAAATGGGGGTGTAAAGTAAAAAGAAAGAAATGTAAAGGTAGAGTGAAAGAAAAACGAGAGAGTAAAAGAAGGAAAATAATACATTAAAGAATAAAAAACAATTGATACTAAGAAAAAAAGGAAGGAGGGGGGGAAAAGCGAAATGTAAAGAAAGAAAGAAAGAAAGAAAGAAAGAAAGATGGAAATGTAGTAATGAAATTGAGAGCAGAGGAAAAAAGAAAAAACATGAATAAAGAGTGACTATCTCGAAAGCGTGTGAGAAAGGAAGAGAAGTGGGAAGTTGTAAAAGGGAGAGCAAGATGCAGAACACTGAGGAAAATCCCCAAAAATGTTTACATGGAGGATAACCGAGCGTAGAGAGAAAAAGATAAGCAGTTGAAATCTTGAAGAAAGAAGAGCAAAAAGAAAAGAAATGAAGACAATAGGAAAACGAAAGAAGAACGGAGACCAAAAACCAGCGATATTAAGCAATACCAAATAGGTTTGAGATAGCAAGAAAAATAGAAAGATAAATAAGGGGAGAAGTGGAGAGATACAGTCTAAAAATAAAGAAATATAGACAAGTCAGGATACAAAAAAGTAAATGAAAGCGAGGAGAATAATAGGAAGACTAAAGTGTGTGAAGTAAGAAATGTTAAGGACAGGAAGGAAAAACACAGAATAAAAAAAATTAGAAGGAAACCAATGACAAAGACAAGGAAAAAAAGGGGGGGAAGAAAATAGAAAGTGAGAACGAAAAAGATAGCAGAAACAAATGAATAATGGTAGAAGACGACAGGAAAGAGTACGGAAAATAATAGGAATACAAAACAGTAAGAATAAAAAAAGAAGAAGAGAATAACAGGGAGGACAAAAAGGAGAGTAAGGAGAAAATTAACTATAACAAAAAAACGACCAATCATAGTAAAAAACGACAAAGAAAAAGACGGAAAATTTAAAAGGAGAACAAGAAGCATAAAGGAGGAAAGAAGAAAGAAGGGCAGGGAGAGCAAAAGAAGAGTAGTGAGAAAGATAGAGCAAAAATGGAGTATAAGGAGAAGGATAGGGGAGAGGACGGATAAATATAAAGCAAAAGAAGAGAAAAAAACGAGGGCAAAGCGAAAGAGCCGAAATGGAAAGCAAGGAGAAAGAGAAATGTAAAGGAACAAAAAGGAAAGCAAGAAGGAATTAAAAAAAGGAGAGCAAAGAGAAATGACAAAAAAGGAGAGCAATTATAAATGTAAGGCAAAAAGGATGATGAAAGAAGGAGAAAAAGGCAGAGCAAAAAATAGAAAAACATTAAAAAAAATAAGGAGAAGAAAAATGTAGAGCAGTAAGAAAGCAAAGAGGAGGCAGAACCGTTTTATTTTAATCATTTGGGCGCGCGTGCTTGTGTCTTCCGCGTGGTGTCAGCAGCCGTCTGAATCGTTGTAATATTAGCGACAGTACAAACAACAGCAGCTGCAGCGGTTTCGACCGTACCAGTTCTAGTATCAATGGTGACAGTGGTTGTAGTAGTAGTAGTAGTAGTAGTAGTAGTGGTAATAGTAGTTGTAGTGGTTGTGCCGGTAAGAAAAAGGATTTTCAACGGCACGAAGGGATGTTGTGAACGCCACTAACACTGTACTCTACAAAGCAGACATAAATATTTCAATATGTACCCAAAAACCTAAATAAATGGAGACGCACAAAGCCGCGTGATTATCAAGAGGTGTACACAAAGAAAACTTTCTGTAATCATGGTATAAAGAGCAGTAGATATTGTTGTTTATTTTGTATTTAATTGTTCGAGGAAAGAAATTACTGGAAAATAATTAAAACTCACCTGAAGCGAGCTGAATATACAATGCTTCTCATGCCAATAATATTTCCAACGAGCTTCTCTACGGCATATGACTTCATACGTTGTAGAGAAGCTCGGTGGAAATGTTCGTTTATTTGCACGATCTTCGGATCGTGAAAATCTACGATAACTGGGCAATCTTATATATGAGTTTGTCCGAATTTGTTGACCTGAACATTTGCGAAACAACACGGACAGAGATATACGTCCATATATGTGTAAAATAATAATAATAATAATAATAATAATAGCAACAAACAACTTTCAAACTCATATAGAAACTCATTCACACGCTGGGGGTTAATGAATGTACAAAACAGAATCCCTTTGTAAATATAAAAAATATGTGTATGGACTTTTTCAGCACTTTCAAATTTCTCTCTCTTTTTCTCTCATTTGTATCAGTCCAGCTTAAGTTATTCATATCTATCTATCTATCTATCTATGCCTCTGCATATCACTTTCTCTCTCTTTATATATATATATATATATATATATATATATATGTGTGTGTGTGTGTGTGTGTGTGTGTGTTTTAGATCTATCTATCTATCTATCTATCTATCTATCCGTGCAAGTGTTATCTATCTATCTATCTATCTATCTATCTAGATAGATAGATAGATAGATAGATAGATAGCTATCTTAGTCTCTTCTTAACTATGTATCTAATTAGCTATCAACCTGTTAATAAAATGTGTTCAGAAGTACATACATGTATTTCCAGAACGAGAGAGAAGGAAAGTGCGTGATACACACGCACACACACACACATGACAATATATATATATATATATATATATATATATATAGAAAGAGAGAGAGAGAGAGAGAGAGAGAGAGAGGAAGAGAAAAATGGAGAAGGCAATCCAGATTGAAAAATATGGGAGAGAATTGTCATTCGGCAATATTTGGCGTAGCATGTTCAAAATGCGAGAGCAAAGCAACAGTGATGGAAAGAGAGTATATACGCATTGCCACGTGCTTGGTTATATTTTAATGTTCATTTAGTCTGACACAGGGATACAAAAAAGGAACACTAAAAGAAATGATTTTAATCACTTTTTTTCCACCAACGCATACCCTCTATTTGTGTGTGTGTGTGTGTGTGTGTAGGTGATAGAGAGAGAGAGAGACAGAGAGAGACAGAGAGAGAGAGAGAGAGAGACTGACAGGGAGTGAGAGAGAGCGAGAATTTGAGAAAGTTGGTAATTTGTTTAAGGGTAAACATCGACATATATTAGGTTCCCGCATACAAATGACTTTTATGTGATAAAATCGCGGATTAGAAATAAATATAAAGATCAAGTTCGCTCGCTGACATCTATTCATATATTTTTTTTACGTATATAACGCATATATATGTCTGAATTATATATATATATATATATATATATATATATATATATATATATGAATAAATGCGTGTATATACAGGGTGTTCATTAAGTTCGGCTGCAGATTATTTCTATCGCAAATACAAATAAAATTATAAATTATTTTAAGTGCACATGGACTTTATGGACAACCTGTATATAAATATATAAGTATGTGTGTATGTTGTTAGATAGACTGATTAAAACGCTTTTGGAGAAACCAATTAGGGTCAATTTTGACTGAATGACGACACTGATATATATATATATATATATATAAACTACCTTCCCATTTGTGAACTTTTAAAGTCTGTGAAATCTTAACTCTTTGTACACTTACATTACACGTAGATGTTCAGTGGCACATGCTCGCGTTAGGAAGATCCAATTTTTTCCTGCACTAACAGAATTAAAGCTTTTCCTAGTCACGTGATAAGGGGAGAGTCTGAGTGAGCTACAGAGTGAGAGAGAACATGATTGATAAAGACAAGAAGAAACGACAATCTATGCAAAGAAAGAAAGAAAGAAAGAAAGTTAAGAAATAAAGTAAAAAGATAGGAAAGAAAAAGAAAGGCAAACTTTTTAAGAAAGGTAAAAAAAAGAAAGAGATATTGAAATAAAAAAGACATAAACAAAGAAGGTTTATGGGGGGATTGCCGGCTAGTCGAAGAAAAAGGTCAAAATGACTGAAAGAGAAAGAGAGATACAGAGAAAGAGAGAAAGGGAGAGTAAAAGAGTAAAAGTTACTGAGAGGGGAAGTAAGTGAAAGTAGGAAATAATAAAAAAAAAAAGAGGGAAAAGACAGAAGCAGAAACCTGGTGAGTGGAGGGGAAGATTTTGCACAATCACAACAATAGTAGCAGCAATAGAACGGGCAAAAGAACGAGCCGACTGTTGTAGTGTAGTCGGCGTGTATGTAGGGTAGTACAAAGACGTCCATCTTTTCTGTCGATACACCCGAAGAGACAAATAGAAAAATATATTAAGACACTTGGAGACTGAGTACCCTTAAAACCTTCCTCCATCTTTTTATATTAAGGCGGAGGAAGGTCGGTGGAGTTTACACACTTCTGTCTCTTGCACACTGCCCCGGCCTTACTCCTCCTCTGTCGCCTCTTCAACAACCGACAGACTCGCTAGAAATGCGAAAGGCACAGTAGCCTCCATACACACGACACGCACGTTCCGCATAAGAGAGGTCGAGACAAACAGAAACTGAGGTAGAAACTTCTCTCCTTTCCAAAGAAAATAACGAATATCTACTGGTTCTGATATCTCATAAGGTGTGATCTAAACTAAAACATAAACACACACAAACACACACACACACATACACACACACACACACACACACATACACACACACACAACACACACACACACACACACACACACACTAAAAATATAGGTGCAAAAGGGGAAAAAAACTAAACAAATTTTGACGAGACGGTTAAGATGTCAGCCCTCACGGATGATATCGACGATGGGCCCCCAACAGAACTAGCACCCCCGCCACCAATAGGGGTTGCCAGACTGTGTGGGTCCAAGGCGCCGATAAACTCTAATTCGTCCTCAGAGTCGACCGGTCGGACGACGGTCGGGTCCACGTCGGCCAGTGGTGCAACGGGTAGCACCGAACGTCTTTGTCATGAGACGGACCAGCTGAGCGTCTCCGATGCCGACGGCGGTGAAGTGGCTGACACTTTCTCCTTGGTCACCGCCATTGACTTTGGCACTACCTTCTCCGGCTATGCCTACTCCCTCAGCTCAGAGAAGAATGCCATTTTTACGAACAAGAACTGGGGTCAAACCCAGGGTTTTATGCTGCACAAAACCCCGACGTGCCTTCTGTTGAGGCCCGATGCTGAGTTTGAGGCCTTCGGCTTTGATGCCGTATCGAGGTATAATGACTTGAGTGAAGAGGAAGCCGCGGACTACTACTATTTCGACAGGTTCAAAATGAAACTATATGCCAATAAGGTAAGTAAAAAGCACAGAACACTTCCTTCCTTCATTTCCCACTTGCTTTTGTGTTTTTTTTTTCACTCACTTCAGTATTCAGTGTCTATCACGTTTCACTGCCTGTATACTATTCTATAAAACATATAAGCAGTCTCGAATCAAACCAGACGTTGATATCGATAATCAAAGACGAAATAAAAATATTTGAAGATATTTAAGTTCATAAGTAAAAATAAAACGTCATTATTTTTCTCGTCTGCCCAATTGGAAACTACCTCCTGATAATTTCCAAATTTATCAATATTTAAGATATTTACGGAATTCTCTTTTTATGTTAAGTGCATGCAAAAATTTCTTGCGTTTACTAGTGAATAAACGGGATTTCTACTAAATCTTAAATCTGTAGCTTTCAATAAATAAATAAATAAATAAAAATAAAGGCACTGGAGACTTTTGCATGCATCTACAAATAACGTCGCAGTGAAACCATTCATAATAGCTCTCCTTATGTTTACATTTAACTATCTGACTTTAATCAAACAAGTAAACCGGCATTTTACTTTCTTTCTTCGAATACATTTTTTTAAAAAAATTAGCTCTTCGCTAAACTGCGGTTAATTCATAATCTCCGTATCCAAGTCGTACAAAATTGTAACAGAGGATGAACCATGTTAAAGTGTAATTCCTTTTCAACTTTAAGAAAAAAAATCTGATTTAGGATTACGGTACATATTCCTAATCAAAAAGTCTTTTAATTATGACTCATTAATGAACAGGCTTTTATTAAACATATTTAGCAATCTTTTCGATGGCGTAAAAATAATCACTTCATCAAATGTTCGTCTTTAGAAATGAATCAAGTTTATATCTTTACTTTTATTCAGTATTTTTTATGAGACCATCAAGCCAACTATCCACTGTGATTTTTAAAGAAATTTTAAACGCGAAAATGTGACCGCAGTTGCAAGCAGGGTGATTGCTGTTAAGAATTGTCTTCAGGAAATTTGTCTAGAATTTCAGAAAAAAGAAGAAAAAACTGTAAATGATGGTATGATTCACAAGGCTAAAGTTGAATCTGAAATTGGGGAATAGCAGGAAAATTCGCGAAAAAATTATATAAAATTGTTTCCCGATCATGGCGACAAGAGTGGTTTTCAGACGATAACCAAAAAAAAAAAAAAAAAAATGTCTATTATTCTTTTTTTATTATTTACTGTTTAGATAGTCCCATTTAGTATCCTTATTATTATTATTATTATTGAACCAGTGGAAGAATGACGTACCGTTATGTGACGTGTTTTAAAATGTCGTTTTCCAATATTTCTTATTTTCGTGTCATTTTATATTTATTCTTTTTTTGCAATCGCCTAAAAAACAAAACAAAAAAAAAAACACTAAACTAATATAAACATTTGAACTACACAGATCTAATCTATACAGGTCAAGAGGAATAAATATTTCCGAAAGGCCACTAAGACATTGCCAAAATGTATTATGAACATGACGCTTTCCTTATGCATGTTGTTAAGGTCACAATGATACTAGAATTTTTCTGGCAATCCTATCTTCGTTATTGAAATTAAACATATTACTCTAATTGATCTTACTAATGCTAAAAATATAATCCAGATGAACATTATTCTCTTTTATCATTAATTAACTCATTATTGTTATCGATGTCGTTTCTTAACTGTCATGCCACATATTTCATCTTATTCAAAGTTTAATAACAGTGTTTTATAAAAATAAAAATCTTTATTTAGATTCTTCGTTTTCGAAAATCACCTTGCCTATGCTATGCTTTGCTATGCTATATATATATATATATGTATGCATGTTTTATTATTTTAAGTCAACATTTGTTTATCGTTCACGGAAATTATTGTTACTTTCTCACTACCATTACACTGATGTCACATTTGATAATAATATTACCGCGGTAATTAATAGCTACGAATAATAATAATAATAATAATAATAATAATAATAGAATACTGATATACACATTAAGAAAACAACAGGAAATTTATCTGAAATACGAAAGATTGTATACTAACAAGCATTGCGTTCATTCTTTCAATGCAACATGCTAAACAACCAAAACTTTGTTTTCTTTAATCTCCGGTGAAACAACTGTTTAAATAGTTGTATCAGAAATAATAATAATAATTATTATTATTATTATTATTATTATTCTTTGAAGATCATAAAAAACTATAGAAATACACGCATCTTGAAGTCAGTCAGTCAGTTAAGTGCCATACGTGAAACACGCTTGGGCGATCATGTCTCGAAAGAGACATCACTGACTGGGCAGAAGATTATTCCGCAGTAGGTTGCCATTGCTTTTTGCGGTAGACTGGTTGCCGACCAAGGCTATAGAACCCAATCTGTCCTGTTATTTAACCCATAACTGGAGGGAAGAGACGGATTAATACCTTTCCCAAGGGTATTTTCGCGTAAGTGAATCCAATGAATTCAACTGGAATTCGAACTTGAAGTAGAAATCTTAAACAAAATGTGGCACATGAGGACATCAATAATCACATTTGTAGTTGGAGCCCTCAGATTGATTGGAAAATGGTTCCGATAGACTCACTGAAGGGATTCCTCGTAGCCTTAAAGAATTACAAACATTTATATTCACAATTACAGCTCACACATTACGAAGAGCTTTATCTATGTAAAATATGGGTGATTTTTCTTAAAAAAAAAAAAAAAAATCAGTGGAAAATGTCATGAAACTATTTCTGACCCTAGGTCTTTCCGAAAGGAAATGTGTATACAACAAAAATCTACGGGAACTAAGTAGACTTATTTTTTCTTGAAATGTCTAATTGAAAATTGGATGCAAAAACCCAATAATAATAATGTTAATCGATATTATAATGATTATTTCGATTATGACTGTCACAATTAACAATCTGACATAGACTGATTTTGTAGCTCTTTTGTCAAACAATTTTATTGAATTTACTGAGACATAGAAATAAAATCGATATTATTTTTAGCTGTTTCCTTAAATCCGCATGCAAAAGGCCTAACAAGACACGTTCCACGAGTAATGGTCGTTTTACTAAACGATATCTATCTCATGATTACGAGTCGTAAGAACTCACACGCACACACTTTCGAGAAGGAATAACCATGGCAAATATATCTATGCCACATTGTACATGTAAAATCAATTTCTTTGTCAGACTAAATAATTTCAGTGAGAGCATTGTTTCGTATACGTAGATTTATTTATTGTACCGAGACACAGGTAATCGAATACAAATTTAAATACGCCGTTGGTTGATGGAATTCCTTTGAAAGAGCATGAGTTTTTCTGTTAGAACAGTTGTTGATAATACGAAAGTTTTTAGTTTGAAGGCGAAGTACACACCTTCTGTTGACTGCTTTGTCTTTTCCAAGCATCATAGAATCCTTCATGCGAAAGATATCTATCTAATTTTTCTTTAATATTATTTTTAGAATGCTCAGGCCGGTAGACGAAATGAAAGGCTGTTTAAAATAAACGAAGCGATAATTCAAATATGGGTATCCACTAAAAACTAAAAACAACGTGATATATATATATATATATATATATATATATGATAGATAGATAGATATTGTTTAATTACTTAGTTTTTGGTCATAATAAAATTAGACCAGTGCACATTTGTATTAAAAATTGTTCAATACTATTATATTGTAGAACTTTTGAATATTCTTCATTTGTAAACGAGTTATTACGCGACCTAGGTTTCAACCATGTAGAAACCTAGGTCGCATAAATAACTCGTTTACAAATGAAGAATGTATATATTCTGCACAAAAATTGAAATTAGTTTCATCAAACATGATAATGCTGAAATTAAAACCAGTTGCGTTAACAACACGCTATATATATATATATATATATATATATATATATATAAAAGTTTTCATATTTCCGAATAACTTCTTCTGTGTTGTCGATAAATTTACCAAAATCCATTTTATCTTCTATTTTATATTATTTTCCCGGGTATTTCCCAGTTATGCTGCATTCATTTTCAAGGATTGTTCTGCGTGTTGTTAACGCAACTGGTTTTAATTTCAGCATTATCATGTTTGATGAAACTAATTTCAATTTTTGTGAAGAATATATATATATATATATATATTGTTCATTTGTAAACGAGTTATTTAGTTATTTATGCGACCTAGGTTTCTACATGGTTGAAACCTAGGTCACATAATAACTTGTTTACAAATTAAGCATATTCAAAAGTTCTACAATACAATTGTATTGAACAATTTTTAATACAAATGTGCACTGGTCTAATTTTATTATGACCAAAAACTAAGTAATTAAACAATTAATATCTATCTATCTATCTATCTATCTATCTATCTATCTATATGTCATTCAAGTGCCATACGTGACACACGCTTTGGGCGATCATGTCTCTTTCGAGACATGACAGACTGGGCAAAAGATTAACTCGCAGTAGGTTGCCACTACTTTCTGCGATAGATTGGTTGCCAGCCAAGGCTATAGGACCCAATCTGTCCAGTTATTTAACCCATAACTGGAGGGAAGTGACGGATTAATACCTTTCCCAAGGGTATTTGTGTGTAAGTGAATACAAGGAATTCAACTGGAATTCGAACTCGGCTCCCCGATTCCTCGATCCGAGTCGATATCCACTGCACCACAGTATATATATATATATATATATATATATATATATATATATATATATAAAAAGATGATGAAAAAAGTCACACTTCATTTTTTATTTCTCTTTTCATTGACAAAAGACCCTCTGATTTTTAACATCTTTTCTCATTTTGATTCCATTTGGTTAAGAGGCCTCCTAATATACTATAAATATTATTAGTCTTATTATCAATATTATAATTTTTTTATTTATCTACCTGCTATATCTACATATTTTAAGAAGTATACGTTTCATTACTATTATATAGAAATATTAAAATGTATAGGAAATATATTAGTTAAACTGTAAAATTACTAAATATTATTTTTCTTTCTTTACATCCTCTCTTCCATTTCAATCACACTTATATGCTGCATATGAGATCACATTTTGAGCATGGAAAACTACTTAACATAATATTACGCGGTATGCGCTAACCTGCTTAATTATCTTTCAGACGTATTGAGTGCATTAACATGGTATCTGACACAGGCAAAGAACAAGCAGGCCATGCACGTGGTACTAGTCGCCAACTACAGCCACTCGTATTTAGCCAGGTGAACAGGTGAAACGACAGGAATCCGTGGCGATAGTGATCTTCACATTGTTTGTCATTGTCCTGTGGTTCCTGATTAAGGGAAGCGATGTCATGACACTCCATCTCTTTTTACACGGCCTCATAATAAAATGCATCGCGATGCTGGACACAAATGGTTTAGCCCTTGTTTGAGGAGATTCTGTTCTATCCTACATGGTCCACGTGACTCAGAAGTGACTGATCAAAAGTTTTCACGATCATGTCTCACCACCCAGAACATGTGGTCTCCTAGCTCTGCTGATTTGAATTCCCTAAACTACTGCTTCTAACAGGAGGCTCCACGATGCCAAGGTCTATTTGAAGGTCGCCACCACAGACGTCATGGACAACATTAACGAGAATAATCATATTGAAACCGCATTGAGGTCGTTCTCGAAGATGAGGGCATTTTTTCCTTTATTAAAAAACATTTTTCTGTTCTTTTTTAAATTTGAGCATTTTAAAAATATACAAATTTTTCTCTTGAATATTTTTTTCTTGATATAGTAATTTGCACTTGATTACCTGACGCATACGGACACTATATATATATTGTATTGAGGCAGCAGATCATTTTCTAAACATATATTGTTAAATATAACAGACAATGAATGTCTCTTATGTTTAATCATGAACCGTTCTAAACATCGTACTTTAGCTTGAAAATAAAGACAAAAATTGTCCAACATTTGGATATTTTTTTATTATGCTCGTTGTAAGCTTTCGGTTCATTACTCAGACTTGAACTCATAAATATAGCATGAAACAATCGTCCTTGAGTTTTGACTTCAATTTACACACGCGCGCGCCCACACACACACACACACACACATATATATATATATATATATATATATATATATATATGAATTAAAATTTGATTTTTAGGGGAAGAGTAATCAGTATTAGAATAAAGTGTTTACAGACAGTGTGATCATATATATATATATATATATATATATATAAGAGAGAATAATCAATACTATTCAGCAATAAGTTTTAGTAACATGTAAGGGTTTTCTAAAAGGTTATCTCTCCAAAATCTCATCTACTATTTGTTTCAATTTTTAGGTGAGCCACTGATATTCATTTGTAGAAACGACCTTGAGAAACGCACCCATTCTTGCTGACATGACGTCATATTATATGTAATGTGGCTATGCCTGATTTTATTAGTACACCAAATTATTGGCTGCAAGTATCGTGGAAAGATAGTGTTGTGCCAATATTACAAGTAAAGAAAGCATTGAAAATCAGACATCGATATCTTGGCTTCCACTACAGTTTTGAATATAGAATTCAGTTTCCATGAGCAGATAGGCAGTTATCTCGGGTACCAAATCGTCTCTTTTTCTCTTATTTAAGAGGAAATCTAATGTCGCTTATCAATCTCTTGTCATTTGAATTTTTGTTCAGTTGCAATGGTTACACCAACGCTCACAGGCATATGTTTTTCTTTGTGTTGGATTTACACTTAACAGTCAGTGGATGAGTATATCCATGTGAAATACTGCTTGTAACGGATGGGATTTTTATGCTCAAACTCCATCAAATCTTATTGCAAAGTGGTACTCTTGTTCAACAATCAATACTTAAGTTCTTTTGTTTTTAGATATGACACCTTCATTCCAAAACACACACGCACACACACACACACACACACACGCACGCACACACACATGGTGTTACTCCTGATAAGTAGTATTTAGAAGAATTTTGGTTTGAAATATTGACTGTATAAATTTCGATAAATGGGATTAATATTTACCACTGAATTAATATTATTGAAAATATTGCGAAAAAGATGTTATGGGTGTGTTCTATCTATCTATCTATCTATCTATCTATCTATCTATCTATCTATCTAGATACATGCGGATACGTATATATATATATATATGTACTTGAATGAAAGTTATAACATCTAGAATCATATATATATATATATATGAATTAAAATTTGTTTTTTAGGGGAAGAGTGATCAATATTAGAATAAAGTGTTTACAGACAGTGTGATCATAGTAATCAATATTGTATAGTGACCATTAGTTCCATACTTCGATGTGATTGATGGTTGATTGATTTGTTGGTTTTTACGGATTGTCAACACTTTGTGGGTTATCTCAAGCTGAATATATTTTGAATTGTAACACTAACTATATTTATGCGAGTGGATATTTCATGAATTAATATTATTTTTTTTTTTAGAATAACAATGATTTTTCTAGATATAAGATTTCTATTTAACCTATAGCTTGAAGCGAAGTGATGGACTCGCACATTTCTTATGGATATTTGCGCGTAAACGAATGTAACCGAAACCGACTGGAATTCGAACCCGGCTTTCGGATTACTCACCTCGTGTCGCTATCTATTACACCAGCTGCACACATGCTTCAATGCGATCTTCCATCCAAGTCTGTCTGTCTGTCTGTCTGTCTCTCTCTCTCTCTTATATATATATATATATATATATATATACACGTCTGTATGTGTATTTTGCCTTGGAGTAACGGTTAGCAAGCACTTTATCATTGTCTATTGAGTTAAATCCTCACTAACTGCTTCATTCTTGCACCCTTGTGATACGTTGAGTAAATATCTATGTACTTATTCCGATTAGACCGATCAACCATTAAATAATTTACCACCTGCGTTATTTGAATTTTTTACTCAAAAGAAAAAAAAAAGCAGTATAAAATTAAAGTAAAATATAAAAATACGTATTTGAAACTCTCAAAACATATGGCAATTTAAAAATGAACGTATTTTTAGCTTTTGAGCGTCTTTCTGTGTGTGGAATGTAATGAAATGAACAGACAACCATTAAGGATGGCGCTAATTTCATTGTTCGTGCAACGTTCTTATTATATTACTGAACATATATATATATATATATATATATATATATATATATATGCGCTTTGTTATATATATTATATTATTTATATATTATATATGCGTGGTACTTATTTAAAACTGCTCAATATCAGTGATAGAGCAGACATATTCATATAGATATATAGATAACTCACACCTGTCTATATGAATATCTATATGTGTGTGTGTGTGATTGAAAATGAGACTCCATGCTTTTTAGTATTATACTGGGTTCCATTAGAATTTGAGTGGTCTTTCGTTTCAAAGGTGTGTGTAGGGAACTATATTTATCCTGCCCCGTGATACTTTAAAAAGGCTTGCATTTACTTTATAAAGGATGAAAATGATCCCGAAATACACGTTTCCATCTAATTAATATTTGATTTAATAAATAGTTCAAGGATGTCTTTTTAATACATTTAAATGCTTATTCATGTTATCCTCAAAACGATATGAACGTAAGTTACTTTTTTTTATATCTATTCGTAGGTATACATAATTAAAAAACAAATATTCAATTGAATTAAGCGGAATAAAAGTTCCAGTGCGAAAGTAAATAATATTAGGGCGCATAAATAAAGCTCAGAATTTTTAAAAAATAAAGGGTCAATGTTGAAGACAAAAAGGAAATAAGTTTGCCAAGCCCCAGTGGTTGTAAACCGCAATCAATAATGATATTTGCAATTAATTGTCTGATTATTTTTGTAATTTGACTGCACTTATTCTTGTAATTAGATCGAGGTCACATTCATAATATTCCGATGATGATGTAAATGAATATAGAAACATTTGACACAAACATTATATTCGAGCATTTACTTAATTCTCTTACCCATATACATATTTTCAAGATAGAGTAGTCCTTCTTCACTAAGTAAACTGTCGAAATAATTTCTTATTTGTGTTGGTCTAAGCTAATTGTATTTAATATTTATATGAATATTAAGTAAATTACTCTAGTGTGGCACAAGACCATTAGTAATGAGATGTTCACTAAAGATCGAAGAAAATAACCATGCCTCATGCAATCAGCTTGTTAACTGTCGCTTCGTGGCAATACTCAGCTTTTCGTTTATATAAAGCTTGGACTAGTCTGACAGAAAGCCACAATAGAAGGGTAACTCAGATAGTCAATACCTTATAATAGAAACAGATCTGCGAGTCTTAATTTCTAAATGTTGCCCCACGAAGGAACTCTATTTCCCATATGTCCACCTGGATGCCTGTAGATTACATAACTTTTAATTTAGTACAAATGAGAATTTCTCCTCTCCTTCGATAAAGACGTCATAACCTACTTAATAGCAACTTGTTGCATTGTGTGACGAATCGAATCACGTGGTTAGCTGCAAAGATACGGCGACTTCCACTAGTTTTAGAAATGCCAGTCATTTTCTTGTAGTTCCCGCTTTACTTTTGGTAGCAGACGACAGAACAATATGTCAATATGGAGGAAGATGTCAATATAATGTAACGTATTTATTTAGGAGCTGACAGTTTATTTAGGGTCTATCTTAACCTCGATTTGAAACTGCAGGTGAAAATCTGAAAATAGATAAATGTTCTCAAATGGTTTTTTTAAATTTCAGTAACAAATGGATTTGAAACTGAAACACTGACTCGAAATTCAAATAAATTATTTCATATTTAGATTTTACTGATATATATTATTATATACGTATGTCTTATATCATTATCAATAAAATATTGAAGAGATAAATGAATAAAATAGTGAAAAGAAAAATAATATATATAAATTCAAACATTATTTTTATTGGATACGCGTATTTAAATATACGGTTCATTTATTTTTAAAATAGTATTTATTTCGACTACCGGTTTGCATATTCAATATGGGTGTCCACTAAAATAATGTTTGAAGTAATAAAAATATGTCAGATAAAAAACTAATTTCCATTAATGCTATACTTGGATATATATATATATATATATATATATAAAATAAATTTCGACACCTCTACTAACATACTTCAATGCCTATAATCGACGGGAGAGGTCATAGTTATTATACTTACCATAGTAGCAGCAGTTCCCAGACCAATCCCTCATGCCACTATACACTCAATTGACCAAAAATCCACTACCATCATTCCTTCTCGGCCTACAGCCATGTGCGACACAAAAAATGGACCTGTCTAATTTTCTCTGGGTAACTCCACTCTGTTAATAATAATTTAAATGTTCTATGTTCACTGAACATTAAATGTTCATCCTTTGATAATGGCTTATGTAAGCCGAAAGCTCAGACTTGATAAAAAAAATCAACAATTATTGCGATTTCTTGTCGTCTTTCCATGACAACACTATCAAGCTAATCAGATTATACGAACGGATCTTACACAAAATAAATAGACAGAACTTGTCTATATTATTCAATGAAACCTGTATTATATATATATATATATATATATATATATATATATATTGGGTGTGTATAATGATAATATACACGCTAAAAAGGCTGCCTCCTTCTATCAAGTGGCCGTAGCTCAGAGATAGAATCGCCGACTGACGCCAATTCGGTCTGTTTTCAATCCTGGGTAAAAGGCAATCGACTGTCTAACCGTACTGATGAGCTGTGATATCTATATTAATCGGTGTCCAAGGATATGATTTAATTCCCAAGAACATCGAGTGAACTTAAATTCAAATCTATTGAACAGTCAGTTTGAAAAATGCACCTGATAATTGCATAAGGCATGAAACTCCGAATCGTAACATCGACGTAGGACAATATGTATATTTATTAATATATATATATATATATATATATATATATATATATATATTGTCATCCGCAGACAGATCTGTTTCGCTGTATCACAGCTCATCAGTACGGTTAGACTCCGATTGCTTTTTAACCCAGGATTGAAACCCGACCGAAATGGCGTCAGTCGGCGACTCTACTCCTGGGCTATGGGCGTTCGGTGGAAGTAGGCAGACTTTTTAGCGCATATCATTATACGTGCCCAATAACTAGAGCGATCTAATTCATTTCACTGAATGAGCGATGCGTACATGCCAGAGTAGCTACTGTTTATCAAAGATATATTTATATATATATATATATATATATATATATATACTACCGGCTATAATTATTAGGCCACCCCAGTGATTTTAAAAGAAATGATCTTTCATACTATTTTTAGTGTTTATTGCCATGTGGATAATTCTAAATGAAAATAGAATGGTTCTTTTTTAATACTGCGCAGTAACATGTGCATCAAATGAACTGTTCTGGTGTTCAGTTTTTGTGCTCTCTTCGCCATGCTAGTCTCTTCTTCTTATTGGCTGGCCAAAGCAAAGGCTTCCTGGCTGCCTTGTAAAATTTTGCAAAGTAAAAATAACAAAAGAACCATTCTATTTTCATTTAGAATTATCCACTTGAGAAATGTATGGATCCATTTGTTTTCCCTACAGCTATGTGTTGAATAGCAAGACAGATTGAGTTCTATAGCTTGGTTGGCAACCTACTCGGGTAAAACTTTCAAATGCTCTCTTTCAGCATGCCTTGAGCCAGCATGGCTCATAAAATTAACGTGAGAGTAATATCTCATGTTGATGCGCAGTTTGCGACAAGCGGAATAAGGCTTTTTTTTTATATATATAAGTTTAGGTAATAATGGTTTAGTGATACAAGCCTTACAAATGAATCCAGAGTTGTGGGGGAGAAGAGTACTAATATTTTCCCCAAAGTGAATTTGCACGTAAGTATTACAAAACCAACGGTAATCGGAACTCGGCTCTCCGATTAGCAATTTCAAAGCGTTATATATTATACCACCCGCACATCAAACAGCACCTGATATTCCCAAGCGGTCACCCACCTATGTACTGACTCTTTTTTTTTTTTTTTTTTTAATCATTTCACCCCAACCACGGCAGTTTTGTTGCCACTGTTGCGCAGAAGGTGACACAGCGGAAAGTGATGAGAAAGAGGAGTTAGTTATAGGGGATGTCAGGAGGAGGGTAATAGACGGATGAGAATACCGGTGTAATGGGGGTGGAGTGGATGGAAAAAAAGAACTTGAGAGAAGGGACGCAAGTTAGTGAGATAGATGTCTATTGACCTTACATTTAAATTCCTGGAGATTGTAGCTGTCGGGGAAGTAAGTATATGGAAGGGAATTCCACAGGCGGAAAGTGCGAGAAAAGTAGCTGTTAGAGTAGAAATTGCGGTTACATTTTATCGCTTTCACTGTAAAAGGGTGGGACCTAGTTGCTAGTCTAGTAGCTCGTGTAAATTCATATAAGCGGCCCCAGTGAGTTAAGTTTATTGGAGCAGAAGCCGTGAAAGTATTTGTAGAAGAGGCACAGGGAAGCCACGTCACGCTGGTGAGAGAGCGACTGCAGCCGAGCTACCAAGTCGGTATCGATCACATTACAGATTCTTCGTTGGATTTTGTCAAGAACCCCGAGGTGAATAGCAAGGGCATCCGACCAGATGTGGCAGCAGTATTCAATACACGGGCGTTTGCTTAACTTCGGTGATCTTACGGAAGCTAGCGTTTCAACGAAATAAGTGGAAGCAAAGGGAAAGTAATTAAAAGAAGACTATGGCGCCATTACCCTAGGCAGGATTTTATTTTTATCTTCATTTACATGAAACTAGCAGTATAGCCCGGCGTTGCTCGGGTGTAATGAAAGCTTTTATATATATATTATCAAGTTTCTGCACTATTGTAAGAACTGCAACCTTGAAACTTCTGAATATCGTTTCTTATGTTTTTGTCTATGAGTGAATCAACTTTGATTAAAATCGGACCACTCCTTCTATAACCCGATTTTTTCGATTATCGATTTTCAATATTTATCGAGGGTACCTCGACACAAAACCTAGCTAAGAACACTCACAGACGCTTATAGTACAACTGTGTAAATTTTCAAGAAAATCGGTTCAGCTGTTTCGGAGTCTATACGTAACGGATACACACACACACACACACACAAACAGACAAAGTTTCATTTATAAATAAGTTTATATAGATAAATGGATGCTTTCCCTATATGCTTTCGTATTTGTCTCTGCTTTTATTAGCTTGGTACGGAACGGGTGAAACGGAATCGGCAGCCCGACTTCAAATTCTGGCTGAGGATATTTACGTTCACACTGAGCTACTACACCATAAAAAAAGTGCAAATCGATTTTTTTCACCGCGCACTATCCCTTCTCATCGCTAGATATCTTCGAATATATCTCGTCAAAGGCTTGCTGTAATTCTTAATGCAGAAGCGGGCGAGTGGGCACACCGACAGACCAGTCTCTCATAACGAACTTGCAACACACTGCGCCATCTTGGCCTCATATATGTGCACTGACTTGAAGTGGAATGCCTACATCGTATCAATACCTACAAGAAAATTTAGATCATTGTGCTGTGCCAGAAATGTTTGTTATTGAAATCCATCTTCCACATTTACAAATCTACCATTCCTACGTGCATTGAATACTGTTGCCATATCTGGTCTGGTGCTCCTTCTGTACATCTCGGGATTCTTGACAAAATCCAAACGAGGATCTGTAATTTTTATTTATTTCTGAGATGAGTAATTTTCAATAATCTTGGAATTATTTCGAACTTTTGTTCTCATCTGAGTTTATATAGGTGTTATAACAGACACAACGATACTATTAATAAACATCTATATCAACCAAGATGAAGACAAAAGTTCGAATTAATTCCAAGATTATGGAAAATTACTCATCTCAGAAACAAATACAAATTGTGATAAGTGGCACGAACCCAATAACATAATCCAGTTGTTAAAATCCATCTGACACTGAATATAAAAGGCTCCAAAAATACACCACTAAAGTCCTTCAGCATAGTGGATATAGTTTATGCTTATTGCTTTTTTTGTAACTCTATAAATCATCCAATCCATGGAACCTGAAGATGACCAGAGGGTACTTAGTCGAAACTTTGTGTCTATTATAACACCTATATAAACCAAACTGAGAACAAATGTTCGAAATAATTCCAAGATTATTAAACATTACTCATCTCAGAAATAAAATACAAATTATGACAAGTGGCACGAACCCATTAACATAATCCAGTTGTCAAAACCCATCTGACACTGAATATAAAAGGCTCCAGAAATACACTACTAAAAGTCCTTCGAGACGGTGGCGTAGTGGATATAGTAGTTGGTTATAAATGTGTTAGTATAATCTAGTGGTCATTAGTTAAACGATGGAACCGTTTAACTGAGATAGTTAAATGCCACCGCCACTTCTACTCTAACATTTTCTATTCTTGCACTTTCAACCTGTTGAACTCCCTTCTGTTTACCTGCTTCCTTGATAAATACAACCTTCAGAAAATGTAAATGCAACATCAATCACCATCTTATATCTTCTTGAATCGCGTTCATCTTCTGTCCTTTCCTCAATACTTCCTATACTCAGTCTTTTCTTTCAAATTCACTCTCTGTTGTCCCCTGGGTACTAGTGCCATTCCCGCTTTTCTTGGGTGAAATGATTAAAAAACAAAAAATGCAGTAATAACAAAAAAAAATAAAAAAAATATGACGCCCCCCTTGTCAACCTTGACAACAATCAACAAAGCAATTATTTTCCTAATATGGAGAAGGTCTCAAGATGTTGTAATCACCTGAATACCTTGTTGTGGGACATAGATTTGTTCCTTGCTAGTACGAATACCCGCACTCCATTAATACAAACGTTTACACATTCAGGAGTTCAATGAAACCTGATAGAATCGACCCGACAACCATCGTAGCATGCCAGTGACAAGACCTTTGTCTCTCAGAGTTGTTCGGTTTGCCGATTCCATTTACAGCGTCGGTAACCACAAAGTCTCCACCACCGCCAGAATGGACACAGGCATCAAGAGATAACAATATAATTAACAATAGAAAACTACTATTGTAAAATAAAATAAAAGCAAATCCAAATTATGTTCCAACTAGCAGTATAGCCCGGCGTTGCTCGGGTGTAATGAAAGCTTTAAAACTAATCCATGGTCCTGGAGCTCAGACTCTTTGGACGTTGGTACGAAAGACTAAAAAGTAATAGTTGTTTCCAGTTAAAGCAAAACCGTAGACTGAAAGAAAAATGAATGGATGTAAGTCAAATTTTAATTTCCTGGTATTGATATCAAATAAGTTTTTTCGTCGTAAACTGAATTTTGAAGGCTATTTAGCCTCAGTCCTCTGAGTAAATGGTATCATGGCTGAGACTAAGAACTACAATTTTACCTACTTAGAGCCAAACCCGAAGCAAAAACTAAAATAAAAGAGCTGAAAAAAATACAGACATACAGGCAGATAAACAGACACTCACACAAACATCTTGCTTATATATATATTATCGATTTTCTGCACTATTGTAAGAACTGCAACCTTGAAACTTCTGAATATCGTTTCTTATGTCTTTGTCTATGAGTGTATCAAATTTGATTAAAATCGGACCACTCCTTCTAAAACCCGATTTTTTCGATTATCGATATTTATCGGGGATACCTCGACACAAAACCTAGCTAAGAAAACCCGCAGACGCTTATAGTACAACTGTGTAAATTTTCAAGAAAATCGGTTCAGCCGTTTCGGAGCCTATAGGTAACGGACACACACACACACACACACACACACACACACACACACACACAAAGTTCCATTTATAAAATAAGTTTAGATTTATGGCATTGAAACACTGTATTTCATTATCATGACAGAGTAACAGTAAGAACAATGAAAAACTTAGTCGTAAGTGATGATTTGGCTTGTTTCGTTTTTTTTTTTTGTTTTTTGTTTTTTTTTTGTGACATATAAATCTTTTCCAGGTTATTTAATGCCGAATTTTGTCGTTTTCACAAACGAAAGATAGGTAGACATAAGTCCGATTTATACGAAAGTCAAAAGAGTAAATGTAGATCTGTATTGCTCGAGAGTTAAAAAGGTAAACCTAGGTCTGTTTTATACTAGAGTTAATAAGGTAGACATAGATTTAGTTTGCATGAAAGTCAAAAAGGTAGACATACGAGGCACAGCAATCAGATAGCCCTTTTTGTTGAGAATTATTCCTCTGCAAGAAAATGCAGTCGTCGGCGTATTCTTGACCCCAACAGACAGGACGGAGACATTATATATATAAAAGAAGCTGTTATCAAATCGTTAAAAACGAAATTCTAATCTTTACTGACTTCGTGCCAAAATTTGTCTCTTCTGACAAAATCAATCAGATCAGCCCGGATTCTTCCTATACCATGAAACCCTTGAAGCAAATCAATAACAACCTCACCACTTTCTGTATCCTTTCAATATTTATAGATCTGTCAAGTTTATTAACCTTATATCTACTGATACTTGTATAAATGTTAAACATACAGCGATATATTTCATTGGGCAGCAACTTTTTTTTCTGCTGAGATAAAATAGGTGTTTTATACTAAACCAAATATGTTGGTTTCGTAATTAGAATTTTTTTTTCTTTTGGTACGTCGGACATTTGTGTTATGAGCACGCACATAGCTCGGGATGTCTTGCTTTGTATTAATTCACTGGGCTACTAAAATTTGCTTGGTACTCATATATGCTAGACTATATCGGGTACATCAGTTCCAAACAAAATGAGTTGCTCTACTAACTCATAAACCTTTCAAACATATGGATATCATTTGATATTCAAGATGTAGCATAGGAAAGCGAGAAAAAAAAAACAAACATAAACTACAAGAAAACTGAATGCATGGTCATTAGCAAAGTCAGTCAGTTACGTGCCATACGTGATACACGCTTGGGCGACTGGGCAGAAGATTATCCCGCAGTAGGTTGCCATTGTTTTCTGTGGTACACTGGTTGCCGACCAAGGCTACAGAACCCAATCTGTCCTATTATTTAACCCATAACTGGAGGGAAGAGACGGATTAATACCTTTCCCAAGGGTATTTGCGCATAAGTGAATTCAAGGAATTCGAACTCGGCTTCCCGATTTCTCGTACCGAGCCGATATCCACTACACCACGACGCACATCCTAGCAAAGTAAGGATCCTAAAATGCTAATTACAGATCGGGGATACTAAAATAAAGCAGGTACAGAAATTGAAATACCTAGGAAGTGTTCTAAGTGTTGGAATGGCCAAGGAAGCATTCCAAATGCTGAGAAGACTACCGAGAACCGGAAAAATTCATTAGAAAAAAAAGTACTGAACTGTTACGTGATATCTGTTCTCTTATATGGCAGCGAATGTCAGACAATCTCCTCGAAGATGAAGGGGAGGCTCGAAGCAACAGAAATGTAGATCTACAGAAGGATGCTGATGGCAGCATGAACCGAACATCTGAGCAACGACGAGGTTTCAAAGATAAATAAAAAGGAAACTTATACTTAACATCAGGAACAGACAATTGAATTTTCTGGGAACGTTTGTGGTGCAGTGGATATCGGCTCGGAACGAGAAATCTGGGAGCTGAGTTCGCATTCCAGTTGAATTCCTCGCATTCACTTACGCACAAATATTCCTGGGAAAGGGATTAATCCGTCTCTTCCCTTCAGTTATGGGTTAAATAACAGGACAAATTGGGTTCTCTAGCCTTGGCTGGCAACCAATCTACAGCAGAAAGCAATGGCAACTTACTGCGGGATAATCTTCTGCCCAATCAGTCATGTCTCTTTCGAGACATGATCGTCCAAGGCGTGTATCACGTATCGCATTCAGTTGACTAAATAAGGAAAGATAGATTGAAATATATATATAATCTAAGATCACACTTATTTTATATAGATAAAGCCCTTCTTAAGGTGTGAAATTTACTTGTGAGTACAATCCTTTGTGTTTTCTAAAGCATGGGCTGCCAGGAATCCCTTCAATGAGTCTACCGGAACCTTTTCCAATAAATCCGAGGGCTCCAACTAAAACTGGAATTATTGATGTCCTTATGTGCCACATCTTTTAAATTTCCAATTCAAGATTCTTGTATTTTGGTAGTTTTTTTTAAAGATCTTCAAATATACATTACAGTTTGCAGGAACTTCCATGTAAATAAGAAACATTACGACGCCTGGGCGATTAGTTATGGTTGTTCTGCCTGTGTGTATTCTAAAGTTATTATTATTATTAATATCATTATTATCATCATCTTACCAAAGGTCGGCGTGTAAATGTAGATCGTTTCATCTACAACAGGCTAGTCTTTTGCGCTATGTATATATACGAAAGTAGTTGGTCTCTCCAATTCGGTATTTTCTCTCATCTTTTGCCTGTCAGTGCATATGTCGTCGGTGAAAAATGCCACGTGCTTGATAGTATCACATGACTGTTACTGCTACGGCATCCTGCGTCTGGGAAGGATTGGAATCAATAGTTTATGATCGTCTGATCACAGCCTTTCTTGAGAAGGGAAAATTCAGAATCAATATTCAACAAGATTTTGTTATCGGCGGATGAACAGCAGTATCGTTAAAAGCTTCGATTGAAAAACTAAATATAAAATGCATTTGATACTTTAAGGACATGCTTTCTTTTAGAAGAATGTTATGTTGGGCTAATAGTTGGATTAATGAAAATAAATCTTAAGGTAAGCATTCCTATGCTTTCCTCTTAATAAGATAGACATTTTGGAGGTTCCTGATAACTACTGGGCTGATTCATATCACAGCTGCGAAAAGTTTCAGAATTATTTGTTACGCTATGAGCGAATTCTTTAAAAAAATAGACTTTCTAACACTGACGAGATTCACTGTGTATTTATCGAAGCCGAAACAATTGTTTTTAATTAAGAATTCTCCCTAATTTTATAGTGATTTTCTAAGCGCAGCTTAGATGCGACACAAGACCGAAAGTAAGGGGCATTCAGTGAGGATCGAACTCACTACTTAATTGTAATGATTCAAGTTTGCTAAGAGTTATATCACATCGAGGTGCCCCTATGATTTTCTAAGCGCAGCTTAGATGTGGCCCAAAACCAAAAGTAAGGGGCATTCAGTGAGGATCGAACTCACTACTTAATTGTAATGATTCAAGTTTGCTAAGAGTTATATCACATCGAGGTGCCCCTATGATTTTCTAAGCGCAGCTTAGATGTGGCACAAGGTTAAAAGTGTGACGCACCCAGTGGGAATCGAACAAACTGCTCAGTCGTAATTGTTCAAGCGAGACAAACCTGCTGACCATTATACCACGCTGTGCCCTTCTCCTTAATTTTATATATTTTGATTTTTTTTTAACCATTGCCTAATTGACTAAACCAAATTTTAGGGCTTTGTATGTCATATTCAGATAATAAAACCCCCAGAAAAAAATAAGTTGAAAAATACCCAATAAAGATTAGCCGATGCGAATCATCAGTGATGCACCCTAGTTCCAATTTCGGGTTTCGAGTTTTTCACAACATAATAGACTGTATCCCGACGATTCTGCAAAATACAACCCCTCATCTCGATCACATCACAACAAAAAGACATGCTCAATACGACAGTTATTTGACAACAGGATTCACTGCTATTTTATAGTAGTATCAGTAATTCTTAGCATATTTACACCACAAGAGTTCATGCGGAGCGCACCCACTGATAATTGAACTCATTTTACTAGTAATAGACTATTAGACTGGTTTGCTAAGATTTACTTTAAGGTGAATTGCTCACTGCACGTTTATTTATGGTATATAATTATTTTTGTCAATCTATGTTGCCTTTGATTTAAGCAAGATGCTAGGCAGAAGTGGTCGTAATAGGTCGGCTTTCATTTGTTTTCTATCAAAGTATAAAGAAATATGCAGATATTCTCGTTTTTATCATTTCTTATTCACCATCATCAGCAGCAGCACGCTGATTGGGTGTAGTTGTATGATCGTAGCTGAATAGCCGACGAGTTCCCTTCACTTGAGTTAAATGCGTAACGTGTCTTTTGCAAGTAGACATAAAAGAACCCATCCCTCTTCAGGTTAAACCGCAGTCGATGTTCTCCAACTTCAAGGCTCAGATACATGGCCGTTGATTCCATCAAGAACTGGAGGTCCCATTGCTATGGCTGCTGGTTTCAGCCCATCATTGCAATGACTGTATATATAACTATGGAGCCCAGTCAATGTCACTGACACAATTAGAAGGTTCAACCGCCCTTAAAGAGGTATTGTTTTTAATCCTACTGAATGCCTAGCTACATTCGTAACCAGATAAACCTTGTGGGCAAACCAATGACTTGACCATGTGCTAGGTAGTACTGGGTTACTCGCTACCAAGAGAACTGAACCTGGCCTGAGCATAACATAGAGTGACATTATTTATGGCAATTAAGAAAAATCACCATAATAATTGCAAAGAAAAATAAACTGAAGCGTTAACCCATTAAAATCCTGTATTGGTTATAAAAATATAAATGAGTATATAAAATGTCTTGTTTTACAAACAATATTATGATATTCACCCTGCACAAGTCTCAATAAACACTGGCAGTAATGGTTCCAGAGCAAGAGTCACCAACCCAAAAAAGGCATAAGTGGCGACTGGATGATGAGGAAAATTCTTTAGAAGGAACCTGAAACCGAAACAGGAATCAAGAGATAAACCTCTACTTCTATTCAAAAAATCAGGGCGAAGTGTGAACAGGACGATAAGCGAATCTATCTATTCTTATTATAGAATAGTTGTTTCTTTGTATTTGGTTAGAAAGCTGTTGTATACTTACCTGTATACAGGAATGGAATGTTCCTATTCTCTTACTAGCAGTATAGGGCGGCGGTGCTCGGGTGTAATGAAAGCTTTAAAACTAATCCATGGTCGTGGAGCTCAGACTCTTTGGACGTTGGCACGAAAGACTAAAAAGCAATAGTTGTTTCCAGTTAAAGCGAAACCGTAGACTGAAAGAAAAATGAATGGATGTAAGTCAAATTTTGATTTCCTGCTATCGATATCAAATTAGTTTTTTTCGTCGTAAACTGACTTTTGAAGGCTAAATAAGTCCTCTGAGTAAATGGTATCATGGCTGAGACTAAGAACTACAATTATACCTACTTAGAGCCAAACCCGAAGCAAAAACTAAAATAAAAGGGCTGAAAAAATTCAGACATACAGGCAGATAAACAGACACACACACAGATATCTTGGTTTATATATATATATATATATATATATATATATTGTCGATTTTCTGCACTATTGTAAGAACTGCAACATTGAAACTTCTGAATATCGTTTCTTATGTCTTTGTCTATGAGTGTATCAAATTTGATTAAAATCGGACCACTCCTTCTATAACCCGATTTTTTCGATTTTCGATATTTATCGGGGATACCTCGACACAAAACCTAGTTAAGAAAACTCGCAAACGCTTATAGTACAACTGTGTAAGTTTTCAAGAAAATCGGTTCAGCCGTTTCGGAGTCTATAAGTAACGGACACACACACACACACACACACACACACACACACACACACACACACGCACAGAGACAAAGTTCAGTTTATAAGTAAGTTTAGATATACGTGGATACTATTGAAGGGTAGAGCAAGTATACTAACTAGCAGTGTATCAACTTCCCGCAGCGTGCGAATCTTGTATTTGTGACAACTATTATCCCCAGTCTCCATTTTAGTAATTACTCACGCAGTAACCTTTTAGGGTTACACCAAAAATTAAAAAAAAAAATACTAAACGGTAATGCAGTTTGGAACTTGAAAAGACAGGATTTATACCCAACACACATCTTAATATAAGAATAACAAACATTTATGAAGTAATCACCTAATTTTTCCAATGTTTATCTAAACTTATTTATAAATGGAAATTTGTCTGTGTGTGTCCGTTACCTATAGACTCCGAAACGACTGATCGATTTTCTTGAAAACTTACACAGTTGTACTATAAGCATCAAATAAAAATCACCATAACATATATATATATATATATATATATATATATATATATGTGTGTGTGTGTGTGTGTTTTATGGTGCCCTCTCTATAGAAATGGACTCTTTCTCCGTCAATAAATAATAACCTGCGTGACTCCCGGGGACGCAGCTTTGAGGCAGTCGTGTGACAGACGAGACGCAGCGTATCTATGCCGTTCGTACTTATACTTCTATTTTACTGATTGCTAACACTCGTATTGTATATATTGTTGCGTTATTCTAATACACTGTTTAAACCTGCCTTCTTATTTCCGTGTCTTTTTTCCAAACAGGCCACAACAAGTTGTCGACAAAGATTTCGCCACAACATTATATATATATTTATTTAAAATTTAATTAAATGCAATGTTCCATTACTAACTTATGCTTCAATATAACTTAAATGACTCATAAAATACTTATTTGGTTTTCTTAACTACAGTATACCTTAGTATATCATAATTATTTCATTCTAATTCTAATCTAAACATTCCACCTTCTTCTATGTGCCCTGTCCCTTCAGGACGTAGGCGATCATGGCTCTCCACGTCTCCCTATCCCTTGTGGCTCTTAGTATGTTTGCTCCTGTTGCTCCTGGCAAACCCCGTTCCGTCATCCACCTGATCAGGCCCTGCAAATATGTTATCCGCTGCCTTCCTCTGTCTCTCCTTCTTTCTATCTGACCAGTCAGTATCAGGTTCTCCAGGCTCTCTTTCCTCATTGCATGTCCCAGGAACTTCAGTTGTCTCTTCCTGATGCTCAGCATCAGTTTCCTTTTTGTTGC
>JBBBDQ010001107.1:517500-565000 GCA_037127315.1 Ascarosepion bandense | reverse complement strand
GGTCAAATATTAAAATTGATCTAACATCGAGCTCAATGTAAATGCAATTTGCAAAGCAGATATTCATTTATTTCATGTGTAAATTCAAATTTTATATTTGGGGAATAGTTATTTCAACATGTTCACCAGAGACATACATTATGATTGAACAATGCATATCTCTGGTAGACATGTTGAAATAGCTATTTCCCAAAAATATATTGATGGCGTGGGTAGACTAGTAAATATATAAATAAAAGAAATCTGAAATAAAGAAGCGCCTATTTATATCAAGAGAAATCCAATTAGTGGAAAAGGCATTTACACACGAAAATTTTTAATGTAAATTTTTAAAAAATGCTATTTTCTTTTGATAATCTTTTTTTTCTCTCAAATTGTATTTTGTTATTCTTATTGCTAATAAAATAAGAGCTTTACATATTTTGTAAAATAATAAATATTTTTTCTCATGTAAAGGAAATGAAGAAAAAAATGATGTCTCCGCTGACTAAATCGTTGTTTAGTGTACGTCATCGTTAAAGAATTGGTTAGCTTCTCTCAGCGCTGGAAATCTTAGAATGGCATCAATAATGGGTTTGTAAAGTCGAGTGAGTGATTCGTTTTGTCATTTGTTAAGTCTTCAAATTCAAAGTAAAAGAAGGTTAAGTGACAGGGTGGGGAACAGGTCGTTGTGGCAGAGGCAAAACCTTAGTCGTAAATTATTGCTTATTTTCATTTCATGCTTCCCTTGTTGGATGAATTTCTTTTTTTACATTTAAATTTTAAATATGAGAGTAATTTGTGGTTCAGCTCATATTCCCGAAGGGATCTCAATAATTCCATAGGTTAATGATGAAAAAAACAAAAAGGAACCATTCATTTTTCAACATACAGTATAACCTGGATATAAGAGAAACCCGGATATAAGATATATTTTCTCAGGTCCCAAATTAGAGCCTGTGGTAGTGTAACACTGATAAGAGTTGTCGTGACCGGATAAAAGTTATCTTATATCCATGTTTGTCTCATATCCGGGTTTGGTCTATTTTATATACATTACCATATTTTGTGACAAAATAAGTTTAGTTAATACATTTGACGTCTCGACGTGGGGTAAGGGTTAATGAATAAATCCGTTGAACGTTACTAATTAATAGGGATTTTCATCCTCACATACTTTTGGCCTGTGTCAAAACTAAGCTAAACCTAGTACATAACGACAAGTGCCTTGGTGTAGGTCAAGGATTAACGAATTAGTCTGGTTGACAATGACTAATTAGTAATGAGTTCGATCCTTACTATATGCCTCTTACTTGTGGCCTTGTGCAATTTTGTTTGATTTTGTTTAGTATGTGTCATTCAATGCCGAAATCTAAATATTTCAAACACAATTTTATGTCTTCAATTACAGATAAAATATATTACTGGCCATTTTACTACAAATATGTACTAACAGTTAATTTTTAATATAAAACTGTTTACTGGTATTTTTACTGTAAAGAATTATGCTTATACTTTCATAATTTTGTTTTTTTGCTTTTGTTCAAGCATTCACTATTTACCTATAACTGATACCCGAACATGTGCTAACACCTCGGGTCAGAGTGTGTTAAATATTTCTTGAACGATATTTTCGGACAGCATGGTGCTTTTGACGTGAAGTGTATTTGCGCTGAGATTTTTATTATGACTACCGAGGTCAGAAGGGATCGACACCTTGACATGTTACACAGTGCATCGAAGGCTGCATGTGTCAGGTGGGACATTGAAGGCTGCAGGTGTCAGGTGGGACATCGAAGGCTGCAGGTGTCAGGTGGGACATCGAAGGCTGCAGGTGTCAGGTGGGACATCGAAGGCTGCAGGTGTCAGGTGGGACATCGAAGGCTGCAGGTGTCAGTGGGGACATCGAAGGCTGCAAGTGTTAGTGAGGACAGTTTTATAGAGACCAGTTTAAGCATTGCTAGTTAACTTGATCAGTCGCGAATAGCAGTCGAATTGACACAGTGCATCGAAAGCTGCAGGTGTCAGGTGGGACATCAAAGGCTACAGGTGTCAGGTGGGACATTGAAGGCTGCAGGTGTCAGTTGGGACAGCTTTATAGAGATCAGTTTAAGCATTGCTAGTTGACTTGATCAGTCGCGAATAGCAGTCGAATTGTCAACTCCACGTATGCCAACCGCCGACTCCACCACATATATCACCAAAGAGAGAAAGATAAAAAATATCATATTTTTTGTATATGTCCGTGTAGACGTTTTCTTTATCAGCAAAGCCGAGAAGGTTCTCAATTCTGGGTCCGCCCTATTCTTTATCGAAGTGATATATATATATACTCAGAAGGAGTATAAAACACGTTGACCTGGGAACAACAGCAAATTAAGAGGTGGTTCAACGCTGCTCAAAACCTCTAATCTTCTAATAAGAAACTTTGCTGCCGGATGTAGTTAATCGTCGTATTCAGGACTCGTGGTCTTGTGCTAAAATCAAACTAAGTTCAGTAAATAAAAAAGAGTGTCTTGGTGTAAGTTAATGATTAACGAGCGAAGCTGGGTAACCATTGCTCATTATTAAGGATTTTAAAACTTATTAGGTGCTCCATATTTTTGACCGTATGCCAGAACTTTACTAAGCTAAGTAAATGTAAGCAAAAATGTCGGCGTTTGATAATGGTTAACGAGATAGTGTGGGTGACCATTTGTAGTGAATTTAATACTTACTGGATGTCTTATAATTTTAATCTTGTTCCTGACTCATCTAAGCTTAGCACAATACCTAATAAATCCCGGGTCTAACTAATAAAGCAACAAATTTTAGGCAAAATTAGACTTTATTCCTCACATAGCAATCCAGTACTCTCCTCTTTGTTATCTATAATTTAATAAGAAAAAACATTACTTCAGTTTGAAGTTCTTTTGGAGGACGAAACATGTTATATAGAATTTTTCATCTTGTCTTTTGTGTAACATAATTCTGAAATGTTGAACTGTTTATCTCAAATATAATAATGTTATCAACAGGGTCGTAGCTGATGCTAAGAAAAAAAAGAGAAAATTGCCCGGATTTATTAACTGACACTGTGATGACGTCATCAGTGTCATCCGTTTCCAGAAACTATGATTTTTGCGGATTTTTTCGGTTATTCCAATGAAAATTAGGCACAGAACGTGAACGAAAGCAAGAAATCGGGTTCGGACTTTCTGAGTATAACCAGTCTTTTCTCCCAAAATTAATAAATAAACAGATTTTTTACTGCCTTCATTCGGATGTTTTCTTCGTTTTTCTTTCTTTCTTTCTTTCTTTCTTTCTTTCTTTCTTTCTTCGTGAATTGTTTTGTTTGATTTCTAACGAAGAGATTTTTCCTTGCCCGGATTTTCACTATGATTGCACGAATCGGCCCGAACCCGGTGTGCCCGATAGTTAGATACGGCCATGGTTATCAATACAGTACAGTACTCTATGAACAATGATAACAAGAAACCGGGCAATATAGATATATTTATCTAACACCTAACACGCAGGTGTTAGATAAATACCTTCAATATATATATATATATATATCTATCTTTCTCACTTTGTCTCTCTCTTATATATATATATATATATATATTAATAATTACTTTATATCCGTCTCCAGAAAAACCCACCGAGTATAAACTCAGAGGGGAAAAATGGAAATAAAAAAAGAAACAAACGAAGCACCTGAACATACGTCAAAGTACTCGTTTGAAAAGAAAAAGAAAAACCCGAGACGAGAACCCTAACACTAAAGCGCTCAATACAACAGTAGAGCAAACAAATAAGAATAAATCTAACCTAGAGCCAACAGACCTACCTCGGTTTCACCTAACGGATCGTCAGGGCATGTCAGCTATGTGTATATGCACATTTGTATTAAAAAGCGTTCAATACAATTATATTGTTTAACTTTTGAACATTTTCCATTTGTAAAAGAGTTATTACGAGACCTAGGTTTCTACCATGAGTGGTGTCTTCAGGAGATTTGCAATACCTGATTCTACCGATTTTTTAAGAACGCTCACGTAACGGTGATTTTTTTTAACTAAAAAATACCTCTTAGGTTCATACAACTATAGATAAAAATGCCACAACTCCTTGTAATTTTAAAAATTGCGCGTTCAAAAATTCCCTGCCATGTGAGCGTTCAAAAAAAAACAACAAAAAAACACCGTTACGTGAGCGTTCGTAAAAATAAATGGTAAACGGTAAAATCAGTTATTGTAAATAAATCGCCTGAAGACACCACTCATGGTAGAAACCTAGGTCGCGCAATAACTCGTTTACAAATAGAATATATATATATATATATATATATATATATATATATATATATATATATATATATATGGAGATGTTTGTTACTTAGCTGAACAGTGTTATTACAGTCATGCCGATGTTGATTCGGGGTTCTTTGCTTTTCTGCAGAAAAAGTAAAGCCTCCAGCAGAGTGAAGATATTATAACAATACCCTCACGAAACTTCGAAGTTGGTATGACTGAAATAGCACTGCTCGGCTAAGTGATAAGCTTTTCTGCATTATTCAATTAACACTCTATTCATATATTAATATCGAGCACTTTATGATAAAAAATCTCCTTGGCTAAAACGTCTTCCTACTAGTTAACTACTGAAAAATACATCAATTTTGGCACTAAACATCGCTACAATTTCACACACACACATACACACATATATATATATATATATAGATGTATATATATATATATATATATATATATATATATATATATATTTATAATTATTATTAAAATATCAATATTAATTAGGATCGGGTCTTTGGGATTTACCTTCCAGCTTTTCTTTTTGGATTAAAGTTTAAATATATATATATATATATATATATATTCTTCATGTGTAGACGGTTTAAATTGATGATGTAAATTGATTAAGAAACAAAAACAAAAAATAACGAGTTATTACGCGACCTAGATTTCTACCATGTGGTACACCACATGGTAGAAACCTAGGTCGCGTAATAACTCGTTTACAAATGAAGAATATTCAAAACTTCTGCAATATAATTGTATGGAACACTTTTTAATACAACTGTGTACTGGTCTAATTTTATTATGACCAAAAAATTAAGCAATTAAATTATATATATATATATATATATATATATATATATATATCTCCGAGTGAATACAGAACGAAGAAATAATTTTTACAACGTCCAAAACATTAATTTAATACAGTGCTTGATATATATTATACAGAGCTGTGAATATTTATTATAAATTATATTGTAGAACATGTCCATAATTTTTCTATATCTATCCACGACAAAGGTACGTTTGTGTCGATATTGGCTGATGAGACATTGAAGATTCAATGTGTAAAGTAATGAAAAGCCTCTTTCCGCATATTTGTTTAGTTTTGTTAGAGGTGTTGGTGGGGGTTAGTGATAGAGGAATAAGTACTTGTTCCCTTATCACTAAACCTCCACCACATACACAATTGACTAGATATAAGAATAGAAAACTAGACAAATATGCGGAAAGAGGCTTTCCATTACTTTACACACCGCCTGATGAGACATTGAAGTTTCAATGTCGAAACAAACGTACCTTTGTCGTGGATATATATATAGAAAAATTATGGACATGCTCAAAAATATAATTTATAACATATATATATATATATATGTATATGTATATATTGGAGAGGCTGAAGTCAGTGTACGTGTGTGTATGTTTCAATTTTGGCTTCACAAATGAAGGATTCCGTTTCTGATGCAAGTCTGCTGATGACGATATCAATGCCGGGCAGATAATTCTTGCCATTTTAGCCCCCTCCCCCCACACACATATGTCGTTTTTGGTCTGCGTGCTACCATTTCTTTACTCGCTGTTTTCTCTCTGTTTCTCGTACTTTCACTATTCCCTGTGGGTGTCAAATTCTCCAAGTCTTCTTTCATTATTAAGTGTCTCAAAAGACTTTCAGCTATCACTTCCCAATTGTTAACAGTAGTTTCTTTGTTGTTTCCTGTCATTCTTAAAGTTATTACATTACTCACAATCTGTGTCTGTGAAATCCTCAGAATTTGCCCCTAGGAAAACGTATATGGCGCTTCAAGATTCTTTCAGTTTTCCCTGTCTGGCATAGTAGATATGATACTCAGTCAGTTAATTACCATACGTAATATACTCTTGGGCGATCATGTCTCTTTCGAGATATGATCGACTAGGCAGAATATTTTCCCGCAGTAATTTATTACTTTCTGGGGTAGACCAGACAATCTGTCCTGCTATTCAAGAGAGGGATTAATACCTTTCCCAAGGGTATTTTTGCGTAAGTGAATGAAACGAATTCGACTGGAATTCGATCTCGGCTCTCTAATATCTCATTCCGAGATATTCATCACACCACAATGCACGATGATACTAATGTGACCAATGATGCTACGATGTCTTATATTATTGCTGTAAAATCTAAGAACATAAGACCAAATCTCTAATACATAAAATTATTTATTCAAATCCAAACTTCCTCTCATAAAATCAACGAGTGGTTGTGTGGCTTTTTGAGTTTTCTCCGAACGTAGATTCTTCTTCTCGTGAGGATGCGAGAGACTTACTGTCTCTTCTTTCTCGGATGAGGTGCTTATGTATCTTCTTGTAATCCGTTTATCCCACTTGTGCACATCCTAGGCGTAGCTGCATCGATGACATGTTTACATATCAGGGACGGTGACTGGTGTCCTGTGAAGATGCAGATCTGCACCTGGTGACTGGAGTGTCGTCCCACTGATAGACCTGCTATCTCTCATGACCTGATGTGGCTCCGAGTGAAAAGCCTATTTTAGTATAATCTGGGGTAAGCCAAATGTATATTAGGGTATAACAGATCTATTTCTCATAGAAGAAAAATCCCTTATTACCATTAAATTTGATCGAAAACGCACATTTCTACATTAAATAATATCGTCTTTTTGTTATTATTATCCAAATGTTTTGGATGCGTACCCTCCGGTGTGAGAAATATGTGAGAAATACCAGTACAAGAACTAGATGAGATATCTCAAAACATAGACAGTGGCATGTGAACAATTTATCTCCGTAGATTAAATAGGGGGTTAAGTTAGAAATTTCGTGAAATTTACCTGGATTGATAAGCACCCGATGAAGTCCGAATAACAAAACGGCCGAATTGATGTGATAATAATAAGTTTGCATGTAAATAATGTAATGTCTTAACCGACAAATATTAATAGATTAATTAGTTTTCTACAGTTTATCACGGATGTGCGTTGTGTTACAGTGGATATCGGCTCGGAACGAGAAACCGGGGAGCCGAGTTCGAATTCCAGTTGAATCCATTGTATTCACTTACGCGCAAACACCCTTGGGAAAGGTATTAATCCGTCTCTTCCTTGCAGTTATGGGCTAAATAGCAGGACAGATTGGGTTCTATAGCCTTGGTCGGCAACCAGTCTACCGCAGAAAGCAATGGCAATCTACTTTCTTTTTTTTTTTTTAATCATCTCACCCCAAGCAAGGCATTCCACTGCCACTATTGCGCATGGGGCTACATAGAGGAAGGTAAAGAGAAGGAGTGGTTAGACATAGGGAATGTCATGAGGAAGGTGACAGATGAGTAAGGATAGCCAGGATGAGGGTTGGGAAGAGTGCTTGATAGAATGGGAGCAGGTTAGTGTGTTAGAAGGTGTCTATTGACCTTACATTTAAACTCCTGGAGATTGTAGCCATCTGGGAAGTAATCGTTTGGAAGAGAATTCCACAGTCGGGAAGTGCGAGGAAAGAAACTGTTGGAGTAGAAGTTACGGCTGCATTTTATCGGTTTCACTGTAAAAGGGTGGGATCTAGTTGCTAATCTAGTATCTCGTTCAAATTCGTATTTAGGGGGCACTAGTGATCTAAGTTCATCGGAGCAGAAGCCATGAAAGTATTTGTAGAATACTGCGGGATAATCTTCTGCCCAGTCAGTCATGTCTCTTTCGAGACATGATCGCTCAAGCGTGTATCACGTATGGCACTTAACTGACTGACTGACTTTGGTTTCAGCATGTCTTATGAGTAGTAAACGTTCCAGGCCTTCCCTTTTTTGTTTTTATGTCTCATCAATTTTAAACTTCACTTTCTGATCCTAACGTATTCCCTTTTTCTTTTCATTTTTTCTCTTAAAACTTCCGTGTTGCTCACATGTTCAGTTCATGATATTTTCAGCACCTTTTTGTAGAACTACATTTCTGTTGTCTCAAGTCTCTTGTTCCTTTTTGAGAGAACCGTAGTTCAGCATTCTTTTCTTTATTTTCTATGGAATTTTCCCTGTATATTAAAAATTCGTTTAGATTTTGGAAAGATATTTTTAACTTTTTTTTCCGGCGTAAGAACACGTTTTTAAGAACATTCATACGATAGCGATTTGTATAGCAAGACTATCCTAAAATGCAATGTGTTTTTCTCTCCACAAACATTGTTGCTGCAAAGAGTTAAATTCAGAAGAGGCAGGGGAAAAGTAGTCGAAAATGAACTGTAACTAAAAATCGACATTGATGTCGCGAGTGTCTGCACCTTTGTGTTTCAAGCCACATCTTTTCATTTTGTCATGCTTTTATCATTTCTTTTTACTAAAATTTATTTCTTTCATTCCCGTCTGGTAAACTTTTTCGACTACATCAACATTATAATCCTTACACCCGATTTGACATATCGCCCCCACTTACAAGAAAAGTATAAATAAAAAACAATTTAATATTTTCATCTTTCCAGAATATTTTCTTTCTTTCTTTTTTTTTTTCTATCTTTCTTTCTCACCCATCCGCAACCTCTTACCATTTCCAGCATCAACAATTCTAAGGATTTTTCCAAACTCTCGATTGATCTGAACACTCAACGGGATAAATTCCATTCTTGGAATTCCACTATTCTTGAAAATCCTGACTCATCCAATGTCAGTGAGAACGGTGTAATACGACGAGAAAGTGGCAGTAAGAGGAGCCGACTTTAGGAAAACACACACACACACACACACACACACACACACACACACACACACACACAAAGCAGAGAGGAATGCAAACGTGTTGGGAGAAAGATGACGGATGGAAAAAGTTAGTGCGCACGCGCATAATGACGTGAACTGACAGGCGCGTATTTAGAATTGTTTGAATGAACAAACGTCAAATTATGTGCGCATGTTTTGTACGCATTTATGTGTTACTGGGTGCACAAGTATATTTACGAACAAGAGTGTAATGTACCGGCCTATGCTAATGTTGAGAATAAGGAAAGAAAACAAAACACAAATCTGACGTCGAGCGATTCCATTTGTTTACAACGAGAAATCACACACACACATATATATATATATATATATATATATATATATATTCTCGTCTTGCTTTCTCGATTTGCATTCATAAATATTTATTGTTTAAAATTTGTTATATTTTTCTATATATATTAGGAAAGAGTGTTTAATATCGATGTGAAACAAAGCGTTTATAGACAGTGTAGACATAGGAATTAACACAGCGCGGTGGCTGTCAGTTTCACACCATGGTCAAAAGTTTGCTTTGTCCGTAAAACATACAGTGTTGATTCCTACATCCACACCGCTATCTATCTATCTATCTATCTATCTATCTATCTATCTATCTATCTATCTATCTGTAATAAATGCAAAAATAAAATGGAAAGAAAAATGTGCTTGCTTATCTTAACTGGGAGTTTCACTGCTTCTTAGAATGTGCCTGTCTCACTAGAACAATTACGACTGAATAGTTAGTTTGATCCTTACTGGGTGCTCCATGCTTTCGGTCTTGTGCCACGTCTAAGCTACATTTAGAAAATCACCACAAGTAGAAAGGCTAAAGATAACAAAAAACAAAAAAGCTTGTAGCAGTATATAGTCGGTAACAAAGTTGTACGTATATAGTCGGTAACAAAAGTGAAAACGATATAAGTTGATCCCACCTCTCAACTTATTAAGCAGGGGAGAATATAGATAAATAGGATTACATTATTTTTTTCCTGATGATTAAAAAAAAGAGTAAAGAAGATTATTTTAATTATAATTTCAATATTCAATTAATATTATATAATTTTTATTATGTTTGCTTACTTTATCATGTAATTTCTTAAGCTTAACTTGAGGTCACAATGTTGGTATTTAGTGATGGTCGAAATCTCTACCTCAACCAGAGGACCTCGCGAACCATTGAGCAACAGTAAGGCGCCCTAAAAAATTAATATATTCTTTATTTCTACCAGTTCTAAACTTCACGGCTAAAATCTGCTATGCTACGAACATTGCCTTCATACCCGATTAGTGATATGTAAGTCCTACGAGAGAAGCTTCTTCCCACAGATAACTGCTTTGTAGACGCGACTCTCAAGAGAATGCTTCCCCAATCACGAGTTCATGTTTAACCGTTATTTTCCCCACATATCATCAAAAACTGTGCCGCTTATTTTATTAACCCTCTACATCGAGAGGTTCTTGGCCTTGTACAGTGTGAACATCATTGTAAAAAATTAAGTAAATTGTATTGCACAGTCTTTTAGCCTTTATTGTTGCACACTATTCTTGCTTGAATATTTTGCCTTTGTCTGGTTTATTTCTTTATCTTTTATTTTATATTCTACTCATTAATCTCTTGAATGACGCGCAGAAATAAGTTATTTAATCTGTAATGTAAATAGTAGCAATACAGAAAATTACTTCGTTTGTTTGACATAATCTTCACATAATAAAGTTGTCATTAAATTGACATAAGATAAAAAAACATAACAGTAAAGTTCTTAAAATTCGATGGTTCAACATAAAAAATACACTCATATTTGAAAAAAGTGGGAAGAAACCCTTTAGATTTAAAAATTATACATTGTATATTTTTAAAACTTAAAAAAGAACATTTTTGATAAAAAAATTTACGATATTTAGAACACAGAACATATATAATCGGAATATTCGTAGTTAAAGGCTTCCACATCGACACAGTTGTGTTTCCAGTTACATGTGGTTGCATGTTGCACCCTACGTTTAAATCTAAATGCATTTTTACAATGTTGTACCTTACAAAGCGTTGTGACAGGCATTGAGTGAAGACAGTCGCATGGGAAAATAGTGATCAGGATAAAACTGGGGCGTATCATGAACACTAAGTTCGCAAGAATGTGGTTTGCAACCTGCGGATAATGACATTCATCATCTTTTTTCTGTTCCTCGACTTCTCTTAACTGCTTCCGGTTTTGGTAGGAGGATACATAAGATTGGTTGGGACATAAAAGTGACGAGGAAATTAATTCAGTGAAAAGAATTAAGAAAGAAAATAATGAGTGTTTACATGCTGCAATTTTGGAAAGAATAAAGATTCCCGTGTTTGAATGGCAGACTTTTCCTTTCCTATTTTTCTTTTTTTTTTCCAGACATTCCGATTAAATTCCCGCCGCTGGAAACCGAGGTTAACTATCTGCGCATGCGCACTGACATTTATACTGCTAAACTAAAAAGAAAGCACGTTATCAATGTGCTGAAGCCTGTTCGCTTGTATTATTATTAGTATTTCGAAGAAAATATAGTGTCCCACATTTTGCAAATAATTATTGGTCTATTTCAGGAATTGTAAAAAATATTAGCTTACAGAAATAATTGTTTTTCTACCTATTAAAATATTGCTAAAATATATATATATATATTTTTTTTTGTTAATTACTGGGAAGAATAAATGTCTCATCGAAATTTAACAAAATTCCACTCATAATGAGAGCAATGTTTAAGCGTTTGATATTTGATAATTACAATGTAATTGAAACATGATTATTCGTTTACCTTAAGTTAAAAAATAATGTAGGACAAATAAAATCGAGCGCTTTATTTATCAAACTAGCAGTATAACCCGGCGTTGCTCGAGTATAATGAAAGCTTTAAAACTAATCCATAATCCTGGAGCTCAGACTCTTTGGACGTTGGCACGAAAGACTAAAAAAGCAATAGTTGTTTCTAGTTAAAGCGAAACCGTAGACTGAAAGAAAAATGAATGAATGTGAGTCAAATTTTCATTTCCTGGTATCGATATCAAATTAGTTTTTTTCGTCATAAACTGAATTTTGAAGGCTAAATAAGCCCTCTGAGTAAATGGTATCATGGCTGAGACTAAGAACTACAATTGTACCTACTTAGAGCCAAACCCGAAGCAAAAACTAAAATAAAAGGGCTGAAAAAATACAGACTTACAGGCAGATAAACAGACAGACGCACAAACATCTTGCCTTTTATATATATATTCTCGATTTCCTGCACAATTATAAGAACTGCAACCTTGAAACTTCTGAATATCGTTTCTTATGTCTTTGTTTATGAGTGTATGAAATTTGATTAAAATCGGACCACTCCTTCTATAACCCGATTTTTTCGATTAACGTTTTTCAATATTTATCGGGGGTATCTCGACACAAAACCTAGCTAAGAACACTCGCAGACGCTTATAGTACAACTGCGTAAATTTTCAAGAAAATCGGTTCAGCCGTTTCGGAGTCTATAGGTAACGGACACACACAGACAAATACATACACAGACAAAGTTTCATTTATAAATAAGTTTAGATTCTACGTTACTAGAAGAGTTCGATGCATTTCTATGTTGCCAGCACAGTACTGATCACTTCATTCTATAATATTTTCTATAACAATAGAAAAGGCTATAGAACCCACATTATTCTGCTATTTACCCATGGCTTGGCGCAGAAGAGATGGATTCTTACCTTTTCCAAGGTTATTAACATGTAATGAATTCGACTAGAATCTGAAATCAACCCGAACCGATATTCATTACTCTACCATGCTTCCCTACAGTAGCATTACTGTTTTAAGATGTATATA
The DNA here is from genome assembly GCA_037127315.1 of Ascarosepion bandense. NCBI lineage: Eukaryota > Metazoa > Mollusca > Cephalopoda > Sepiida > Sepiidae > Ascarosepion > Ascarosepion bandense. The sequence goes on along the minus strand of JBBBDQ010001107.1, from coordinate 552,137 downwards.
TATATATATATATATATATATATATATATATATATATATATATTTTAACAAATCTTATTTGATTTGTGTATTTTACTATACATCAGTCCCGGTTGGGCCATTTAATTTCAAAGTCTACTTTTTTAATTACTTTTTTTTTTTTTTTTTTTTTTGCACTTCTCGCCTGTGGATCATTCTCACGTTTACTTGCTTTCCTGATAGGTCAGTTTAGTGCTATACGTGATACACACTTAAGAGACATGACTGACTAGGCAAAAGATGATCCCACAGTAGGTTGCTATTGCTTTCTGCGGTAGACTGGTTGTCAGCCAAGGCTATAGAACCCAATCCGTCCTATTATTTGACCCATAACTGGAAGGAAGAGAAAGAAATGATCCAGTATAATCGAAAAAGTTTTACTTTATTTAGTGACTGGAAAATGAACAACGTCAATAACGTATTTCTCGATGTTAATGTTAGTGTTAACAGAATCTCTAATAGATATACTATTAAACTTAGTTATAAAAAGATAATATTAATTCCTACAATAGACAGATGTTAAAGATTTTAGATAGGACATTAAAACTGGTATAATACCATCTTGCAATTGCAAGTCCATCACTGTTTGTCTCGTGCTTGCTCTTTAACAATGGCGTAATATTTTTACTTTTTATTGTTTGGGATAATTATGTCGTCGAGTAGTCAGGAATATATAATAATATTTATATATATATTTTGTATATATATTATGTATATATTTTGTATATATATATTATGTATATATTTTATATATATATTTTATATATATATTATGTATATATTTTATATATTATATTATGTATATATTTTATATATATATTATATATATTTTATATATATATTATATATATATATATATATTTTATATATATATATATATATATTTTATATATATATATTATGTATATATTTTATATATATATATTATGTATATATTATATATATTATATATATATATTATGTATATATATTATATATATTATATTATATATATTATGTATATATATTATGTATATATTTTATATATATTATATATTATATTTTATATATATTATATATATTATGTATACTTTTATATATATTATATTATATATTTTATATATATTATATATATATATATTATATATTTCTCTCTCTCTCTCTCTCTCTTTTCTCTCTCTTCTATTCATATATATTTATATATATATATTATTATTATATTTTATATATATATTATATATATTTATATATAATATATATATAATTTATATATATATATTATATATATTATATATATATATATATATATTATATATATTATATATATATTTTATATATATATATTATGTATATAATTTTATATATATATATTATATATATATAATATATATATTTTATATATATATATATATTATATATTATGTATATATTTTATATATATATATTATATATTATGTATATTTATGTGTGTGTGTGTGTGTGTGTGTGTGTGTGTGTGTGTGTGTGTATATATTTTATATATATAATATTTATATATATTTTTATATATATATTATATATATATATATATATTATATTATATTTTATATATATATGTATTATATATATATTATGTATATATATATATATATATATATATATATTTTATATATATATATTATGTATATATTTTATATATATATATTATATTATATATATATATATTAATAATAATATATTTATATATATATATATATTATGTATATATTTTATATATATATATATATATTATGTATATATTTATATATATATATATATTATGTATATATTTTATATATATATATTATGTATATATTTTATATATATATTATGTATATATTTTATATATATAAATATATATATTATGTATGTATTTTATATATATATATATTATGTATATATTATGTATATATTTTATATATATGTATATATTATATATATATTTTATATATGTGTGTGTATTGTATATATTTATATATATGTATATATTATATATATATTTGTATATATGTATGTATTATGTATATATTTTATATATATATATATTATGTATATATTATGTATATATTTACTTACATATATGTATATTAATAATACATATAATATGATTGATTGTGTAATTACTTAGTTTTTGGTCATAATAAAATTAGACTAGTGCACATTTGTATTAAAATGTGTTCAATACAATTATAATGTAGAACTTTTGAATATTTTCCATTTGTAAGCGAGTTAACATAATAATATACAAAACAAAGGCAACTGGTTAAACTGGTGTAACGAAATAATGTCAAAGTGTAGGCATCTTTAAAAGGAAATCCTGGGTACATATGAATATTTGAGTTTCTATTTTTCATCCTCCCACTCTTTGGAAAAAAAAAAAACTAGTTCCGTTCTCACCTCCAATTTAGTTTTTTACTCTTCCCCATTCTTTCCTTTCCTCCCACTCTTCCGGTGTTGGTGTATTTTAGGAGTAACTCTTTTGAATTTCCCCACCTATACCTGACGATACCTAACGTTTGAAACCCGGATAGCTTGGTGTGTATTCCTCATTTAGTAAGTATATATACAGGGTGTCCATATAGTTCGTGGGCACTTTAAAAAAATTATAACTTTATTTCTATCGCAAATACAAATAATTTGTAAAATGTATTAGAAAGAAGTAAAGCTATTTTTTAAGGTTTTATTGAAATTTTATTTACGTTTCCACATGTTCTCCATCATTAACAATAGAAAGGATAATACGATTTTAATAATATTTTTTGCTTATTTAAATATTGTTGCAAATTTTGTAGTAAAGAATTATGAAATAACTATACTTAAAACTAGACACATTAAACTTTGTAACATTTTTTACAGATTATTTCTATCACAAATACAAATAAATTAATAGATTTTTTAAAGTGCACACGGACTTCATGAACACCCTATATATATATATATATATATATATATATATATATATATATATATATATATGATGTGTGTGTGTGTTTGTGTGTGTATTTGGGAAAAATTTAAGGCTATTGTGAAATATGAATCGACATGTAAGAGTCTTGTATAGGATTGTATTTTGTTTTGAAATATTTTTCAACAGGACAAATGTTCTAATTATATTCATCTTGCAATCTTTAGCATATCATTCAGATAATTGTACTGCAAAAGAGACTCGTTAAAATAACCAATAATCCACTCGATCAACTGGTTTAATGAAACCCGACAAGCATGTGTTTAGGATTACTGGAATGGTGTCCCTAAGTGTTAACAAACATATTTCATGTAAACAAATTAAATACAGGTGACAGTTTTTTAAGCTTTCCTTTCTGTTGCCGTCTTAAGCTTACAACGTGTGTCAACCTCCATTTAGAAAGTAAATATCCTATCACTGCATCTGACTTATCCGATACGTATGCCTGGACCTCGAGGGGAAGTTGCCATTTTATCGAAAGTTGCATAAAATGGGGACAAATGATAGGATTTAATATTTTAATCTCAGATGAACTGACATGTAATGACAGAAGCAATGGGTGACGAATAATGGTAGGTTAATCTGCCCGCGAGGTCGTTTAGGGGACAGTCATATACTTTGTACATTCACAAAAGGGAACTAAAACTACAAGATTTGAAACTTGTTTTATATATTTGCGTGTGTATCGTTTAACGTATAGATTGTTCCTTTCAAATCGTGCAGTAATAACACCATAAAGACATAAGTTATGCCCACAGAAGTTAATTTGTCTATAACCCTCACAACAGACCTCAAGTGGAATGATTACATAGAATCCATAGCTAAACCCGCTACTAAGAAGGTCGGTTCTCTGTTTAGGGCTAGGATGTTTTTCCGGTCTGAAACCATCCTGCACATATTTTTTTTTTTTTAATTATATCACCCCAAGCAAGGCGATAACGCCATTGATGCGCAGGGGGCTACGTAAGGGTAAAAAGAATGGAAAAGAGAAAGCCGGAAACCACATTCTAAACATGGAACAAGGGATGCGCCTCTTCACCTGTTCAATAGACGTGAGTGGAGTGTGAACCGGGCGATAGTTTAGTCTATCTACTCCAATTGAAAAAAAAATAAAATAAGAAAGTGAAAAGATTGGAGAAGAGAAAGCCGGAAACCGCATCCTAAACAGGAAACAAGGGATGAGCCTCTTCACCTGTTATAAATCTACCATCCGCCCGTGCATTGAATACTGCTGCCATATCTGGTCTGGTGCTCCTGCTATCCACTTAGGGATCCTTGACAAAATTCAATATAATGTAATCGATCCCGACTTGGCAGCTCAGATACAGTGACTTTCTCACCGGTGCAATGTGGCTTCTCTGTGTCTCTTCTACAAATACTTTCACGACTTCTGCTCCGATGAACGTAGCTCACTGGTGCTCCCTATATATGAATTTACTCGAGCCACAAGATTAGCAACTAGGTTCCATCTTTTTATTGTGAAACCAATAAAATGTAAACGGAAATTCTACTCCAGTAGCTTCTTTTCTCGCACTTCCCGCCTGTGGGATTCCTTTCCATTTATTTGCTTCCCGACAGCTACAATCTCTAAGAATTTAAATGTAAAGTCAATAGTCATCTTCTATCTCACTAACTTGCATCCTCTCTCTCTCATGCTCCTTTCTCCATCTACTCTCATCAGTATTCTCATCCTTCTCTTGCCCACTTCCTGACACCCCCTATAACTTGTCACTGTTTCTCATAACTTTACTCATATGTGACCTCCTGCACAATATTGGCAGTAAACTGCCTTGATTGGGGCAATATGATTATATATATATATATATCTGGGATGAGGTAGTATTTACACTATTTGCATTATTCTTATTATTTTTATTATCCTTAATGACACATGGCTCAGTCGATATAGACGTTGGTTAGTTCCTGTGACTTGACCCAAAATAGTTATGCGTTCAATACCAGGCTACAGCAGCGGTGAACAAGTAACTTAGAGGGAGATAACTCATGACTACCAAAAAAGTCTTCGCGCAAGGAATGAGAACGATATACCACAGTGATTGTAATAAAGGGTTTGGTTCGAAATTTCTAGAACCTTAAGAAGGCCGGAGCGTACAACGGCCGAAACACCGTACAAATCACAACAAAGATGAGGACAATAGTGCACCGAAATTAAGTAACATCGAGCCCGGACAATACCTAGAAAGGATATCAGGAGCAGTAAGCTTGGATGTGTGGACTGTGTAATGGGTAATGGTTCGGAATTTGCAATCGGACAGCCGAGTTTATAATTCCAGTCGGTTTTTCTTTGCACAAATATCTTCTCAAATTAAAAATGGTGAATTTTTAATTGCCGGTATAATTTATCGTATCGCGAAGAAAATTACTGCAAAAATCATAAGTGTACCATGACAAAGAAGCACCATGCGGAGAGCTAATAAAGGAAATAATTTAATCATTTTGGCAATAAGTCTATGTATGAGTGGCTTGGAAATTTATTGAATGTATTCATTCATAATGTCTGTGATTTTAATTGTCTTTCATTTATGCTAGAAAAATAAAACAACATAAACAAAGCATCTTCTTCATTTTTCTTGACCGAATAGTGGCTACCGATGAACGTATGTTTTTAAAATTTAATCCGAAGTCGACCCATTTGAACTCAATGTCACTTATGAGGGGTCCAAACAAAAAGGGTTTATCTTACAACTTAAGCTGATCAAAAATAAAAGGAGGATCAGTCTGCTGATATTATTAATACCAGACATTGATTATTAATTATTCAAGGTGTTTAGATTTTAACAAGTGATTAAAAAAGGATATGTCTAGATCCAAGCCATCCTGCCCCCTTTCATAACCTAAATATTAAAACTCCAGGGTTACATAATTCTCATTTTTGATTTAACAATATTGACACACCTAAAGCATTTTCTCAAACTACCATGCCCTAATTTTCGAAATAACCATGAATTACATGAATTCATATTATATTTTAAAAATAAATAATTTTCACCATTTATTTTAACATATCACCTGAAGAAGAACTGTATTATTCAGAAACATGAACATTTTTGTGTAGTGACATTATGCTTTTATAAACCATTGTAATAACAAAATTATAATATATATATATATATATATATATATATACAAACAATGTTAAATAATCAGGCCGGTAGAAATAAATATATTGTTTGATTAAAAACAGAATATCTACTCAAATAAATACGAGTATCGATTAAAAATAATGGTCAAACAAATAATTTCAATATATATATATATATATATATATATATATATATATATATATATACATTGATTGTTTAATATATGCTTTTGGTCCTAATGTGGTTAGACCAGTACACATTTGTATTAAAAAGTGTTCTATACAATTATATTATAGAACTTTTGAATATTTTTCATTTTTAAACGAGTTATTTTGCTACCATGACTGGTTTCTTCAGGCGATTTTTAATAACTGATTTTACCATTTTAAAGGTAAAATCAGTTAGTAAAAATCGCCTGAAAAAACCAATCATGGTGGAAACCAAGGTAGCGAAATAACTCGTTTAAAAATAATATATATATATATATATAATCTCGAAATAAAATAATTGTAAGGTGGTTGAGGCAACAGGGCTGAGGAAAATAACGTTTCAAATGATACTTGAAATGCTGTCATCATTCTACTGTTGCGATTTTTGCCATAATTCATAAAATCTTTCCTGCCGGTAGTCCCCCCCCACACCACCACCACGCTTTGTGTTTGTCATAGAGATGACGCAGTAAGGATCTTATGAAGAGGTTATATTGACACATCGTTTTAAGGGGTGACTTCAGGAAACAAGGATTGGAGGTGGAATGGATGAGAATGAAAAGCATAATGAAATTAGAAAAAAAAAAGAGATGAAAAAAAAGAGGAAGGAAATGTAAAAAGCAATGAAATGTTGAAGAATAAAAAGTAATCCCAAAAAAATGTAAAAACAAAAAAAAAAAACGTTTTAAGGTGGTATAAAACCCAATCTTTAAAAAAAAAAAATTAAATGATTAATTAAAACGAATATTACTATAATAAAAAAAATGATGTCGGAAGCAAATGAGATTTAAGTGAATGAAATAAATGAATGAAAATAAAGAAAAACGAAAAACTGAAATCTCAAAACACTTGAGAACACAAGCAAATGTACCGAAATATTATTTCAGATTTTATTAAGCAAATCAATGTTTTCATAATAAAACTGGTATTAACCAACCGACCCAAATAAAACCTTCAGGACTTGCTTATTTGATAATGATCCTATGTTAATTTTTGCTTATATCTGTTTTAGGGCTTCAGACTCAAGCGTCTATTTTATTTTCACCAGATTGACGAAAACCAATTTCAATCGCCCCCATCCTGAAATTAACATGTTATTCTTCTATTGAACAGGTGAAGAGGCTCATCCCTTGTTCCCTGTTTAGGATGTGGTTTCCGGCTTTCTCTTTTCCAATCTTTTTACTCTTAAGTAGCCCCCTGCGCATCAGTGGCATTATCGCCTTGCTTTGGGAGATATGATTAAAATGTATATATATATATATGTGTATATATATATATATATATATGTAAAAATATACTCTGTTATGATCTGTGATTAAGGACAGGATGGTTAAATAAAATAAAGACAAGAGGAAAACTGTATTTTAAATAGCCTACGCGTTTCGTCCTGTGATGGATTTTATCAAGGCAAAAAGTCGAAATGAGCTTTAATTTAAATTACGTATATATTACGTAATTTACGTATAAATATCTATAAACAAACAGTGTTGGCAACCACAAAGATGCTCACAAATCATTTAAAAAAATTAACAGAATATTTTAGTTTTTAGAATTTCTTCATGTGTAGTGCAAAGTCACGAGATATTAAAATGAAGGGAATTCAACCGTTTTCTTTGAAAAAAAAAAAAATATATATATATATATATATATTCTTTTTCCTATTACATCAAAATACAATTGTTTTATAAAGGATAATTTTATTAAGAAAGATACAAAAGTATCTCGCTTAAAAAGAGAAAATAAAAAACAAGATGTCGAAAAAAAATTTGCACATCTTTCGGCAGACACTTCGTCAAAAAAGAATCGTTGACAATTAAAACAGAGAAGTTGCCAAGAAAATTTTTTAACAACATCCGAGGTTAAGACACAGGATTAAATTGAGAAAAAAAAAATACTACTTATGCTGGGTGGTAGTCTCCCCAAAAAGCTCCAGTTTAAATTTGAATTATTTCTGTCTACACAGGACAGGACGTTGCATGTTGACGGTTAGAGACTCCAGGATGTCCAAATGAAGTCTTGTTCTTACGCTGTGCACGACAGAGAAGAGATCTGATGAATAATGCAGGACGCATTAATTGCCGACGATTCTTTTCTGACAAAGTGTCGGCCAAAAGACATCTAAAAAAAAATTTTTCCCCTTGTTTTTTATTTTCTCTTTTTAAGCGAGATACTTTTGTATCTGTCTTAATAAAACGATCCTTTTTAAAACAATATATATATATATATATATATATATATATATATATATATATATATATATATATATATGAAATGAATTGTTTTTTTATCGATACTCGTATTTAAGTAGTTGTTTTGTTTTTAATGAAACAGTATTATATAAAAACAGAATATCTACTTAAATACGAGTATCGATAAAAAATAATGTTCAAACAATTCATTTCAAATTGTCGGTTGCTTATAACCAAGTTTCGTTAAAATTCGTTGATTTCCGTTATATATATATATATATATATATATATATATATATATATGTTAGTTCATCGGTAGTTGCGATTCTACAGGGGAACAGAAGAGGCCAAGCACCCCACCCAAATGTTGGCTGGCCCTTCGGTTGCCTCCACCAACTTTTATAAGCTTCAAAATTTTATGAATCTTATCAGTCTCTGATTTTGATAAAATTTTATCTTCAGCACTTTTCCCACTGCGTTTTCTTTCTCATTTAGCTTTTTAAGGATACATACAGAGACCAATTTGAAAGAAAAACAAGCAAAATAAAACAAGCAGATAGATAGAAAGATAGATAGATGTTGCTAGGGAGGGAAAGAGACTTAACAGACGTGTTTTCAGATCTGAAGGAGGACATTAATTAGAAATAACGTCTCCAAGTTGATATGCTGATACATAGGCAGTCAGTGATTTATGGCCGAGTGAAAGAATTGGTGAGTAATTACGCTACTTGCTTTTGACTCTTCAGAAACATCTCCGCCCCTAAGCGCACCCCCGCTTTCAGAGTTTCACAATCGCTACTGTTCCTTGCTGATCGCTTCCATTATGATGATGTAAGAAAATTAGAGTAGAAAAATGTGTGCCGATTGCGTGGATTTGCTTAAGGTAGACCTCATCTTGCTAGGGAGAGACCCACAAACTTGATTTTATGATCTTCCTCTGTAGCACATATGGAATGAAACATACATGATCCATTATGGATTAACTGCAACAGACTGCCGCTGACTCGGTTATAATTTCGAATGGCGCCTTCTATAGCATGTCCATCATGCGTAGCCATCTTCATCCGCTGGTTCAACCATTGAGATCTGTTGTAATTATCATAATTATTACACCGTTGAGATCTATCATTGGTAGCATGTTAAAATGTTTATGAAATAACTTAAAAAAGGTAAAATCTAAAAGTTCTAAAAATGAATTAATAAAAAATAAATTGTTTAAATTATACTGCAACTTTTATTTTAAAAAAACACACCGTTATTTTTATTTTAAAATTTTGGCTAAGTCACCTAAATAATTTGACACGGAAATGTTGTGAATTAATTTTCATGCTTAGAGTAGCATTTATTGTGTTTCTATTAAAGAAGTGTGCTCGATGCATTCATTTTTCTATATAAAGAATACTAGCAGTATAGCCCGGCGTTGCTCGTATGTAATGAAAGTTTTAAAACAAATCCATGGTCCTGGAGCTCAGACTCAGCCTAAAGAATATTTGTGTGAAGTTTGGTGAGAATCGGATAAAAATTGTGGATTTGTATAAAGAACATACAGACAGATAAACAGATACACACACACATACATATACACACACACACACACAAACATCTTGCCGTATATATATATTATCGATTTTCTGCACTATTGTAAGAACTGCAACCTTGAAACTTCTGAATATCGTTTCTTATGTCTTTGTCAATGAGTGTATCAAATTTGATTAAAATCCGACCACTCCTTCTATAACCCGATTTTTTCGATTATCGATTTTCGATATTTATCGGAGGTACCTCGACACAAAACCTAGCTAAGAATACTCGCAGACGCTTATAGTACAACTGTGTAAATTTTCAAGGAAATCGATTTTCTTGAAAATTTTCGGAGGCTATAGGTAACGGACACACACACACACACACACACACAGACAAAGTTCCATTTATAAATAAGTTTAGATTAGCGCATTCTAACTATTCACTATCAAAAAAGTTTTTAATCTTTTATGTAAATATTTGAATTTACTTGCGTTGCGACAAAATTTTCTGCTGATAATTATCTTAATTTATCCATTATATTCTCGTTGTATATTCATCTCAAAGTTCTCGAGAAAATCCAAAGAAGGATCTGCAATGAAATCAGTTCTGCCTTAGTATTTTGAATTCAGTCACTTTCTCATCGATGTGGCGTGATTTCCCTCTGTCTTTTCTACAAATATTTTCATGGCAACCGCTATGACAAGCTTTTTTCCCTGGTGCACCGTCCGCTTCTGTGCTACTAAATTGTGATCTAGGTCCCACCCTTTTACCGTTGAAATAGTTAAATGCAAAACTACATCTACTCGAACAGTTTCTTTTCTCGCACTTCCCTTTCGTGGAACTCTCTTCCACTAACTTGCTTCCCCGATAGCTACAATCTCCAAAAACTAAAATTTAATATCAATTGCCATCTTCTTGAATCACATTCATCTTTTATGATTTTTTCAATACCCCTTTTACTCAGGCTTTTCTGTCATTGTAATCTTCTGCGCATCAGTGACCGTCCCGCCTTGCTTGAGCTGAAATGATTAAAAAAATCAGTTTACAATAAGAAGAAAACAAAATGCATTCTTTCTTCCTTGCTTAATGATTGGAACAAATCAAATGTTTGTTTGTTAATAATGCTGAAAAAACTTTTTTTTTATTGTGATGGATAAATCAAATGTTTGTTTGTGAATAGTTCAATCCACTTTGTTGTTTTCAAAAATTGACAGTAAAATATATTAGGCTGTTCGGAAAACAATATTAGATTTTAGAATAAACCTTCTAATATAGTAACAACTCTGAATGGAAATTTATGAAATGTTATTTGACTAGTTCAGCTTTAGTGCTGAAAAACGTTTATTTCATTGTGATGGATGATTACAAGCGCGAGGGAAGATGGAATGTGTTAATTTTATTGCCACAAAACTTTATAATATCAGTTGCCCAAACGAATATTGCTCGTTCCTAAAGAGTCCTCTTTGTTAATTTTATTTAAATCTCTTTCAGAATTCAACTTAAAACATTATATAACCCTCACTTTGAACATGAAAAAAGAAGAGATTCGTTTCCTTTTTCGCATGTGTGCAAGCTTGGTCAAAATATTTCTCAAACTGCTACCAACATCAACAGGTCATTAAGTAGATGATTCACTTGTGATTTTACAGTTCGCCGATGGTTTCTGAATTTTCGCAGTGGGAATACGAGACATGAAGATGAAGATGGCAGAGGACGTCCATCTAAAATTGTTAGAACATCTGAAAACACGAGTTGAGCAAAACCCACGTCAAAGTATCAGAGAAATGTTTCAGATAATGAGCGTTAGCGTTTCAACAATATCGAACCATCTCAAGAAAATTGGCAAGGTGAAGTCAACCTGATAAATGGCTTGCTCGTGAATTCAGCGAAAGTCACTGTTTTAACGCTTGTTCGATACTGCATCTGCGAAATTCGAATGATTATTTCTTTGACTGTTGATGAGAAATAGATCCTTGATGTCAATTGTAAACAATAGTAAATTTCTGTCAATCATGAGAAATGGATCTTTTATGTAAATCGTAAGTCTCAATGGCTTGATTATGACGAAAGACCAAACATTTTCCAAAACCGAAACTGAACTAACAGAAGATTATGGTGACCGTCTGCTGAACCACCATTGGCATTCTTTCTTAAATCGAGCCAGAGCATCACTGCCGAAGTTTACTGGTAGCAACTGGATGAAATACAGATTCAATTAAACAAAATGCGACTGGCATCGGTCAATGGGTGTGGTCCAATTCTGCTTCATGACAATGCTCGGTCATATGTTGCTAGGAATGCACTGCAGAGGCTCAACAACTTAACATACGAGACTTTGCCATATCCATAATATTTCCCTGATTTTTATAGCCCACTCATCATTATCTCGTCCGTTACACCCAATGGTGTGTAGGGTAGCAACTTTTTGTTACTGTTTCCGTCACAAACTGTTTTTTTTTAAGACCAAGAATGGTCCACCGGTCATTCAGGTTTGGGGGTTACGTCCAACCCCCAAACCTGAAGGACCGGTGGACCATTCTTGGTCTTTACGTTTACAACACCTGGTATTCTCAAACAGTCACCTATCTAAGTACTGACCAAGCTCAATGTTGCTTAACTACGGTGATCGGTCGAGAACTGGGGTATTCAACACGATATAGCCGAAGACTTATAGCCTACTGACTACCACTTTTTCAAACATCTTGACCATTAATTAAGACAAAACACATTCAAAGATATTTTGGTGTACGATTATTTTCAGTTTTATCGTCAAAGCATGGGTAAATCTGTAATTCGATGGTAGAAATCTATGGATGTTCAGGGGTCTTATTTTAGTGATTAATCTTCTTCATGTGCTGTGTCCTTTCTGAACGCCAGTGATCATGGACTTCCACTTGGCTCTGTCTCTTGTCGCTCTCAATATTTTTTTTTATCTCTTCTAAGCCTCGCTCCGCCATCCATTTGCTCAAATCTAACAAGTACGTCTCGCTCTGCTTTACCCTGACTCTTCTTCCCTTTATCCGACCTGTGAGCATGAAGTTCTCTAGACACTCTTTCCTCATTACTTGTCCCAGGAAACTCATTTGTCTCTTCTTGATATTTAGTATGAGTTTTCTTCTCGTTTGCGTCCTTACCAACACCTCTCTACTGCCTCAAACCTCTCTATCATCCTTAATGAGATCATTCAGCATTCACTTTCATACAGAAGGAAATATATCGCATAACACTATTTTCTTTGTTTCTAATGAGATTTATGCGCTGTTTAAATATATTATCTAAACTTATTTATAAATGGAACTGTGTGTGTGTGTGTGTGTGTGTGTGTGTGTGTGTCCGTTACCTATAAACTCCGAAGCGGCTGAACCGATTTTCGTGAAGATTTACACAGTTGTACTATAAGCATCTGCGAGTGTTCTTAGCTAGGTTTTGTGTCGAGGTACCCCCGATAAATATCAAAAATCGATAATCGAAAAAATCGGGTTATGGAAGGAGTGGTCTGATTTTAATCAAATTTGATACACTCATAGACAAAGACATAAGAATCGATATTCAGAAGTTTCAAGGTTACAGTTATTACAATAGTGCAGAAAATCGATAATATATATAAAAGGCAAGATGTTTGTGTGTGTGTCTGTTTATCTGTCTGTATGTTCTTTATACAAATCCACAATTTTTATCCGATTCTCACCAAACTTCACACAAATATTCTTTAGGCTGAGTCTGAGCTCCAGGACCATGGATTAGTTTTAAAGCTTTCATTACATCCGAGCAACGCCGGGCTATACTGCTAGTTTCAGGAATAAATGTTGATTTTTAAAATCTGACATTATTTTCGAATAGCTTAATAATTTTCTAGCTTTATTAAAGCAAAATTTAGTTTTTGCAATAAGATAGTAATGCTTTTTTTTTTTTACATTTAGAGAAAAATAATGGAATTATTCAAATTTAATTGGTTCAACATTTACTTTTTTCTTCAGTTTTCATTTACTAATTTACAAAGAAATACTCAAAGTTTTCGCGTTTACGCTTATTATTTGTGTCTTCAAAATATTCTGTCGTCCTTGGAACGGTTGGACAATGTTAAGTTCGAGCTTCGATCTATTTTGATAAGAAGTATTTTTGTTTTGTCAATTAATTGCAAGCAAAGCGATAATACCACCAAGACGTAAAGTGCTATTGGGAGTGAAAGAGAATTAAAAGACTTTAAAAGGAACCAGACACCCAAAGGGATAAACCTCTAATTCTGTTCAAAAGATTCGGGAGGAAGTCCCAAAAGTCATTTATAATAAAATTTGGTAGTTGCCCATCGCTTTGTTCACACACACACACACACACACACACACACAAACATATGGTGCGATGGATGAATTGTCGTCCAAATGACGCAAACATGAAATAAATAACGCTGACATCTCATTTTAACAAATATATTTAGCAAAATTACACAAAAATATCTTGGAATACTAAAGAATAAATTTATTCAATAACATCGCTATTGCCTTCAACCACGACCTCAACATGACTGCGGAATCTCCTCTAACTCTTCTGGACGGTCTCCTTGTTGAATGCTGTTGTAATCTTTGCGTTCAGTTCATTGGTGTTAAAGGTTTTTTTGCTCACTACACATAAGGGATTTGCAGTCTGAAGAGTTGGGTGGTCAGATATAAGGGGTGATGTGGTCGCAGAAATTGTCTGACAGCTATGACTATGTTTTCCGGCATGGTACTAAGTCCTGTTACTAGATATAGGGTATTCCAAAATCCGCCCTCTTGACCCAAGACAGTACTACTCCCTCAAGGCACTTGATGAAGGTCTCTGCCTTGAGTGGGAATATGAATCTGGCTCTGTGGGAGGATGAATGGATGCATAACGTTGGTGTTGCTACCTAATGCATCAGTCAGTTAAGTGCCATACGTGATACACTCTTGGGGGATCATGTCTCGAAAGAGACATGACTGACTGGGCAGAATATTATCCCGTAGCGGGTTGCCGTTGCTTTCTGCGACCAAGGCTATAGAACCCAATCTGTTGCCATTACTGGTGAATATTCCAGACATCAGGATATTGACTGGATATATCATCCAACTCTTTCCAAATACTCTGCACTGTCCTAAGATTGACATCCAAAAATTCTAAAATGTTCGTACTGGAGCTTCCGGTGCGAATGCCAAGTAGTACAGCATGCCGTTTCAAAATTTCTGGCGGAGTGAATTGCGTCATGGTGCTCTTTTTCTCACAGACGATGCCCAACCGACCCTACTATAGTGGTTTGTATGATCCTAACAGTGTCTATAGATGTGACTACATTTGGACATTACTTCCGATCTTTCATTATTTTTGTGGGTTCTAGAAATAATAAAATGGCTAACTTTTCTTCTTAGCACAATCTACAGACATCACCGGCGTTGTATGGTTTGGCTTTTTTTACTATACTCCATGTTATATCAGGGTCTTTTCCGTATTTCTATTTTAATTTCCACACAATTTACAAAGCAGAGGTACACAATACAGATGAACAATAAAAAAAATTATATTTGGTGTCTACAAAAGGAATTTTTAAAAGATGGAATAATCACAAATCTACATTGAACTGGAAAACCTTCAAAATTGTACGAAACTGCATGAAAGTGCTTTAAGATCCTTAAGTAACACTTCTCTAATTGTGAATATTTTCGATTACTTAAAAATTCCACTCACACGTTCGTGAAAATCCTTCATGGACGTTAGAAAAACGCTGGAAAATCAGTTATTATAAATCGCCGGAAGATACCCAAGAGATGAAAACTAGGTTACGGAAATAATTCATATCCAACAGCTCTGCAATATATATGTACTGAGCATTCTAATTGTCACCAAAAGTGTGTGTGTGTGTGTGTGTGTATATATATATATATATATATATATATATATATAGTCATCCGCAGACAGATCTGTTTCGCTGTATTACAACTCATCAGTACGGCTTAGACTCCGGTCGCTTCCTAACCCAGGATTGAAACCCGACCGCAGTCATTCGGCGAGTCTACCCCTAGGCCACGAGTGTCCAGTAAAAGAAAGCAGGTTTTTTAGCGCGTATAAACACGCCCAATAGCCAATTCATTATATATATATATATATATATATATATATATTGTTTAATTACTTAGTTTTTGGTCATAATAAGATTAGACCAGTGCACATTTGTATTAAAAAGTGTTCAATACAATTTATATTGTAGAACTTTTCAATATTTTCCATTTGTAAACGAGTTATTACGCGACCTAGATTTCTACCCTGCCACGCGAGCGTTCAAAAAAATCACCGTTACGTGAGTGTTCTTAGAGAAAACGGTAAAATCAGTTATTGCAAATCGCCTGAAGACACCACTCATGGTAGAAACCTAGGTCGCGTAATAACTCGTTTACAAATGGAATATAGTCATCCGCAGACAGATCTGTTTCGCTGTATCACAGCTCATCAGTACGGTTAAACCACAATTGCTTTTAACCCAGGATTGAAACCTGACAGAATTGGCGTCAGTCGGCGATTCTACCTCTGGGATATGGGCGCTCGGTAGAAGAAGGCAGACTTTTTAGCGCGTATATTATCATTATACACGACCAACAGCCAGAGTGATCTAATTCATTATTGAATGAGCGATGCGTACATGCCAGTGTAGCTGCTGTTATATAGTGTGTGTGTGTGTCCAGGTGAAGAGAACCCAAGGCTTTACGATTTTGAGTTCCCTGCTATATATTTTTTTATAAACAGTGCTCAATACAATAAATATTTTAGAGCATAATATAATCATGTTATTATGAATTAAAAAGCACAATGCGACACGGTAATTTCTGTTTCCAGATAGAATCTCGTCATAAGGCAATGTTGGATGTTAATAGTGAAAATGCTTTACATTTAAATCATTTTCACAAGAAACATCCAACATTGGCTGATGACGAGATTCTATCTGGAAACAGAAATTACCGTGTCGCAATGTACTTTTAATTCATAATTATATATATATAACTTTTGGTCATAATTCGTTGTTTTCTAACTTTTCAGCCGTAAACAGAGATCAATTCGACTCTGAATAAAAATCAAGATTTCAAGTGTTATTCGGAGCTCGAATTTAAAAGATTGGCAGAATGCAATCTATTTGCTTCCCTATTTGGATTGGACTATGCGTATCGAATCACATTTACACAGATATATTGATGTTAAACATCTGTGAATGCTTGGATTTCAAAGGCAATACATTTGAAAGAGGTCTATATTTTCATTGGTTTATATGAATATCGTGAGATTATCGTAAACGAAACGTGATGTTTGTGGTTCATGAATAGTTTGCCAATGTGTCAGTTCATGAGTTGTTTGAATAATTAATATTCGACATAAAAATGTGAGAAAGATATAAGAAAAGAAAGAGTAAAAAAGAGTTGGAGAGAGACAAAAACTAGTTTGAATTTTTTATATTCAAGGAAATGAATATTTCTCTTAATGCAGCATTTAGAAAAACCAGTTCCATTTGTTAATTAAATATTTGTAGCTGATTAACAGGTTTTCATCTTATATGTTTTATTATTGTTTTACTTTTTTTTTACATTTAAATTCATTGGGGAGATTACCTCCACTTCGTTTGTTGAAATGTCGTTTGGTGGTGCTGCTTAAGTCCTGTAAAAGATCGTGCATAGTTTTCTCTTTCTCTCTCTCTCTTTTTTATATATATATATATATATATATATATATATATATATATATATATATATATATATATATATATATATATATATATATATATATATATATATATATATATATATATATATATATATATATATATATATATATATATATATATATATATATATATATATATATATATATATATATATCTTCTTTTCAACCTAATATGCATTATATGTTCGTTGTGGCGCAGTGGATATCGGCTCGGAACGAGAAATCGGACAACCGAGTTCGAATTCCAGTTGAATTCATTGCATTCACTTACGCGAAAATAACCTAGGGAAAGGTATTAAACCGTCTCTTCCCTCCAGTTATGGGTTAAATAACAGGACAGATTGGGTTCTATAGCCTTGGTCGGCAACCAGTCTACCGCAGAAAGCAACGGCAACCCGCTGCGGGATAATATTCTGCCCAGTCAGTCATGTCTCTTTCGAGACATGATCGACCAAGAGTGTATCACGTATGGCACTTAACTGACTGATACATTAGGTAGCAACTCCAACATGGGACTCGTTCCCGCTGGGGACAATATAATTTCTCCTTAGATGACTGAATTTTCAAACACACACACACACACACACACACACACATATTTCCTAAGAGCTAAGTTTTGTTTTTATTTACCAGTCTTAGTATATTCCCTATCTTTTTTGTACATCATTTATTTATTTGTATAAGAATACAAGAAAGCATCTCAGTATTGAAATTATTTTCTTCCATTTCCTTTTTACCTCTGTAAATAATGACAACCCGTCATCTACATGTGAACATTTTGGTTGTCATTGCTTTTCGTTGATTTAAAACTACTATTCGTAACAAGTTGTGCAAATAAACCCGGTCGACATATTTCCTTGCCCAAATGTTCCTGGGCAATGGGCCCATGTTTCTAGGCTAATGTTTTACGCTGAATATGAAAATCAAGTTGATTTTGACCTATCACATCACGTTTTTTCAGAGCAGATAATTTCTATTTTGCTTAAAATAGGCCAAAATACCCATTTAACAGTGCCATGTCAACGCCAAGTAGAACCAATCTTAAACGTTTTCAAGTTAGAATAGCTCATTATAAAAGAAAAAGTATCACAATGACCTAAAGAATGTATTTTCAGTATTTTCAGTTCAGAAAACTTTCTTCAGAAAAATATCACACAAAATAAAATGCTATAAAAAGAAAACTGCAACACATATCCATTCTGCATTTAATGTCCTTTAAAGTAGCCCCTTTCTGAAGCCACGGGTTTATCTAGCGTCGTTATTACCGGATCTTTTTTTATGGGATAGGGAATAGTTGTTTAGTCGTATTCTCTTAGATTGCCTCGACATGAAATTCTGTTTCTTTCAAGTGGGATGTAATTTTTGGAAAGAGGAAAAAGTCGGAGCGGTAGTAAT
The DNA here is from genome assembly GCA_037127315.1 of Ascarosepion bandense. Lineage (NCBI taxonomy): Eukaryota > Metazoa > Mollusca > Cephalopoda > Sepiida > Sepiidae > Ascarosepion > Ascarosepion bandense. The sequence continues at coordinate 533,020 of JBBBDQ010001107.1, read as the reverse complement.
CTAGTAAACATAGTGGACATCTGTGTAGTAGTGAGACGACCACACTCTACACACTTTCATTCCAAGCCGTACAACGAAAGTGAGCGAAAATGTTATAACTTAGTGTGCTACGCGACAGAGTAAAATTTAAATATGTAACAAGCGGTTTTACTCAGTGTATTTTAGCTTAGTTACCAAAGTAACAGTCCCGATACGTTTTGATCAGAACTCCTATATTTCAGGTATATGCAAAATTTTCTAGGATTTTTAATGAGAAAAATGTTTGTTCATATAAATCCATATGATTATTATTCAGTCCTGGCAATATTTTCTCCAGATATCTTTGATGTGAAAGCATTTTTAACTGAATTTGTGCATTTAGTCATGACAGAAAGATCACTATGTTGTGCCTAATAAGTATAGCCGGTAGTATATATATATATATATATATATATATATATATATATATATATATATATGTTGACAGTTCATCTTAATATCGTTGTCCACTTTTATAGTTATATATGATCTATCCCTGATATTGAGCATGTTTATTCATAATGGTAGCTCAATGTTTTTATTGTAAAACATCTCCAAACACACACACACACACACACACACACACACATATATATATATATATATATATATATATATATATATATCGTCATCCACATACAAGCCTGTTTCGCTGTATCACAGCTCATCCGTGTGGTTAGACATTTAGGCCGGGATCGAAACTCGACTGATTTGGTGTCAGTCGGGGTCATTAACCCATTATAAGCACATGGAATCTGAGAAGAGAAATTTTAGCGTGTTATATAAAAGCATCGTGTATATATATATATATATAATCTGATTCAGATTTTTCTGCATCTATCTATTAAATTGTTCAGATTTATATAATTAAAAACATTTATTTTTTTAGATTTACATGTGTATTCTATATGCATTTATATAATGATTTATAAATATACGAATCGTTAGTTCACGCACAAATATAGGCATCTTACTGTATGCGCCTATTGATCAGTGATTCTTTTTTTCCGGGTAATTCTATTAAAATCCCAGGCAACTCAGTTGAGTCGATTTGTGTATTTACTGATGAAAGGTAGTGACAATTCTTATTTTAGAAAGAGATGTTTTTTTTTTTCTGTTTCTCTTTTTTCCTTCTGAGGCCAGCAGATACAAGGAGAAATGCTTATAGACTCAAGGTTCTTTGTACAATGTGCAATTTAAGGACGAATGACAATCGTTAATAAACGTTCTTTCTATCACAAAAAAAAGAAGACGTATGTTTCTTTTACCAGTATGATTGTTTTCTCTTTGTCATTTCGGGGATTCCTTCACTGGCATGGCGTCTAGAATCTCAATACCAATGTTTACTGTGGGTAGTCGGGTGAACACGAAGAGTAACTTCAAAATGAAAAATGACCTCTCTGTGCAAACACGAATGTATATACTGTATATTCACATACGCTTTTAAATGTTACTATTATCAATCGATTATTAATTTTATTCCATCTTGTTACTGCTGTTGCATTTTTAGGCTTTTTAATCATGTATGTACATATATATATATATATATATATATATATATATATATATATATATATATATAGATGAAAAGTGTGAAAGCCGTGAATGTTTTGTTTAAAGTGTAGATTTATTGTTATTATTATCATTATTAATAATCTTTTTATTTGTATAATACCTTAAGTGTTCATAATGGTATTTGTGTCGCTACACGTGTTACGAGTTTTGGCGATTTTCACACTGGTTCGATGAATTTTTCTCAGTTTTGAGAATCGCTCACTTTTCATTGTCCAGAAAAGTTTTTTACACTGACTCGCGAAATTTGCTTTCGTCTTTTTTACGAAGACATACTCTTAGAAATCATATTTATCCCTTATAAGGGGTTCATTTTTTTCTTAAAAAAATAAAACAATTATTTTAGACCTATTTAAAGAGGCATCTGGTATGATTAAGATATTTTTATATTTTTGATCCAGAATACATTTCTTTTTCAATTCATCATGTATTCTTAACACATAGTCATCTTAAAATTAAAAATCAATGAATTAAATTAATATTGCTTGTATCGTAATACATAATAAAATAAGGAATACATGATAGTAATCAATAGACTATATTTTGAGGTGAACATTTTAAAATATCTACATATGACTAATTTCATTTTGCTGATTTAATAGATCCTTATTTTAAGAAACATAATAATGTATAGCTTTTCATTTATACACAAGGGGCATGGATCATTTAAAGACTAACATATTTTCGTTTTGTTTATTATTTTCTCTTTTATTGTGGAGGTTTTCTGGTTTCCTTTAAATACCAAAAATATTTGGTTAAGTATGTTCGATTACGGTACTTATAATTATTAAAGGAAGAAATATGCTGGTACCATCGTAATTTAAATGATTTTTGTGTACTACCAATATACAAATTTTATTACCAGGGTTTTCAATAGGAAAATAGTACATTGATAAACAATAGATTCAGTAAGACCTTTATTTTTCAATGAACACTCTATAAGGTTTCTACAAATAGATATTTTCTTGTCTAAATTGTTGATTTCAGTTTCAGAACTATTCTTATTTTCATTTAAGTTTAAAATTTTATTTAAAATTTCATTATTATGTTTATAATTTTTTTAGATTATCGGTACAAGTATAACTTTATTTTTATTGAAAATCTTGCTTAATAGATTATTGTTCAAGAAATGTTTCTCAATCAAAGCGAGAAACTTTTGTTCTAATTTACAGCTAAACATTTGCTTAAAAGGAGTGTGTACCAAATCATTTTTCTATTGTGTAGATATTATCTTTTACATATTTAATATCAGAGCATTTATAGACATAATTTTATAATAAAGCTTTAAAAATAATCATGTTTATTAAATACATCTTAATTTGCAGAATTTTTACTAATTCTATATATGAAGATACGGGTTTTATAATGGATGGAAATAGATTTTGGGTGGAAATATAAATGATTGGTAATATTTTATTTACTAAGTGTAATGTCACATCGAGGAATTTTTCTTTTTTAGGTTTGTATTTAGGTTTGTATTAATAGTGACTTTTGAGTTTAGTTTTTTAAACTCCCTGTATATTTAATTTATAATTTTATCAATTTTAAAACTTGTGGAATTCGTCACAACCATAATCCAATATTTTTTGTACTTCTATCAAAGTGGGCCGTAAGATTATATAGAATAAATAATTCAACTAGATCGGAATACCAGGCAGAGTTCAGCGATGCCATTGTAATCTCAAAATTTTCTCTTGAGTTATTTTTTATCTACTATTTTTTACTATAAATAAGAACTGATTTTTTTGCAATCATAATGATGCTACATTTCTCCTCCGTTAGATCCGACTACACAGTGGCAAATACTAATGTTGGACTCTAAACCTGTTTGTTCTCTTCATCTGAATATATATATATATATATCCGAGTGAATACAGAACGAAGAAAGAATTCTTACAACGTCCAAAACATTAATTTAAAACAGTGCTTGATATATAATATATAGAGCTGTGAATATTTATTATAAATTATATTTGTTTCGACATTGAAACTTCAATGTCTTATCAGGCGGTATGTAAAGGAATGGAAAGCCTCTTTTCTTATATTTGGTCAGTTGTGTTTGGGTGCTGGTGGGGGTTAGTGATAGAGGAAAAAGTCTCTGACCGTTGGAATTTTGTAAAGATTGATGTTAAAGTTGTTGATTAATGAAAGTTATTTGATTTCTAGACAGATTTAACCTTAGCCGTTATAATGTAAGTTTTATTATCTTGTGACTAGACTATATCCTTTGGATCTCCCAGAAGAGCTGGTAGGGAGTGGAGCCGAATATTTTTGTATTTAGGCAGAGTCTTTATAATTAATGTAAATGTGTATATTTAATCTTAACTTTGGATAAGCAAGTGGATGTGTCTAGCCACACTGATGAGCTGTGATACAGCGAAACAGGCTTGTATGTGGATGACTAATATATATATATATATATATATATATATATATATATATTAGTATATATATATATATATATAAATTAAAAAAGGATTAATTCAATGATGTTGAATGACCATTTCGATATGAAGATCCCCACGGGGGATAACACATCACCTCAGCAACAGAAAAATCCTTTCAGAAACCTTTATATTTGCTCTGTAATATTTTATTACATGGAGCTCTCTTCCTGTATCATTTTTTAATATTAAAATAAAATTTTTAATATTAATTAGGATCGGGTTTTTGGAATTTACCTTCCTGCTTTTTTCGCTTGGATTAAAGTATCTGAATTAAAATATATATATCTATATATATATATGAGACAAGATGAAAAATATATTTTGTTTTAAATGACACGTTTCCTCGACTGGCGGACTTTATCAAGGCAATAAACGAAATGAATTTATATTAAAATAAAGTACTGGAATAATGCTCATAATTATTAATTCGGTCAACTGAAAAATATTAAACATAAGATGCTGGACACGATGATCAAGATCTAGTTCAAGAAGGTGACCATACATGTCTCACCAGGTGACCCTACATGTCTCACCAGGTGACCATACATGTCTCACCAGGTATCTGTTATCTTTCACATAGCCCTCCCGACTCAGGATGGCTGCCTGAGAATTTCACGATCATGTCACTACCAACATGCCAACTTCGCCACAAATCCAGCTTCTTTTGCAATAACTTGGGGAACCTATTAACATATTGGCAATCTGAATATCGGCTGATTAAGCAAACGAAAGTAACCTTTTTTCAGATATGATAAATAGCGTCAAATGAAATTACCATTTAAGTTGCTATGCACAAGGATGTTACGTCAGACACGTGCCGGCGTGTCATGAACCAGATGACTTAGAATGTTAGGAGATAGTTTCAAGAATGTTCTCTGTTACAATTTTAAAATAATTGATGAAAAATAATTAAAATAGCACTCCTGATGCTTTAAAAAATCATTTGATTACTCACTCGGCATTTACCAGCCACACTACGATAGTAGAATGTGTCACAAACTCCATTTTTATGTCGGGTGCTTATACACGGATATCTGGGCTAAGAACGACATTTTTCCCTGTCATGTTAGCACCAGCATCCACCGAATCTCTCTCTATTATTCTAGCTTACAACAACAACACATTGAAACACCGGTTCTCGTACAATCATCGAAGTTAAGCAACGTCAATAGTGGTTATACCTAGATGAGTGAGCACTTAGGAATATCAGGTACTTTAAGCTTGGGTGTGTGCCTGATATGACTTACGATTATTTTACGTTGAAACACTGGTTCTCATACAATCATCGAAGTTAAGCAGCGTTGAACCTGGTTAATACCTAGATGGATGACGGCTTGGGAATACCAGATGCCGTTAGCATGGATGTGCTGATGGGGTAATGTCTAATGGCTCGGAATTGTTGCATTTCTATTGATTCAAGTATCTTCTTCAATATTCTTTCGTTTTGTTTCGAAAGCTTTTTCCAGTTTTTTAATAATTTTCTCAGGTTTTGGAGTGCATCTTTCGCTTTCTCAATGTGCCTAACGTCGTGAAGGTGGTGTCTGTTGAAATTAACTTCTCGCTCGGTAAGATGGGTCAGGTGTTACCTGACCGTTATCCTGCAAGCTCGTTATGTCCATGATCAATTCTGGACTCATTTCACACTAAATTCTATTACATGGAAAAATCCAAGCATGAAAAGTAATATTCTTAAGATTATATTAAACCTGGAAAAGAACAGGACAAGTTATTAAACCTGGAAGAATAAAGGACAATATATTCTAGTGACGTAAAAAAGTAAGAAGTTTCTTACTTAAAATACTTCAGCTAAAAATAAAATTTAAATGCAATATTTTAAGTTAGAAACTTCTTATCTTTTACTTCATTGGAATATTTTGTCCCTTACTTTTCCAGATTTAGAAATTTGTCCTGTTCTTTTTCAGGTTTAATATAATCTTAAGAATATTACTTTTTATGTGCGCATTTTCCCATGCAACCCATGATTTTCTAGGCATTGCAATTAATTTAATATGAATTTTTAATGCTGAAAAACGCACTCAAAAATATTAAATTATATGCAATTGATTAAAAAATAAAATAAAAAATGATTAATAATTAATTCGGATAATCAATTCAGATAAAGTGATAAGTAAAGTTTGATTGACAAAAGGATAAAAGATATCATCAGAATTCAAATGTTAAAAACCGCATGCAAAAATATTAAGCAAAAAAATGTTATAAAGAAGAAGATTTATTATTAGAAGCGTTCGTCACTCATTCGCTTATGTATTTATGTGCTTAGTCTTCCTTTTCGGACTTTGCCTATTTTGATGTAACTTTTTCTACTGAACCCAAATTCAAAATATTTTCTTCAAAATATAGCTAAGGAGGTGTCCTATCTAACTCTGTTAACTGTTTGAACTTTGGTTGAGAACTGAATTAGTGATGAAGCTTGAAGGCTTCCTAGATTCGATCAATGTCGGACTTATATATATCATTTAACTACTGCCATGGTTGAATGATATACATACAAACGCACACATGATTCTTACAACTTTGTTCTTTTCGATTGACTAATTGTTAACTGTTGTAGCAGACCTACTCATTAACATAGTAATGAACTAACCCAACCTGCATAAATATCATGTGACTAGTAGTCATCGGGAGAGCACCAGTCTGGTATGAGTCAGACACCCGTAGAGTGACTTACCAAACAGCGACTTTGATATTCAACACCGTTTGCTCGCCAGCTAGTCGAACAAGCTGGCATATTGTACCTTTACCCGTTATTTTGTTAATACAATTGTTTACACTAATCCCGTGTTACTGTTTTTATTTCTGACCCCTTAAACAGGGTTACAACATTAACTTAGTTATTATAGCAGAAATTTACTAGTGCGTGGTGAACTCAGTCATCACTGAGTACATCACGTATATGGCTTTGTGTTGTACTCAGCAAATTTTAGTAAATACGTAAGGAGATACTTTTTGTGGAATAAAAGGTAATAGGTTATTCTTTCGGATCATGATTGTTGCTCTCCTTTGACCTTATTTCATGCTAAATTCAACTAAGTAAATATCTGTTTATTTGGGTTTCGAATCTTTGACAGCAAAGATCGTTATAAGAATCAAACACCAATCGTATGATGACATACAAATTTTTAACTGGAAACAATAGAAGCAAGATGAATCTGACATTCCCAAGACTCAAACTATAAGAATAAATTAAAAGCTACAAAGAATATCAGTCTTAATCGGTTAGTTTGAGAGCAGAGTACGAGAGTGACGGTTATCAGATGGGAGGATATATCATTGCATTGGGATTACCAAAACTGGTGTTCCAGTTATCAAACTGTTGGCGCCTTGTGTCATGCACATTCTAGCAAACCACCTTCATATTCATTAGTGCGATGTAAATTTTACTCGAACAGCATATTTCCACGAAATACTGCTCTGTAGAAATGACTCCCAAGAGGATGCTACCCCGATCACTACTATCATAACTTGATCAAATCTAGGTTTGATCGTCATCTTCCCCACGTATCCGCATAAACTATACCTTTTACTCTGTAACCTACTTCGAGTGACTCTTGGGCCTTGTAAAAATAATACAAAGAATAACAGGTTATTCTTTCAGATCGTGATTGTTGCACAATGAGTCAGTTCTATTCTTCTCACCTTATTTCGTGCTAAAATCAACCAGGCAAATATCTATTCATTTAAGTTTCAGATCTTCAACAGCAAACATCGCTGTAAGCATCAATCATCAATTGCATGTACTTTATGCGCGTGTTTTTAATCAGATTATATCTCTTGTAAAACTGAAAGTGGTAGATTATCGCTAAAGATTATTTTTTCAAGGACCAGCTTTCTTTTTTTTTTCTTTTTTTTTTTTTTGTTCATTACAAATAAAACAGAAGTAACTCAAAATGGCAATGACTGTTTTCTCATCAGCCGAATCAGAACGAAGGATTATGGAAGTCTTTTCCAAAGCCTGCTTTGATAATCGAAGTAGGCATGTCATTTGGAATCAATCAATGTCGTTATATGACCCGGGGTGCTTAAGGAAGGTTTATATCAGCAGCTAAACAAACATGGATAATGCACCTGAATCCCTTCTTTCTTGAGAGAAACAAAGAACAGGCGAGTCAACACAGAAAACTTTATCTTGTGAAACAAAGAAACCAAGCTTCGAACTCAATCGTTTGAAACTGAACTATGTATTTTATTCACTATTGATGCTGGAATCATATAATAATTCTGCTTGTTCTTCCCTTAGTTAGTTATTTCCTCCGTCTGTCACGCCACTGAAGAAAAATAACACAATTACTCTCTACACGAGCTTTTCCTTCCCCTCTATCTTTTACTCTCCTCATCCTTTCTCTCACCTTTGCCAAACGGAAGGGTAGTAAAGAGTGAGAGAGTAGGCGGAGAGAGCCTATAGCATTACCGCAGCAGTAGCAGCATAAGCTGGTGGTTGTAGCAGTAATTGTGTGTGTATATGTGTGTGTACTGTACAATATAGTAAAAAGTAGGTTTGTTGTCGTATTCCGCGACCTAATAACGAAATTTCTGGCCTCTATACCCTGGCCTCTGCACTTCTGGCCATTACTCAGTTAGTCTTTTCTGATTGCAATGGGCACAGGAGCCATAATCTTTCAGTAAAAAAAAAACATTTTCTTTTTCAAAATCTCTCGCAAAATAGCGTACAGTATTTTGACTATGGTCTGTGTATACGCTGCTTAATATAAGATTACAGTAAAGTATCTTTTATGGACATTACTTTTATAGATATTTTAATAAAATTGCACTCTGTGTTATCGTTATTTTATTATCCAATACAGTTATGTTTGAAGACGTTATTATCATTTGTAGTATGATAAAGTAAAATTTTTCAAGGAAATCGTAATTATCCTTCCGTTGAAATTTTACGGGTTCCGCTAGTATATATGAATATGAGGATAGTATAGCGGTTATCGATGCGGGGAATGGAATTGGCTTCTAGAGTTTATATTTCACCGAAGTCTTTGCGTTCGATCTCGCACAAATACTCTTTGGAAAGCTGCGAATCTATCATTTCTCTCACGCCACAGATAAGAGTCAAAGTTCCACTCTAACTCAAACATCGACTTATAAATATATTTAAAAAACTTACTTTTGCATAGACGTGTATTCAATCTAACCTTTGCGCAGAGTTCTATAAGAGTCAAGGACTAAGTAAGGATAGAAAATGTGACGTTAAATGCAATATTTTAAGTTAGAAACTTCTTATTTTTTTTACTTCACTAGAATATTTTGTCCCTTACTTTTCCAGATTTAGTAATTTGTCCTTTTCTTTTCCAGGTTTAATATAATCTTAAGAATATTACTTTTCATGCGTGCATTTTTCCATGTAATCCATGATTTTCTAGGCATGAAATTAATTTAATAAGAATTTAATGCTGAAAAACGCATTCAAAAATATTAAAAAGAAAGAATTTATATGCAATTGATTAAAAAATACAAAAAAAAAAATGATTTATAATTAATTCCGATAAAATGATAAATTGTCGGGGCGGAAAACGGAATCGGCTTCTAGAGTTTATATTTCATCGAAGTCTTTTCGTTCGATCTCGCACAAATACTCTTTGGAAAGCTGCAAATCCATTACTTCTCTCACGCCTCAAATAAGAGTCAGAGTGAAACTCTGACTCAAGCTTCGACTTATAAATGTATTTAAAAAACTTACTTTTCCATAGATGTGTATTAAATCTAACCTTTGCGCAGAGTTCTATGAGGGTCAAGGACCAAGTAAGGATAGAAAATGTGACGTCAGAAAATGGCCAACTTGACGAAAAACCACCCCTGAACAGCAATGTACAGACCATATATCCCTGATACTTTATACCAAGATCCCATAAATATAACATGCTCAGCTCACATGGTGGCCATTAACGAAACAGCGCGTTCCACACGGCACTTCAAGGAGGATCATGATCAGTCCCAGATGACCGAAGCGTATCAAACGTGAAATAGAGGCGGAGATAACATTTGTCTCTATTCCCTTGTGTATATAAAACTAGCAGTACAGCCCGGCGTTGCTCGGGTGTAATGAAAGCTTTAAAACTAATTCATGGTCCTGGAGCTCAGACCCAGCCTAAAAATGTTTGTGTGAAGTTTGGTGAGAATCGGATAAAAATTGTGGATTTGTATAAAGGACATACAGATAGATAAACAGACACACACACAAACATTTTGTCTTTTATATATATATTATGCTCTCATTATGATTGAGCTCTCTGGAGAAGAAAATTTTGAAAACAGTTTCCACTTCTGCTATATGCGTGACTCTTCAGAAATGAATCGAGTTCTCTCGTTGACGGGCGTGTGTATACACTGCTTATATACAACACGTTAAAATTTCCCTTCTCTGATTCCATGAGTCGATGACTTAGGGAGTAGCGACTCCAACTGACACCAAATCGATCGCGTTTCGATTCCGACCAGAAGCAAGTGGATGCGTCTAGCCACTCTGATGAACTGTGATACAGCGAAACAGGCTTGTATGCGGATAACTATATATATATATATATATATATATATATATTATTGATTTTCTGCACTATTGTAAGAACTGCAACCTTGAAACTTCTGAATATCGTTTCTTATGTCTTTGTCTATAAGTGTATCAAATTTGATTAAAATCGGACCACTCCTTCTATAACCCAATTTTTTCGATTATCGATTTTTGATATTTATCGGGGGTACCTTGACACAACACCTAGCTAAGAACACTCGCAGACGCTTATAGTACAACTGTGTAAATTTTCAAGAAAATCGGTTCAGCCGTTTCGGAGTCTGTAGGTAACGAACACACACACACAGACAAAGTTCCATTTATAAATAAGTTTAGATTAAACCGACTTTGTGTCATACTTTCGTGCAAATTTAGATAAATAAAATACAAAACTATCACAAATAGAAAATCTAAATAATCATGGTTAGGAGCACAAGAAGTATAATTCTACCATGCATTAAATATTGCTGTCATATTTGGTCTGGTGCTTCTGCTCTGTATTTAGGGATTCTAGATAAAATCCAAGGAAGAATCTGCAACGTTATTAGTCCTGATCTGGTAACTCGGAATCATCCCCTTTCCCGCCACCGTAGGGAAGCTTCTCTGTGCCTCTTCTATAAATATAATTAAGGTAGTTGTTCTGATGAACTTTACTCTTTGATAACCCGACTTTATGAATTTAAGTGTACGACTAAGTTTTTGTCAAGGTTTCATCACTTACAGTTGAGTTTACAATTAAGAACCGTGAGTTCTATGCTAGCAGTTTCTTCGTACTGTTTGCTTGTTGAACTCTCTTCTGATATCTTGCTTTTCAGTCAACTTTAATCTTTAAAAAATTAAATGCAATATGAATCATTATCTTCTGTTTTCTTAATTCCTGTTCGTTTGTTGCTTTCTCTCCTTAATAATGTTTTCTTTTTCTTATATTTTCTCACACCCAGTAGTCCATTGCGTCTTGGTGGCTTTATTGCTTTGTTTGGGGTGAAACAATTAAAAAGAAATTATTCATCTTCTACAGAGGAGAGTCAAGGCATTCTTTGACGCTTGTATGGAAGTGCCAAGTGAATCTAGCCATTTCTGGGACTATCCTCGTGTACGCGTGGCAGTAATCACATTAAACTCAACCTTGTGTCATAATTAACCCTTGCAAGGGAATGAATCAATACTGAACTATTCATAAGTTGATTCTCTGTAAATTTAAAGACAGATTGTTCATGTTTATTTTTAATAAGATGTAAGGGAATGTTTTGAATTTCATGTTCCGCCTATTTAATTGCAGCAATAATGAGGCCCTAGAGGAAATAAAATCTCGATTTTAACAGCCATCTGGTTGTTCACAATGTCGAATATCCTAAATAGGGATAGTTAGGCTAAAATAGACATAATTCTATTTTTATTCATTCATATCTTTTCATACATAGATATACGTTCATACTTACGCATATATACGCGGTTAGCGTTCTTTTTCGGGAGATTTTAATTATTTATGACGATAAAAGAAAATATAACAGAAGTTCTCCTAAATGCAATTCTTATTAATTTGATTTATTCTCTACCACACTCAAAACTGTTTTGTTTGCTTTCTAAACTGAATAAATTTGATTATGTTCTTTATATTTAAAAAAAAAAAAAGGACGTTTGCAGTTAAGTAACAGTTATCAGCATCAAAGTGAGCGATATTCAAATTGCGTCTTAACATATTACATTCAATTTCTCATTAATTCCCTTCAGGAAGGCATGGATCCACCCCTATAGGTTAAATCGCAGGGTAGACTGGACTCTTGGACTTTAACTGGTAAACTTGTTCTAAAGAAAGAACAGGAAGATTACTCTGAATTCAAATCAGTGGAGAAAGCAACGGGAAATCATGCAAACATATATATATATATATATATATATATATATATATCCCGTGAAGTTACAGCAATTCATAGATCCGTGGAATATCATCATCATCTACACCCTGAAGGGATATAACAGAATAAAAAATTATGAATTAAAAGCAATTGTCTAACATCAGTTGTTGGCCTTTGGAAAAAAATGTTTGTTCGGAAATGGCCTCTTACAGTGGCAAACTTAACTCTTGATATATCAAAATTTATATACCTTTTTCTCAGCATCCTCTCTAACAAACACACACACACACACACACACACACACACACACACACACACACATATATATATATATATATATATATATATATATAATTGTAAGAAAGTGATAGAACACGTAGATTTTAAACCCACTGTTCAATCATTTACTTTTATAAAGTGTGCTCGATACAGAGTAGAGCTTTATATTGTAATAAAAAATATTGTTTTAAAAAACCTAACATCCCAATATAAGAATTACCTAAACAAAAGTGACCTGCCCAAAACTAAACTACACCCAAAACTCCTAACCTGAAACCGTATCTCTATGGTAACAAACTGCCGACAGACCGGCTTAGATATACTAAATTCCCATCCCACACATCACTTACATATCACATTCCCAAGAATGAATCGTTTTCACCATTTATTTTCATTTCCACTAATCACCAGAGGAGGAGCACTTGTGCTCCAAAACGCTAGAATTTTTGTGTAGTGATACTATGCTTTTATAAACCATTGTAACAACTATTACAATATATATATATAGATAGATAGATAGATGTCCAGTCCGTAAACGGCGAGGATAATCCAACAAGATCAACTTAATATAAAATATTAAGTGTTATATCTGTATAGAGAGCTCAGTGGATGTTATCCAGAGCAATATGATATTTATAAAGGAAAACTCAACACGTCATTAAAATTGGTTATAAATTATAATTCATTTCAACGAGCTAAATTAGCTCATTTCATCAGGCCACACAATATATTCCTTCCATTTGGTACAAAATATTATATATATATACACGTTAGAATCAAATATTGATCAAATATGGATTTAAAGCCGAAAGAATGATAAGATAAAGAACATTTGTTAATTTAACATGTTTCACTTTTATTTAAGCTTCATCAGAGAATGCGATATTGTAAAAAAGAGAAAAATCTACATGCGAAAAACTAAAGGATATAATACCTATTTGTGATACATACACATACACACACATTACACTTACAATATAATATTATCTGCACCAAACATAGACATACTAGAATTGTTATGCACTTAAATAAAGCAATAGTTACAATGTTTCAGATAGGCTTGGAATCTGTTAATTTCTTGAAACTTCGTAATGCCACGAATCATACTAACGTTTGTTTGATGAGCAGAATGTACGTGAAACATGATTGACCAATGGAAATGTAAAAAATGCCGGAATTTATTTAACGGGAAAATGTTAGATTGAAAAACGTTTCCTATTTTTCTTTATATTACACACACACACACACACACACACACCTTCACTTCACTTCACTTCACTTCACTTCACTAATGAATTGAGTTCTTTCGGTGACTGGCGTGTGTATACACTGCTTATATACAACCCGTTATAATGGCTTAGGGAGTAGCGACTCCGACTGATACCAAATCGGTCGAGTTTCGATTCCGGCCAGAATCAAGTGGATGTGTCTAGCCACACTGATGAACTGTGATATAGCGAAACAGGCTTGCATGTGGATGACTAGTATATATATATAATCACTTTTGTCATAACTAACGTAAGCGTTGAAAAGATATGCTAATGCAAGAACTTTCGCTGCACCTTATTAAAATCGTAGAATAAAAATCGTATCAGTTAGAAACTTAAATATGGAAGCTCCTAACTGCTACGATGCATGTTCAATAGTAATTCTCTAGAGCATTCTCTGAATGACTGGTTAGATTTTATTAGACTCCATTAGACTTACGGCCAATTCACGCTGAAACATCGGTTTCCGTACGATCACCGAACGCAACGCTTATGAATATCATATGCTGTAAGCTTGGATGTGCGAGTGGTGTAATGAACATGTAATTGTTAATCGGAGAGCCGAGTTTCAATTCACGTTGGGTTCATTATATTCACTTAAGCGCAAATACCCCTGTGGAAATGTATGAGTCCGCATCTTATCTTCCCAGATATGGGTTAATTAGTAAAAGTTGTATCTGCTTTTATTATCTCCGAAAAATTCTTACAATCTAAAAATATCTTTTGGCTTAAATAACCTGTAAAAGTTAATGGACCGTAGAAAACAAATCAATCGATTTCAAGATATCTAGAGTCATGCACGAGCTTCGCCATTATTATCAAGAGCCTGGTTTACATACATAAAGATCCTGGTAGACCTGGCGAAGTGGAAGCTATATTGTTTGTCCTTTAGAGGTGATATGATTGACCATTTCAGAATTGATTATAAACTCGAATCAGTCAGTTAAGTGCCATACGTGATACACGCTTTGGGCGATCATGTCTCGAAAAAGACATCACTGACTGGGCAGAAGATTATCCCGCAATATGTTGCCATTACTTTCTGCGGTACACTGGTTGCCAGCCAAGGCTATAGGAAACAATCTGTCCTGTTATTTAACCCATAGCTGGAGGGAAGAGACGGATTAATAACATTCCCAAGAGTATTCGTGTGTAAGTGAATGCAAGGAATTCAACTAGAATTTGAACTCGGTTCCCCGATTTCTTGTTCCGAGTCGATATCCACTGCACCACAACGCACATCTTTGCCGAAAAGCAGTAAGAGGCTAATAGGGGGTAGTTAGAAGGGTGCATTAAATATTGTTGCTATATATGGTCGAGTGCGTCTACTATTCTTCTCGAGGTTTTTAACAAAATCCAAAGATGAATCTGCAATGTAATCGAGCCTGTCTTTCCCACGTGACGTGGCTTCCCTCTGTCTTTTCTACAATTATTTTTATAAAAACTGTTCTGGCGAACTTCTTTTGCCCAGACCTCATGAATTAAATAAGTTAAATGTAACCGCCACTTTTGCTACAATTTTTTTCTCGCACTTCTCGTCTGTGG